>OV651815.1:990954-1183454 GCA_927349885.1 Psylliodes chrysocephalus
TCATGCCTTCACTTAGTTATTTGTACAATGTTAACCCGTCTTTCTGTCAGCTGCATGCCTGCTGGCTCCTCCGTGTGCCCGCCGCGCTACACATACTTTGATTGCCCGCTACCACAAATGACAGGCGCGCACTGTCAACAAAAAAACAATGTGGTTATGGTTGCCGACGAAAACATGTGAGTGAGAGTATTTTTATTTATTTTATGCTGCGTTTGAGAATCCACATCGGATGCATTTTTTACATCTCGAGCGTTTTTTTATCCACATCGGACACATCTGTCCCATTACATTTACGTATACTGAACCACGTGATCAAAGATTTTTTACATCTCAGATGCATCCGATGTGGATTCTCAAACGCAGCATTAGTATTAGATATGTTATTTATAGAATTATTTAAAATTAAGTAAAGGTATTTTGACGCTTTAACGAGTCTTTACCAGGGAAAATTAATTATAAATACATAATTTCGAATTGTAATAGTACATTTTATATGTGCATTTCAAACGTAAATTTTAAAAACAAATATTTTTTTTTAATTTTCCCTGTGATACTTAGTAATGTTATCACACCTCTAAACAAATTACCTGTGTTATATTTTTAAAATATAGATCAAAATTTCAAAGACGGTTAGTCATCAAATGAATTTAAATATTACCTAAGAAACAACGTTTCGATAATGGATTTTTAAAAAAGAAAGAAAAAACTGCAGTCAAAATTTCAGAATCAAAGATATTTCAACAATTTAATTTGAAACTATTATAATGATAGTAGGTTTGTTCCAGTTTCTTTAAAACTCGATGCATTCGAGAACCGGTGGAACCATTCAATTCCAAATTATTCGTCGCATACAACTATTAAACTATCCACTGGTCAACTAATCCTCTGATAGTTCTCAATGTATTTTTGAAGAACCCGAACAGACCTAGTATGGGGCTGCGGCAATGTTTTAAAGACCAAAAAGATAAAATTAAACTGTATTTAATTTTTTTTCTATTTCAGTTTATATGGATGGTTGCTTTTATCTTATTTCCCAAAATTCAAGATTTTTTTTATTTCTGAAGGCTGGTATACCGGGTGATGACTATTCCCATATAGTAAGTTTTCGTAGACAGGTTTTCGTTATTCCTCAGTCAGAAAACCCTGACATTCAAGCTTCTATGATAATTTAGCACGATAACAATTCATTTAGAATCTTCTTATCCTCTGATAAAATGGAATGCTTCCTCTGCAAATCGACTGGTCATGTAGCAAAAATTTGTCCAAATAAAGTTGAAAAGTCTGCGACCGAAGAGGATGTTCCTTTAAATCGAGATAGCCAAGTAGCACCTACTAGCTCTGAACCATTGCCATCATATGGTTATAGACAAAAAAGACCCCATTCTGACAGAAATTCAATTATCTCGCAGAAAATTCAACCCAATACATCTTTAGCTAACTCTGATATGCCTCTTTTGGAAGCTAGCAAAGAAGATAAAAAACCAAAACCTTCAGGTACGAAAACAATCAAAAAGAAAACCAAGCACGACTCAAGCAATCCAAAAATATCAGATAATACAATTTAAATCATCAAGAAACTGTACGATGAATCTCCTGGAATATTTACTCTCCCAATGGATTCTTTTATTGGTTTTCTAGAAAATTCCTTTGGAAGTAGTAACCCTATTTTAGAAGCGCAACATTTCTCGAATGATATTAGATGAATATTGGAAGATATGTATAGATTATATCCGCACTTAACGAAAAGGTCCTTTAAAAACAGGTTCACTAGGTTATCTAAAAAAATTAGGCGTAGCTTAAACTTGAATAATTCAGATATAGAAAGTATAACATCGCAGTCTCTCAATGATGAGGATTTTCTTTCTTTGTAAATTTTGAGAAATAATATTAAAATTTAAAATTCACGTTAATGCAATAGAATTGCGACGGGTTCTATCCCCGTCTGGAACGTATTCAACAGTTAATAAATGATGTCCAAGCGGATATCATTTGTTTACAAGAAACTAATTTTAAGGATTCTCATCGTCGGCAACTTAAAAATTACGAAGGTTATCATTTCCTCAGACCTGTATTTAATCGAGCTAGTGGCGGAACCTCCATTTTTGTTTCAAGTGATATCTATTCCTCTCATTACCTATTAACTACTAATCTAGAAGCTATAGCAGTTAACGTTTGGTGTCCATCTAAATTAACTATCTGTAGTGTATACATTCCTCCCAATTACAACTTATCTGAAGAAGATCTATTTGACCTAATACATCAGCTTCCTAGTTAATTTATACTTGTTGGTGATTTTAATGCTCATAATTCTTTGTGGAGTTCAAAACAAACTTTTGGCAGAGGGAAAGTAATAGAAAATGTATTAAATTGCTCTAACGCTTATTTATTGAATACTGGCTCCAGTACATATTTTAACATTTTCTCTGGTACCTTTTCCTCTGTTAACTTAAGTTTGTGTGATCCTAAAGCAGCTCCTACACTTTCTTGGCACCTAGTAGATAGCTTTTATGACAGCAACCACTATCCAATAAAAATCTCCAATAATATACATAAGCCTACTGAAAGTATTACAAAATGGAGACTCACTCATGCCGACTGGGTAATGTTCAATGCACATATTGAATCTCAGTTTGAAAATTTGCAATTTGTGGATGATATAAATAAATCTTTAAAACTTCTTAATTATTGTATTATCTCTGCTGCTAACATGTACATCGGCAAATCTATCATATCAACCTCTAAAAAACAAGTTCCCTGGTGGAATAATAAGTGTCAGATAGCAGTCCGGGAGTGTAAAACTTCCTTAAACAGATATCGTAGAACTAGAAATATAGAAGATTTTGTAATTTTTAAGAAAATGAGAGCTAAGGCTAAAATTGTCCTCAAACAAAGTAAAAAGGACTCTATGTTTCTTCTTTAACTGCAAAAACTCCTTCAAAACAGGTCTGGAATAAAATTAGGCAAATGAAAGGAAACAACACTTTTCATAGAATTTCAACTTTATCCCATGAAAATTATTTAATTCATGATAGCCAAGATATTGTCAATATTCTTGCTGAGAATTTTGAGGAAAAATTCAAAAATCCTAACCTAATAAATATTACCAATCCTGATAAAAGCCCTGAAAACCCCTTTGTTCTCTCACAACCTGAAGATGCAGACTATATTAACTTTCCTTTTTCTCTAGTAGAACTCGAAATGGCTCTTGATTCATGTAAAAATTCAGCAGCAGGACCTGATGAGATACCTTTTATATTTATTAAAAAATTGTCCACAATTTGTCGGATAAAATTATTGGAATTTTATAATAAAATTTGGATAAGTCAAAAGTTTCCTAAGCTGTGGAGCCAGTCTCTTATACTTCCAATAAAAAAGAACAACTTATCTCCAATTTGCCCAAAATCATATAGGCCTATCTCCCTTACATGCACGATGTGTAAACTTATGGAGAAGATGGTTAATAAAAGACTTGCTTGGTATTTAGAAAAAATAATATTCTACCAAAAAGTCAAACAGGTTTTAGAAGTCATCGTTCTACCTTGGACAATTTGGTTTTTCTACAAACAGAAATAGCCAATGCTCTCAATAATAAACAGAAAGTGGTTGCTGGCATATTTGACATTGAAGGAGCCTATGATTCCGTTCAGCATTCTGTCATTATTCAAAAGCTCAGAAATTACTACCTTAGAGGTAACATTTTCTATTTTATTCAAAATTTTTTAAGTGAAAGGTCCTTTAGAGTAATAGCTAATGGCAAAATTTCCTTAAGTGGTGTTCCGCAAGGATCTGTATTAAGCCCAATTTTATTTATCTTAGCAGTTAGCGATATTAATTTGAGTATCGATCCTCCGGTGAAATCTATTATGTATGCTGATGATCTCGTCATGTTCTGTCATGGAAAAAACATTGTTACAACTTGCAGATTATTGCAAACTGCAGTGGATCGTCTAAGCGTCTGGGCTTCAAATATTGGTCTTTCTTTTTCAGCTAATAAATCTAGAGTCATCAAATTTAGTAAACGACGAAAAGGTCAAGATATAAATATATTTGATAAGGGCCTTTCTATGACTATGGTGAACAATTGCAAAATTTTAGGAATAATTTTTGACAGTAAATTGTCCTGGCAGTTACATATCGGAGAAATCAAGAACGATTGCTTGAAGAGAATTAATTTATTGAAAGTATTAGCTCACCATCATTGGGGTGCTGATGAAAGTGTTATTATTAGGACCTATAGAGCTCTTATAAGATCAAAATTAGACTATGGTAGTTTTATTTACATGTCTGCCTCCAATTACAACTTAAGATCCTTAAATATAGTTCAAAACACTGCCTTAAGACTGTGCCTCAGAGCTTTCAGAACAAGTCCCGTAGAAAGCTTGTACTGTGAAGCCAACGATCCCCCTCTTTGGCTTAGACGACAGTACCTTCTTCTTTCCTATGCTGCTGGCATCTCTGCGAACCCTTCAAACCTTGTTTTCTCACTGTTGGTTTCAAACAATAACACATTCGTCAGTATTACTTCTCCTAGGGCTGTTGTCTCAATTCCTCAGTCTCTAAAATCCTTACTCGGTGATATTGAGCTCACTAGAATGATGTCTTTTCCCATTTCTAAAAGTCCTCCTTGGCTAAAAAAATTACCCAAATTTAATACCTCGCTTAGCCAAGTCAATAAAAGTAACACACCAAATGAATTCTTTAGGCAATCATTTACGGAAATAATTTATAGCAACAAATTTAAAAGAATTATATTTACGGATACTTCTAAAGATCAATCTGGTGTAGGTTGTTCTGTCCTCAAATGATGGGTTCCAGAAATCCTTCTTGCTACCTTCCTCATGCAGTATTCATACTGGGGAACTTTATGGGATACTTCAGGCTTTTAAATCATTAACTGCTGAGGATAACTATGTCGCTATATGTACAGACTCCCTTTCTTCGATCTACTCTATTAAAAATATTTATACTCAACATCCCTTGGTCCAAGAAATACACAATTGTTACAAATTTCTTGCTTCAGTAGGAACTTCCGTTTCCCTTATTTGGGTTCCCTCTCATGTCGGGATTGCAGGCAATGAGGAAGCTGATCGTGTCGCGAAAGGAGCTATTCAGATGAATCTACCACCAAAAAATATCCAATTAGTTAATGACCTAAAAACTGCATTCCGCCAAAAGGTCCATAATTAGTGGGAAAATCATTGGCACAATATTAATAATTTAAAACTTCGAGAAATTCAGCCAAATCTGCACTATTTCGAAATGCCCTCTCTGTCAAAGAAAGAAAGTACCATCATTAGAAGACTGAGAATTGGAAATACAAGATTGACTCATAAACATTTACTGTCTGCCGAAGCCCAACCTCTTTGTTTGTACTGTAACAGGACTTTAACGGTCAAACATTTATTAGAGGAAGATTGCATTTACTTTAAAACTCAACGGGCTAAGAATGGTTTGAGTGATAGCATTAGTATCCTTAGATGTCCTAGTGAATTTGGAAAACTGTTTAATTTTTTAAAAGTTGTGAATTTATTTAATCAAATTTAAATTAGTATAAATTATTTTCCTGTACCCTATAGTTTTGTAAATTAGGTTTTTTTTTTCTTTTGTCTGTAGATAGTGTATATTTTTGTGAAACCTCTTGTAATATTATAATTGTACCTGTGTCAATGGCCCCTGATGCCTAGACACGTTAATTTCAATAAAAAAAAAAAAATAAAGTACATGAGTTATTTGTTTTGCAATTTCTTGTTTTCATTATATTAACCAAAGATAGTTAACGTACGTAAATAGTAATGTAATGTTTGTGATATTAAAGTAACTTTCTTAAAGATAATACATATTTGGAGATAATTTATAATACTAGAATTTGTTTTTAAGTCAAACTCATTAGATAATCTTTAGAGAATAACATTTTCATGAAAGATAGAAAGATTGTCTGCTTAGGCTATAACCTTGTTAGTAAATTTTCGTCAATAGTAATAAAATCTGAAGTAGTAGAATCTGCTTGTTTTCCGAAAAATTCGCATCTGTGCCAGCCTCTGGATGTGGATTTTTGTGATTTTCCGAAATACAAGTGCCGTAAGATACTAGATGCTTGGAAAAGCAGTAAAAAAAGAAATCCCAAGTAATTCCAAAAGATTAATTTCCTCGACTTTTAAAACATCGTAAATCGATCAGAAAATTTAGTTCCTCATTTTAGGAAACATGAGATTTTTTTTATTTAATCCAGATAAAGTGATAAATTGTTTTCTCAATGAAGACAACAATGATCGTAGTTCTCAATTGAATCGGTGAGTTCGAAAACCGTATGGGTCCAAAATTTGACATTTTAAAGTAAGAAAACTGTTTTGTTTAAAATTTGTCTCTTCATCGATTGAGCTTAAAAACCGTAATAGATACCTATCCGTTATCGTAGTACAGCTGATTACATTTGTAAAATTAGGCGAAAACCCGTATATATTCGTGACTCGTTAAAAGGTTTTAATTGTTTTTCTCGGAAGGCTGATTTTGGACAAGTACGGTTTTTGAACTCACCGATTCAATTAGTTTTTGAAGTAGTAACTGACATGTTAAAAGCTATGAAATATGGAGATGTCCCTGTAAAAAAGAAAGTCGAATATCAACGTACAATCTAGCCAAGTAATTGTTGAAAAATATTTATCATTTAGAAACGAATTTGTTAATCCAACTCCTCGTCAATTCAATATAAAACAAATAAAACAATTTGACAATGAAGAAACAAAGATTTGACGATAAAGAAGAAACAAGAAGATTCAACAATTAACGAATGCACAGACACCGATTATTAAAATATTCCTCATGCAGAAACTTCTGACGATGACTTTCGTGGCGTTGCTAGGTGGTCAAGATCTACGGTGAGAAAACAAAAAATGAGCCTTATTACGTTAGATACCAGATAAAACATGTAGCATGTTCTTGAAGAAATTAAATTTACTATAAATATGGTAGAAACATAAACTGGTTTTAACCATGGGTAAAGGTACCTTTTGGGAAGGTGCGACCGAGACTGACTTCAAGCGACAGGTAGCAAGCAGCAAATCCTACCGTGCTAAAACTGCTGTCATCGGTTCCGCCTTTTCAAATGCGTTTCATATAATTACATGTGTTCAGACGTGAAGAAACTATTTTCGGTCTCCTTCGCTGTAGCTTTACGCTTGAAGTCGTTCTCGTCGCGCTTTCCTAAATGGTACATTACTTCATAGACTTCTGCTGATGTGAGGGGGTATCTGAGGTCTTTTGTTGTTTTGAGGTATTCCCCTATTTTCTTTGCTGGCTTGCAGACAGTGCCGATTTTCATTTTCCTTATGATTTTGCCAATTCGGTCAGTGATGCCTTCTACGTACGGCAAATAGTTCCTTGGTTTTGTTCTGCGCTAGACTTGGTTTTATTCTCCTGGGGCGCGTAGCACGTGTTCTGTCTTTTTTGCTGTATCCGTTTGCTTGTAACACTGTCGTCAGGTGTTTCATTTCATTGTTGATGTGTCTTGGTTCACATACCTTAACGCTCTGTTAACTAAGGTGTCTGTGCGCTTCTATTTTGGATGATGGTTGTATCTATATTGTAGGTATCGGTCAGTGTGTGTCTTCTTTCTGTATAGTCCGTAGCCTAGTTTATTGTCTTCTCGGCTGACTAACACATCTAGGAAATTATTTTTTCAGTTTTCTTCTATGTATATGCTAAACTGGACCTTAGGATGAAAAGTGTTTTAGGACTTTCTGGACGTCTTTTCTTCCGTGGCTCCAGATTACAAATGTGTCATCTACATACCTCAGCCAATGCTTTGGTTGTTTTTCAGCGGTGCGAATAGTTCTCTCTTCAAATTTTTCCATGTAAAAATTGGCCTCAACTGGGCTTAGTGGACTGCTCATGGGGATTCCGTCAATTTATTCATAGAGTGTTTGATTCCACTGGAAAATTTAAACTCACAATTTCTTTTGAGCTTTGACATTTGAAAATCTAAATCTCAAGCCGCCTTATTATGCTCTTCACCCAGTAGTCTGTAAAGAGTTATCGGTTTACTTTTAAAAAAGGAGGAGGGATTTACAAAGGGGGGATTAACAAAGGGGGGATTTACGAGGGGGGGGGGGGGGTGGTGACATTTAAAAAATCGAAAGACGATATCAACTTAAAATTTTCAGGAAAAATTAAGATTGTTCTTGAAAAAATCAGATTAATGAGTGGGGCGTTAAAGGGGGGCTGATATTTAAAAGAAAATCATATATCAAAAACAAAAGAAATTATCAACCTGAAATTTTAAAGAAAAATCAAGCTCTACAAGAGGATGAAGCCTATTATTAATCCTGAAAAAATAATCATTAAAAGTGGGGGTTGAGGTTAAGGGTGGTCTGTTAAAACGTAAAGAGTTTAATATTGAATGCCAAGCATTATATATCTTCATCCTAGTTTTTAATTGAAATTAACGATAATTGCCGAAGTCGATCTTTGTTGAGTTGGTTACGAGTAAAAACTTTTAATTTGGAACAATTAACTTATTTTTATTTAAAAAACATTAAACAGATACAAATACATAAATGTCAATGCCATGGCGTTTACCGATATATTATAAATGTTTATGCAGCGCATGGGATTCTGTGGTCTCTAAACAAATACACTTCACTCAGCAGGAGCGTCGTAAAGGGGTTTTTGAACAATCTTGCCCCATTTTATTTCTTAAATAATCTTTGATAATTTTTTATTTGCTAAAAGATCTTTCAGCTTCCGCAGAAATTACAGAAATAATGTGAAATGTACAGTATACACTTCTGTAATGTTACATTCCAATATTCCGAAACTCGTTATTTAATAATAATATAATAATAATAATAATAATAATAATAATAAACGTTTTTATTTATATACAGCATACATAAAAGGGCGAAGTTCAGCTAAAGCTGTTTTTCAACTTTACCCACAAAAAAATACAAAAATCGAAAAAACAAGTCATAAAAAAAAACAAAATATAAGTTAAAATAGAACAATATTATGTATATATAATAATATCTATAAGCCACTATAATATATGAATTAAACTGAAAATTAAATATCAAGCAGGTACACGAACCAAAGACCGAATTGCCAAGTCTGTTTTTATCAATAAGGACTACTAGGCAAGGGAATGAACATAAAGTTTAATTTTCTTTTTAAAGTTGTGTTACGATCAGATTTTGCAATTTTTATAATTACGTCACTTTATTAAACAATTTCGTTTATTTTCATTTCTCTGAAATAAATAATATTTATTTGATAATTTCAAAATTTTAATCTTACTACTTTTGTTTTCTGAGTGTAGAGTAATTTCTAGAATAATCCAAATATATTCATATCAGCTGTTTTCGACAGACTACGACTTAAACGATAGATACGTTTTTGTTGAGGATTAGTAACTCTGTAATTTATAAATCGATTATGGGGTAGCGTTCGATATTATTTTAATTTTAAGGATGTACATTTTGTACTATAATTAGTAAATGTTTTATAAGAGGTTAATAATTAGTTCATCTGTATTAGGATTTAGTTGATCCAGCAGATAACAATATTAATTGTTGTTAAATAACTCGTTGTGGTTATTTATCGATGTATCGGAATGTAATCGATTATCGATTTGTACTATGGTCCGATTCGAAACTGTTTGCATTTGTAAATATCGAATTGTTTGGTTAGAGTAATTAGAAATTACGCATTTTAGCCCAATCGGATTAGGTGAAGAACAGGCTTGAGATTCTGAAAAATTCGAAGCAGCAATTTTCCTTCGGAATTCGTTGGAGGGGGTCTGTGGTAGTCTAAATTCAAAAAGTTGGGATTCTAAAGTTGTCGTTACCTCCGCCAGCTTGATTTAAAGGGTTATTTTTTGTATCTTGAATAACTCATTTATTTTCAATTTTACACGGAAAATAGTTTTTACAAAAGTTATTTAAAATTAAATTTCCTACAATTCTTCTTTTTTTTGTACGATCGATTTTTTTCGATTTATACCCGAAAAGAGGGGGTGAATTTTTGGTTATAGAATAACTCGTTTATTTTTAATTTTACGAGAAAAATTGTTATAAACAAAGTTGTTTAAAATTAAATTTCCTACTATTCTGTTTTTTTTTGTACGCTCGATTTTTTTGTATTTATCCCTGAGAAGAGCGGGGGTAAACTCTTATTATTGTATTATCACGTTTCTTTTTAATTGCAGTCATTGACGTTTCGATAGACTTTTAAAAGTGTACTGAAAAGAAAATAAATTTCATTTTTTTAATTGTAAAAATTATACTGTTCGATAAACTGATTATTTACACCCCTCTTTTCCTTTACCGTGAACGTGCGACCCAACAATATAAACTTTAGAAAAAATCGGAATCATAATTGTACCAAATAACATTTTTGAAAATCAGCAAAAAAAACAAACAGAAAAATAATGGTACAACATCAATAATAAACGTGACAATACAATACTTAGGTTCACCCCCACTCTTCTCAGGGATAAATACAAAAAAATCGATCGTACAAAAAAAAACAGAATTGTAGGAAATTTAATTTTAAACAACATTGTTTATAACAATTTTTCTCGTAAAATTGAAAATAAACGAGTTATTCTATAACCAACAATCCACCCCCTCTTTTCGGGTATAAATCGAAAAAAATCGATCGTACAAAAAAAAAGCAGAATTGTAGGAAATTTAATTTTAAATAACTTTTGTAAAAACTATTTTCCGTGTAAAATTGAAAATAAATGAGTTATTCAAGATACAAAAAATAACCCTTTAAATCAAGATGGCGGAGGTAACGACAACTTTGGAATCCCAACTTTTTGAATTTAGACTACCAGAGACCCCCTCCAACGAATTCCGAAGGAAAATTGCTGCTTCGAATTTTTCAGAATCTAAAATACTAATCCGATTGGGCTATTTTATGTTCTTTCCAAACTTACCAGCGAATATAGAGGGTCATTATTTAGTCAGTGTGTGTGTTCCTGTTATAATTTTATGCATTTGTAGAGTGTTTTGGTATTGCATAATAATTAAAACCGCCCTTAGTGTGTGGGATTGCGGGATTTGAACAGCACACATATATTTTTTAATAATACAGTTGTATTCTGGATTTGGCTAATGACGCAGTTGGAAAGCTGGCCGGTAAGTTTTTTTTTGGTCACTTTTTTTGTGTATCTTCATAGAACCCGTGTTTTTAGGAGCGTTCAGTACATCGTTTAGTATCAAGTTTTATACCAAGTTTTTGTACGAATGTATGTACAATTACGGTTTTGGCAATGATTTGTCCTTGGATGTTTACCATGACAATGGAGAATATTTTATGGAATTTGATCATATTTGTGATGTTGTATCATGCATATATGATGTCCTGTTAATTGGATTTTCTTTGATTTGGATTGGATGTCTTCCATTCTAAGAGTTTAGTTGTCGAATGGTGTACAATGAGTCCATGTAGTTTGCGGTTACATCTATAACATAGAGCCACCAACAGTACCATTTTGATGTCCACATAAGTATCTATACTTAACGAAAACAGAGTCTTGAATCTTCGGATACTCCGTGGATTGTTTATCTACTGATTAAGCTAAGTAATTTTTTATTTTATATAATTTTAATATGAATAATGATGTTATATTTTCTGGCACAGCTCTGATACTAACTGTACAATTTCTGACATGCCTGCTCTGATTTCTCTAGGTTTACTATGAGAAATTAACATTGATTGATTCGGCACCTGAATGTTGATGATATATTTTTCACGATAATATTGAATGAACGATATTTGAGTGTCATCTTTTTTTTTGGGAAATGTACTACTCGGGGTAGTGTTAAAATCTATATCATCGATTTTGTAAGTCTTATTATTATAATAAGTCAATACGATGCTTCCGATAATTTTAGACTGAAATTCGGCTTTAACATTGTTGCTTTGGCATTCCAAAAGCATATCATATACATTGTCCATTCTCATGTGTTAAAATTTTAATTCGCAATTCATTAAGATATTTTTTCTCATGTTGTCTCATTGAAGTGAGAAAATCTAAACTCATAGGTTTTTGTTTTGGCTCCAACGAATTAGATTTGGTTATTTTCAGTAACTTTAATACTGAATTGTTTTGTCAAATTTTACATACAAGATTCGTTTGAGTTGAAATCTATTTAAATTTGATGTAACTTTATTTTAGGATTTAATAAGTTGCAACTTATAGAACATATAGAAAACTTTAATTTAATATTTTATTTGTAAGCTGCTGCATGATCCTTTGTATAGGACTTAATGTATTTATTGTATTCTACATATTCGACTACTCGACTAATGTAAAAATGTATATAATTTTGTAATTATTATCTATAATAAGAACTAATCGGTTCTATCTTTGTGATTACTTTCATGTCTCTTAAGTTTCTTGCCGAAGTCTGTTTTAAAAGGGTTAAAATAAATTTGATTGATTTGCACAGTTATTATAGTTTTATTTATATTTAGGTATTGGAGAACTTAAATTCTGGCCCGACCTTTAGTACACCAACTAAAGTTAGGAGAACCCAAGAACCCTTGTATAGTCTAATATTCACAGCTACCCTTGGAAAATAACCGGTAGCAGTTGTAAATAGTATAGTTTTTATATTCTGGGGGAATGCTGTTGTATGTTTTACAAGCCGCATATAAAAAACTACGCAAAAATATAGCGGACTGAAATCGTGGTAATATCCAGTAATTGTTTCGTGTACCTCTATTATTTTGATTTTGAAAAAATTTAAACCTTCGAAACAGATATGAAGGTTGTTTTTTGTTAGTATTTTAAGTGTTATATTTAGCAAACTAAAGACCTTTGTTTATTTAATTTCAACCAACCAATTTCTTTAATCTTGTCACTGATATGGTCAAATTTGCGAAGACCTGTTACGAAACGAATACAGGAATTTTGTAGTCTTTAAAGACTGATAATATCTGAATTTAGTAAAGCTGGTCCATAAACATGTTATGTTGAGAATGGGGTGTTAATACACTGCGACCTAAAAGATCTATTGTGCCCCCTTCTGTCGCCAATGCACTAAGGAAATGTCTCAATGCCTATAACGATTCTTCCAATCCTATTTTCTCAAGGAAGTGTAGGATTTGAAGTGGCTTAAAGTTGGGTAAATCTCCTTCTTCTATTTGATATCCTCCTAGATATAGTCCATAAACATAGTATCAATACGATATTTTTGAAAAAATCAGAGCTTCACAAAGTTTTAATTTTAATTTCTTGTTTAAAATATCTTTTTGGTAATAAAGCTAACTTAATGTGTTATTATTGGTTTTACAAAGCTGAGATATATGTTTGCTAAATCTTAAATCTGAATCAAACCATAAGCCTACATTTTTTAATTCGTCAACCATCGGAATCGGTGTATTAATAATGGAGATATGCATTTCATGTTTTACTGTTACACGATTAATTTTGTTACCAAATATTATAGCAGCTGATTTAAGTTCATTTAGTTTCAAATTCTGAGCACTAGAAATATTTTTTTAAGGTCTTTAAATCAGAGTTTATATGTTCCATTGCAAGTATTCTTTGACCGAATTCAAAGGAATAATGCAATTGGGTATCGTCTGCATAATTATGTAGTTTACAAAAATTTGTGTACTTTTGTAAATCAGCAATGTATGTCATAAATAGGAGGGGTCCTAATATAGATCCTTGTGGAACACCAAATTTTAGTTCCAAAGAATTCGACACATTATTTCCCTACAAGATTGTTGAATAGCCCACGCCTTGTTTAGTTTAGGTAGATCTAGGTGATAAATATTACGGACCTGAAGCGTACAATTGGGCCCTTTTATATCAGAATATTTACTTTGAAGTTGTTCACATTTTTCTAATAAATATGTTTTATCAATACGTTATAAAATTTTTGAAATTAGAAATTCTGTAACTTTGCGCATACCATTAAAACCAGTGTCTAAATGGGAAATTATGAAGTAGATTTCTTCCCTATTTTTAAATCAATCAGACTATAATTTATCAAAATGTTTATATAAACATTTTTCAATAGGTTTTAGGGTTGGTTCGTGCCCTTTTAGACGTGGACCCCCCCGGTGCACTTCACAAGTTTGCCCAATCATTGCTAATGAAATTAAAAAAAATGCTGAATAAACTAGTTTATTTCGTATTCGCTCAGTGCCAAGCAGTGTTGCCAGTCTAGTACAATTAAACTAGATCTAGAACATTCTCTGAGAATATGGTACTCTAGTACACTCGACACAATATCTAGTACTTTTTTCAGCGTATGTTTCCATTTGAAGTGTAAAATATATTGGTCAAAAATTGCAAGAGACAGTGCTGGTTTTGTTTCTATTTATGCAACTGATTAAGGCGTTTTCTAGTGATTTAAACTTTTGTACAAAAATGTTTTTATTAAATACATATTGTGTACTATAAGGTAGGTAAATCGGTAGTATTATTATTGATTTAAAGCGCTAACAAACTTGTATATTAGTTTTTAGGAATGGGGAAATTTAAAGATGGCAAAAAAAATGTTTACAGTAGTAAAAAAAAGACAGAAAGGATAGGTTTATACGCAAAACTATGGATTGGTAGGTAAATGTGTATTATTATATTATGTATAAAAGGTAGGCATTTATGTCAATATTTCTTCCGCACTAAAGAAACTAGAAAATTTATGTGGTAAGTTATTTTACTTTAAATATCATATTTATGAAATAGAACAGAATTTATTAATATTATTATATTCATTTTACTTTCCAGGGAAGAAACACAGTAGGTAATTCGACAAATAGGCCGGTTCCCCCATGTCTACGTAAGTATTTACAAAATAATATAAGACGGCTACGGACTGCCGTTACAATGGCTGTTAGTCACAGAAACAAAGAAGATAATGTACTTTCAGAAAAAGTTAAATATCTTATTGATGATATGAAAAATATTCCATCCCACGTATTTGGAGAACATCAAAAGTGTGCCTTAGTAGGGTATTTTAAATGTGAAAAAAAGGATGGCGAAAGAAATTTGATTCCCGAAATGATAGCTTGTGGTCTATTGCAAGATATTGAAGTGTGTCTTAATAGGTTAATTTTTCATGCAGCAAGCTTATTACGCAATAAGGACACTAATATTGCTGAGCAGTACAATTCTATTGTATGCAAGTTTGTTGGAGGAAAACGAGTGGATTTCTCAAAAAAAGGTTCCTACCAAATAAGGTGAGAGCAGCTGCTTTATCTTTTAATGTTGGAAGTGGAGAATATCACAGAGAAATCATTAAAACTATTGCAAACAAAAGTCCCTTTGGTGCTGCTTAAAAGTATATCGAGAAAATTAAAAAAAGGACAAGCACACGACATACAACAAGATCTTGATGAAAAGAAGTATGAGGAACAAAAAGATATATTTTTAAGAGATCTTGAAAAAAAACAGAAGTGAAATAATCGAATTGTAAATAAATACTAGAGGCCAAGGAGGAAACCCATTATGGAGTCAAGAAAGAAGCATACGGCTTACTGCGTCAAATTTTGGTTCAATTTGCAAAATGCTTCCAAAAACAAATTGTCAGAATAAAGTTAAGCAACTGCTATATTCAGATTTTAGGGGAAATAATAATACAAAATATAGCACAGAAAAAGAAGCCTTTGCAATAAAACAATTTGAAAATGAGTTTCAATTAAAAGTACACCCTTGCGAACTATTTATTGACGACGAGTGCTGCGCTTTGGCAGCAAGTCCAGATGAATTAGTCAGTACACATGGCCTTATCGAGCTAAAGTGTCCCACAAAAGCCTCTGGCCTAAGTCCTATTGAAGCAATACAACAAAAACTTATTACCTTTGCTACATTAGACGAAAATGATAACCTAAGACTCAAACCAAAACACGATTATCATTATCAAATACAGGGACAATTACATATCACTAAAAGGGATAATTGCTACTTTATAGTGTGGACACCAAAGGGCATGCTTGTGGAGAAGGTAAAATGGTTCACATTTTTTATAATGATATTTTACCAACTTTATACTTATAATTCCAGATTTCAAGAGATGATAAGTTTTGGAAAGAAAACGTGGATGAAAAACTAAAAACGTTCTATTTCAAGTGTCTTTTACCTGAAATTATAGATCCAAGGCATAACAAGGGACTCGAAATAAGAAACTCACCAAGAACATAAGTTTTTTTTGTCCATACATATATTAAAATGGTATATTTTCCGCTCTCAGCTATATATCAAATGAATCAGTCAGTATTTTCCTAAAATGTATTATGAAATAATGTAAATAACCAAAAATCGGTTACTTTCCATGACTCTAGAACTGAAGAAATTTTCAGTATTCATTCATATACCTGGGTATAAACTGAAGGGTATTAGACATTTTGTCATTTTTTTATAAAAATTTCGAACAAAAAAAAAATATATCATCTGTCCAACACATGACTTTCCTGTGGAGTTATCAAAAATATTGAGTAATCAGAAAGTATTTGGAATATAAAACAATAATAAAAATTATTCAACACATTTTATGTCTTCACTGGCCACCAAAATACCGAAAAACGCAAATTTTGCCCTTTCCTATAACATTTTCCCTTACGGTTCATTTTAGAGAAAATATGTATTTAACAAAAATGATAGAGAATGACATTACAAACAACTCTTATTGAAAGCATTTTCTTCTATAATAATAAATAACAGAAATATACCTTAAATTAGAAAAATCACCCCAGATGTTTCGACTATGCCCAAAATATAATCAACTCACCCCAAGATAGAATAAAACTTAAGTTTAAAATTTGGTGATTATAAGTTATTAAATATATAGACACACACATACATACACACGTACACATGTACACACATACACACATTACACGTGCGTGCGCGCACACACACACACACACACACACACACACACGTGCGTGTGTATTCAGGGAATCCATAAACGTAAAGATCCGTCGAACAGAAAATCATAATTTCTATATACCTAGAGACAGGAAAGTAAAAAGCATAGCCAAAAAGGCAGCAGTAAGTCACACAATAAAAAGTTTGATTTTATATAGCATGCGAAATCACTTCTGACATTGCAGTAGGACGCCGCGCGAACTTTTTAACCGATGATGTACTTTACAAAATAATTGATAGCTATCTTCGAGGAATCGAGGAGGGCAGGAGGAAACGATGCGCAGTGTTGCCGTAGATTACGCGTGCATACAGAACAGCGTACCGACAAGCCGATGCCAAAATTCAGTTGGTCACGTGATGACTATCGCTCTTAATTACAAATATTTGATGGCAAGTGGCCTGTGGCCTGTTGTTTGGGCGAGACACATGTGAGGTCTACCTTATATTAAAATAATCTGTACATATTTATTTTATTGGAGATCAAGAAAATAAATTAAGTTAAATATACTTTGAGCATTATTTCATTCACAAATTTGTACCAAACTTTGCATCGAATCCTGGTTTATTTTAATTAACATTATCACAACGTGGGTATATAAATTATCAATTAATTAACTAGACGATCACTATACTACTAGAGGAAAAGGCCATATACAGTAAGTATGAATTTCTTTGAATTTCACAAGGGGAGGGAGGTAGTTAAATTAAAATACGGGCTTTTAATAATTATCTACAAGACCGGGAGGTGGGAGGTCACAACATTTTACAAAAAATGTTGTACAAACATTGCTCGAGGGATAAAAAAAAGTTATTAAAAACTGTTCGAGAGATAAAAGAGTATCCAAAGGTATTAAAATCTTATTTAAAAACTGCTCCAGATATAAAATATAAATTTGTCGAGAGATAAAATATTGTTTAAAATTGTTGTGTTTGTGTTCTCTATAAACCTTTTTTTGGTCTTTTATGACCATACTTTATAATTAGAAAAATCTGGTAATTTTATAGAATCTAGTACATTTTTATGAAATCTGGTACATTTTTTAAATAAATCTGGTACATTACTAAAATATATTCTGGCAACACTGCATTTTAGGTGCTTTTAGGGTGATATTAGTAATTTTGGCATATCAACTATAAGTATACATTTAACCATTTTTCAAAAAAATAGGTAAAAACAATACAATAAGCAACTAGAGTTGCTGTGCTCTAATTGGAAAAATACTGGCAAAAAAAAACAGTGTAAATTATAACAATTTTCCAGTAGCAAAGTGGAAATTAAATAAAATAAATCAATGGATAGCGGTACAATGAGAAGAAACATTACCATTATTTTAATACTGGAAATAGCAGTAGACATCAGAAACTTAAAAGGTTTTAAGTATACAATAAATTATCATTTTATTTTACAATGTTCTTCAACATCCCTTTAATCTTAAATGTTTAGCACGAACTAGATTTCTACCTTTGATTATTGTATGTGACTGGAATGCAATTTTGTGACCTACTGATAGGAAATCAGTTTTAATCATTCATTCTATGTTCCTTTCGAACAAAAATGAAAATATAAATAACAATCCTTCTGTTTATTCATTTTAACTTCACGCTATTATTTGATGGTGTTTTTTTATTTTGACAGAATAGGTTAATTTTTTAAAGACAACTTGTTAGACTTAGGCAACTTCTCATAGATTTTCCCGTAAATACTGTTGCCTGCCTATATTTTAATATTGATTTTTATTGAATATACTTAGGTTTTTTTAGTTTAAACGATAAAAATATATAAAATTAAAAAATTAAAATTTCACTTGTTTTACAAATCCATATACTTTTATTAAAACTAGCATATATACTTTTTAATTACGAATTCTGTTAAAAATTGTATTGTCAGTATAGGCAAAAATAGTCCATTGGTACAACAAATGAATTAGCACTGCTGTCACGCACGGAGCGAATATATGTCATCTTATTTCTTTTAAAGTAAAAAAACTCCGGTTTCTTATTGTATTGTTTTTACCCATTTTTTTTTGAAAAAAAAAGTAACATGTATACGTGTATTTAATATGCCAAAATTACAAAATATCGTCCTAAAATGCACGAATGCACGAATGCTTTTGCTTCCCCTACCATGATTTCGCACTGAGCGAATGGTTTAAAATATTAAGTATAATGTATGAGAAGTTGCCTAAGCTCAATAAGTTGTCATTGAATAATAGATCAAAATAAAAAATAATTTCTTTATATAATAACGTGCGAAATCAAAATGTATTACCAAAAGAAAAATATTTGGTATATTTGTGATTGTAATTATTATTTTCTTCATTTTTAGTTTAAAAGAAACCATAGAATTATTGGATAAAATTAGTTTCTTACCAATAAGTCACAAAATTGCATTCCAGCTACATACCGTAATCAAAGACAGAAATCTAGTTCTTGTAATATTTAAGGAATGTCGAAGAACATGGTAAAATTTATTATTTAAAATATTTCTATATTCTGATATCTAGTATTTCCAGTAATACTGGTATTAATACAAAAATAAAAGTACTTTTTTCTTCTTATTGTAAGTACAGCAACTTCGGTTGCTCATTGTATTGTTTTTACCTATTTTTTGAAAAAATGTAAAATATATACGTGTTTTTAATTCACTAAAATTACAAAATATGGCCCTATAGTGCTGGAATTATCCGCAGCTTGCGCTAGTATCGCTTTTGCTTCTCCTACCATGACTTCGCAATGAGCAAATAGGCGATGTTAGAAATGTATGCCTAGAATGTCCTGGCAGCAATCTAATCGTAAATAAAATTGTTGTCTAATGTTAATCAACATCTGAGGCGTGACCAACGTAATCGCAAACGTTATTCTTCTTCTTAAATCAGATAAATCGCGTTGTTTAATTTTGTATACCAAATTTTTCACATATCCCTATAAGAAAAAAGTCTAATGGCGTAATATCAGGTGATCGTGCAGGCTATTTTATCTATCTTCGCCTCCCTATCCACCGATTTGAAAATATTTGCCGAAAATTAATTTGGTAATGTACTCCATCCTACTGGATCCATATCATATTCGCTGGAAATACAAGTATATTTGTATGCAAGATAAAAGTGCCTTACCAAGACCCCAAACTGTCTATAGGTACAAACACCCTTAAAAAATATTTAGCCCTAAAATTTAATTTTGGTTAAAGTTACGTTACCTTACAGTAACTGAATGGAACAAGAATAAATGAGAGCAAACCATCATTCATTTGCTTTACCTATAAAGAAATAGAAATATACGTTATAACCATAAATAATAAGGAGATAACACACTACGATACAATAATGTATCTGGAAATAAATCTGAATCTTTGATTAAAAAGAAAAAAATAAAAAAAGATTCATCGGTTATTGGGACGAAAATTAAAACTTTCTGTTTATATTGTGTTAGTTAAGGAATGAACAGCTAAGAGCAATATAGAAAAATGTCATATATTTCAGAACTACGATACAATAATATATCTGGAAATAAATCTGAAACTTTGATTAAAAAGAAAAAAATAAAAAAAGATTCATCGGTTATTGGGACGAAAATTAAAACTTTCTGTTTATATTGTGTTAGTTAAGGAATGAACAGCTAATAGAAATATAGAAAAATGTCATATATTTCAGAACAAACCCTCCTAGAAATTTAAAGATACCGTCAGTCAAAGAATAGATCAAAAGGTTTTCCGAGAAGCACGATGGATGATTCCCACAATATCGAGATCATACAGATAATAAATACAAGCCTTAAAATAATTACATCTTTAAGCTTGTGTAGTTACTTTGTAGTGCATAGTATTAGATTTTGTACAATAGCGAGATTTTCTTAGTTAATCCCTCTTTTTTAGAAATTTAAATAACTAGTAACAAAAAATTAATACAAAAAAACTTTAAGTCTTAAAATTTTTAAGAACAAGTTTACAATATCACCTGAATCATCAAATCTGATACAGCACCTTCGGGTATACATTGTTTACCAAAAAAATACATAAAAGCACTGCATTATCTACTCTTCACATTGTTGAATATTTTAATTAAAATCTTAAAAATAATTTACCTTGCGTTTTATTTTCAATAAATTCAGATTGACTAGCACCAATAAAATTCTTAATAAAAATCGTTATAAAAACTAAATTTTTAATGCAATTCGTAGCATTCTCAACAAACAAATAATGATTTACGATCCATGAATGTTTTTATTAACAATTTTTATTATCACGAAAGGTATAGTATTTAAAAAAAAATCGCATGCATATCTTAAACAAAAAAATATAATTTTTTTTCTTACCTCTACTTTAAATAGGAAATAATCCAAACAACTTTATTACGAAATATTCGTAGTGGAACTAGAATTTATTTTCACTTGCAACTGCACCATACCTGCCGCTTGGTACTTCTTAAGCAACAATATCAAGCGGTATCGACTTAATCCGGGGAAAAGTGAAAGCAGGAAGATTACAAGAAGAGATTTTTTCTTCTACATACATAGTAAGCTGGATATTGCTATTAAATCGGAACTTTTATATCTGTTAAGTACAATAAATTTTAAACGAAGTTGTTATGTGTGTAATGTCTTTGATTATACAAGATGTTATGAAGGAACTTGTGCCGCGATGCAAAAATAGCTGCTTTGACATTTTGTATACAAGATTTACCACAAAGTCAGAGATACTATTATTATTCTCAGAAATAAATTAAGTTTAGGAATTTATAATATGTGTTCAAATATTTTAAAAGAGGGCCTTAATGCTATTTCAGTTATAATATAAATTTTTTAATAGGAATCTCCTTATTCTATAAAAAATGTCAAAGTTATTCCGATTTTATTTTTAAAAACGTACCAAACTAAAATAGTATAAAATTATTTATAGCAGAATACTTTCTTGACACTAACAATCTAATATCAACCTGTAAACATGGCTTCCGGACAAACAAATCTACTCTTATAGCCAGGGCCGCCGAGAGCCAGGTCGGGCCCCGAGACAATTCTCCAAGGTCAGGCCCCGCGACAACTTTATAAAAAAATTCTAAAAAATTTAAAAAAAGGCAAACATTTGTTTGACATAAAATAAAAATTATACATAATACTATTAGAAGTAACTTTTATTTAAAAACAATTTTCTTCTCCAAACGTAAATAACAGATATATTCCATAAAATATAAAAACGACCTCCTATAAGGTACTCCCTGGATGTTATGACTATCCAAAATTTAATCATTTCACTTTAGGCCGAAATAAAACTTAAGTTTAAAATTTAATGTTTTTTCCTTTATCCGTTTTTGAGTTTTCTTCAAAATTCAAAATTTACACATTTTCTCAAATATCTCGAATACGGTTTATTTTAGAGAAATTATGTATAAAATAAAAATTATAGAGAATTATATGACAAACAACTTTTATTTAAACAATTTTTATAAAAACATGTTTTTTTTACATTTTGTCAAATTTCTCGAATACAAACTATTTAAGGAAAATTTTGTATAAAACAAAGAATTTTCTACTTCAAACGTAAATAACAAATATAATCCATAAAATATAAAAATGACTACCTATAAAGTACCCTCCTAGATGTCCCGACTCTGCTCAAACACACACACACACACACACACACACACACACACACACACACACACACACACACACACACACACACACACACACACACACACACACACACACACACACACACACACACACACACACACACACACACACACACACACACACACACACACACACACACACACACACACACACACACACACACACACACACACACACACACACACACACACACACACACACACACACACACACACACACACACACACACACACACACACACACACACACACACACACACACACACACACACACACACACACACACACACACACACACACACACACACACACACACACACACACACACACACACACACACACACACACACACACACACACACACACACACACACACACACACACACACACACACACACACACACACACACACACACACACACACACACACACACACACACACACACACACACACACACACACACACACACACACACACACACACACACACACACACACACACACACACACACACACACACACACACACACACACACACACACACACACACACACACACACACACACACACACACACACACACACACACACACACACACACACACACACACACACACACACACACACACACACACACACACACACACACACACACACACACACACACACACACACACACACACACACACACACACACACACACACACACACACACACACACACACACACACACACACACACACACACACACACACACACACACACACACACACACACACACACACACACACACACACACACACACAAACACACACACACACACACACACACACACACACATATTCTTAAACTAAAAAGTACCATGCTTAAATTGAGAATAAAACTTCTTGATTTAAAGTATCCACAACTCTCTTTTTCTTAAGCATTTTTTAAGAACGCCCATGCTAAAAATAAGTATGAGAGTTTCTTCAGCCGTGTTTAAATTGAGAATAAAACTTCTTGATTCTTAGTATGTATAACGATTTATTAGTATTACTTTCCTACTTTTAAAACTCGTCTAGGAACAAATTTAGACAATAAACAACTAAAATAATGTACATTTATCGCCAGTGCATCTTAGAATGTAGTTAGTGATGTTTAAAATGGATTTTAATATAAATGAGAGTTTCGAATTTTATGAAAGACAGAATGAATGCAGAAACAATAAGTTATATAATTTATTGTTATAGTGGGGCTTTAATAATAGAAAAAAATACAGGTAAATCTAATTTGTTCTTTCAGAGAAACTTCTTAATAAATTTGGTTCATAATCTATAACAATTTTGATGTTTTTATATAGCTACATGCAAGCCAATAAGAGCTATATTTTAAAATTATTTTGAATAAACATAATGCCCAAAAAAGTGTGGCAACATGGTTCAATGGGCATTTAATTTCTATGCTCAACCAAAAAAACAAGGGCATGGAGAAATTTCAAAAAACTGGTAATTCGGTCGACCATGGCGTTTTCAACCGGCTAAGAGCCGAATTTAAATATTTAGGTTCCACTCTTCACAAGCAATACATGGATATACTAGAAGATAACATTAAAACTGATCCTCGCGCTTTTTGGTCTCATTACAACTCAAAAATGTCTTATTCGACCATTACAGATACTATGATTTTTAACAATCAACATTTAGATAATTCCTCCGACATTGCTTTCTCTTTTGCTAGTTTCTTTCTTTTCAACATCATTCTCCGATCACACATCTCTGGACAATACTCACAATGTCCCACTAGGGCTCTTCCATGACTGCTTATCTATTACTCAAGTATCCGAATGTGATATAATTCTAGCTGTCAGACAGCTAAAAGCCAATATGACAATAGAGACCGAAGTTAGCCCTCTCTAGTGTTTAATCTTAGAATTAAATGGGGTAAACATTGCAAGTAAATAATAAAGGATTTTTTTTTAAATAATAAACATAGTTAAATATAGACAACAGCCCGTTACAAACAATCGTGTACATAGTCAAAATGATATAAAATGAGAAAAATTATTAAATTCTGGACATGTATATACAATTTAAGCAAAAATATTTAAATGACTAAGTGACAACAAATTGTAAAGTTGTACCTCAAGCAAGTGTATCCAATGTCAAAATATCGGTATTTAGTAACATTGAATTTAAAAATATTACAATAACATTTAAGAAACGTAAATTAATAAAAAAGATTGAGAATAATAATGATAATTCCTTATAGCTTTATGTTAGTCGAAATGTCATTCATCCACCTTAGACACATACTTTGATTACGGTGCAAGAGAGAGGTCCGACACGCCCAACATAGGGCGCGGCCATTTTGATGCCTTTATCACAGTTTATAGCTAAAGAATCAGTTCGCTCACTCTGCGTCGGCACTTTTGATCTCAATGTTCCACTTTATACACTGCGCAACTCGGATAATACAATATACGGCAACCGCCTATAATAAAACAGCAGTCTTCTGCGCATCCTGAATTTGTATCCCTGGAGTGGATGTTATTTTGGAACTTTCAACTGGTTAAATTATTATTAAATTCTAAGATATTTTGTAAATTATTAATTTTTTTAATTTTAAATTATTCGGGTTCTGTGAATAAGAAAAGGAAACATCAATCTACGTCCTGCACCAATGTGAAAGCTTAACTAGATTGTGGTTTCTAATACTAGATGAAGAAAAGTCAGACACATGTAACTACATGCATGTAGATGCCACTGTCAAGGAAACTAAGTCTAATAAAAAAGTCCAAGCTTAGATGATATACTCTAAAACAAACGGAGTTCCACAATAGATCTGAAAAGGTCGCGGTGGACACGGACAAATAATGTCAAACTCCTTTTAAATCTAATATCTAATCTACCCTTATTTTTGACGAAAGCGTCGTGACATGACACTTATATTTTGGTAAGCCTTTTTTATACAATTAGCTATCGTATCGAAATTTATAATAATTTTTATGTAACAGTCTTCAGTATTCTAAGAATTTCTTCATGTGTTCGTATAATTTAATTGGAAGTGACTCTTCTTTCAAAATATCAGAATTCAATTTCAAAACAAAATATTCAAAACGATAAACCCCCTTGGATTATGGTGGAACATAATGATGTTCTCATATACGCGGGGTACTGCTTAAATATAACCAATGAGTTTTGAATTGTAAACAATTTTACTGCAGGTAAATATACTAAATACGTATGGTATCTAATACCGACCAATTTCAAATGAGTTGTTGTTTACAGTCGTACACAAAAATATAGCCAAAAGTTTGAGATTCTCAATACTGAAAAATATTATTTTTGTAAGAGACTGAACACAACACATGTAAGCTTATGTATGGATACGTTATTATTACAAGTAAACGCCATCCGGCAACGTCACAAATTTTTGATTGTTGCGCTATCAAGTGTATACCTATAGAAATTTGTGAGTTCTTTATACTAATTTTAAAGGTTTGTTTTGGTTCAAACAGAACCGTCGATTCCAGTTCTCAAATACAGTAGACAAATTAAATTTTCACGATGTTATAACAACCTCTTAGCTGATCGAGTGTAATTCAGTGATTCTGAACTAACAATGTTGCCCAGTTGTAATCATTGTACCCCACTACGCGTCGACTGCTTTAACAATAATTTTATTTTAAAAATCTATATCTTTTTACCAAAACGGTCAAAAAATTCAGCGTTTTTTAGAAAATTTTATAACTTCTTGATTTACATTACATTAGTTTTTAAAAAATATAGTAAGAACCGTTTTCGAGATATCTTGAAATAAATGCATTGCTTGTGTACATAATAGGCTTCAAGACTGTTAATTATGCACAATTTTATTGTTAATATCTCGTTTCACAGACGGTCAAAAAATTATTATTTTTTAGTTAGGTACGCAAAAGACACTTTCATTACCCTTATATTTAAAATTTATTGGATTCTTAAGAAAAGCCGTTTTACGAATGAACTACTTTAAATATTATTTAAAAAAAAATTAAAATAAAGTCTTAAAATCTAAATCTTGAAGCTTATTTTTAATTATATTTAACATGGAACATAATTTTTAAATAAAATATACCTATTCATTGTAGGTTTCTATTTTTATTTTAAAATTTTTAAAAAATAGCCCATCTATCCAAATTAATCCATTTTAAATAAGGAATTCTTATTATAGGTATTTAAATATATCAGAAAATTTCAATCGACGCTACCCATTTTAAATTAGTCACACCACTTCATGCATTATCAGAATTGTTAAAATAGAGAACAAACACAATGCGATTATTTCGTCTGTTCCCTCTAACTTGTGTATAGCAAAATTTTGCTGCAGTACTATGTAAATAATAAAGTTCATTAATCTCCGTATTTGTATATAACTATTTTTGGTTGATAAATAAAATGCTTTATGTGGTCTTTATTTTATTTCATAAAGGAAGATATGTAGTATAATATTTAATATTATAATATTCTTGCTTCACATATAAAACGGGTTCTTCACAATATTTTTTTATTTTCTTTTCTCCTTCATTAGTCAAGCTTTATAGTAGGTATATTTACTCAAAATGTATACAAATTGTTTAAATTAATAATCCTATAAAATTGAGTAAATAATATACAAAACAAGCATGGTTTATGTAGTATCACAATACTGTGAAATACTATTCTTACATTGAAAGTTAAAAATATACGCTATAAAACAATATTTTTAAAATCATGTCCATCCGCTTTCATCTAGCATTTTATAGTAATTAACAATATACAACCCCTTCCATACGGTACGGCACTGACAAGTTTTCCGTTTGTGTACCTTTCCTCTCTCCCCGTCTAGATAATCATTAAACCCACTACTACCACAGGTAAGGCGTATCTATCCTAATCACATACTTTGATTTTCTTTTACTATACGGAGAATGGTCACACTGCGCAGCTTTCTGAGTGCCTTTTAAAAGGAGATAGAAAACTCCGCCATTTTGAACCCTTATTACGTGTTGCCTACATCTTGGCACAATATTTTTAATAGGTGCGTTTTAATCATCCGCTTCTGCTTAAAAATTCTCGGTTTCCTTGTTTTAATCTGACAGGTTAACGCCCGTATGCACCGTACATGTTTAATCCAGATCAAGGGTTTAATCGCGTTTAGTACCACAGCTGAAAATGGTACTAAACGCGATTAAACCCTTGATCTGGATTAAACGTGTACGGTGCATACGGGCGTAAAACGACTAAACCGACAATTCCGGAAGCAGAAGCGGATGATTAAAAAGCACCTGATATTTTGCTTGCTCCTGTCTGTGTCAGTAAATATTATTTTTGGAGTCACAGTTTATTGCTAAAGAATCAGTTAGCTCACTCGGATCAGTTGAAAGTTCCAAAATAACATCCACTCCAGGGATACAAATTCAGGATACGCAGAAGACTGCTGTTTTATTATAGGCGGTTGTCGTATATTGTATTATCCGAGTTGCGCAGTGTATAAACTGGAACATTGAGATCAAAAGTGCCGACGCTTAGTGAGCGATCTGATTCTTTAGCTATAAACTGTGTCGTATGAATCAAAATGGCCGCGCCCTATGTTAGGTGTGTCGGACCTCTCTCTTGCCCCGTATAGTAATCAAAGTATGTGATCCTAATACATGATCGAATATTAAAACGCACCTATTAAGGCATCAAAATGGCAGAGTTTTCTATCTCCTTTTAAAAGCACATACTTTGATTACTATACGGTACAAGAGAGAGGTCCGACACGCCCAACATAGGGCGCGGCCATTTTTATCCTATGCCACAGTTTATAGCTAAAGAATCAGATCGCTCACTCTGTGTCGGCACTTTTGATCTCAATGTTCCAGTTTACCCAACAAACACCTTACTGCCGGGAAACTCGCGGCCTAGTGATGGAAGTGATGGCAAAGTGAGGGCTTCGGCTAATAGTATTATGGGCCGCCACTTGTCCATCACTTATGGGCCAAATCAGGTAAATTACTGATGGCCTGATGATGGGAGACAGTGTGTTTCCCAACGTTTATTTTTTCCACTGTTGGCCTAAAGCTGGCCTATATGAGGCTGTGGCTGGTAGATATGTTGAATAAAAAAAGAAGTATAGATAAAAAAGAAGCGCACACTTAACCTACAAAAAAATGTGGTTATGTGGTTTTTGTTTTACCGAATTTTGCGAGGGAAAAAGGTCATTTTTTTCCTAGACTTTATTTTCACGGCTAAATTCTTTTATTTTGTGTTAAGTACAGTTTATATACGTGATCGCGATGAGCAGCCAACAGGTTTTTAATAACAAGTAAGTGTAAATATAGATAATAATTAATATTAAAAAATTTATATTTCTGTTCGCGCCCGCCTAAAAGCATTGTCTAACATCAAGAGATGTCTAAAAGTGATCAGCAATCAGTTGCTTTTTTGTTAATTACCTACCTATACTTTGCAAGCATGTCTGAAACAAAAAGAAAAAGTAAATCTTACATGTACCGGAATATTAAGAAAACCATCACCGAGTCTCTGCTTTTGTGTGATCTAGATAAAAAAGTTGATCAACCCTCAACCTCAAAAAGACTTAAACTTGATGCTTGTGCTAGTACAAGTGTACAAAGTGAATCTAAATTAAATTCATCTGACTCCTCAGATATAGAAAGTTCTTCACCTAATTTTCCAATTTCATATGAAGATTCTTCCAATTCTGATGCAGATTCTCCCATTCCTGATGCAGATTCTCCCATTCCTGATGCAGATACTCTTATTTCCGTGTCCTTTCTTAATGATATACCAGTTAGTCCAGAAGTACCTGTTGCTCCAGATCCTGTGATACCATTAAACATATCAAGAACTTTTCTGAAAGATTGGGCACTTTGTCATAATATTACTCATAATGCTTTGGATGCTTTACTGACATTTTTAAAGACTAATCCTGATTTGTCAGATTTGCCAACATCTGCAAGGGCACTATTAAATACTCCAAAATCTATGGAAATTGAGGAACTAGGAGGAGGACATTTTTACTATTTTGGCTTGGCTCAAAATTTAACACGCATCATTGAGTTAACACAGTGTGATATCTTGGATTTAGATTTTGGAATAGACGGATTACCTATTTACAAAAGCTCTAATCTATCTTTTTGGCCTATCCTCTGTAAAATTCATAAAATAGTTCCTCCTCCAGTTTTTACTGTCGCAATATTCTGTGGAAAAAGTAAACCTCCATTGAATGGCTTCTTTAAAAAATTTATTGAAGAAATTAATTTATTGCAAAAAAATGGACTTAAGTGGATAATAAAATTATTAAAATAAATATAAGATCATTTCTTTGTGATACTCCAGCAAGATCTTTCATTAAGTGTGTCACTGCCCATAATGGCTATTTTGGATGTGACAAATGTATTGATAAGGGCAATTATTTTAATAGAAGAATGAGATTTTTAAAATTACATGCTACCCTTAGGACTAATTTAGACTTTAGAAGTAAGAATAATAACACCCATCATAAAGGAGAAAGTCCACTAGAAAAAATAAAAACTGTTGATATGATTAATTCTTTTCCTCTCGATTATATGGATAGTGTATGTTTGGGAGTTATGCGTAAGCTATTATTTGAATGGAGAGATGGAAGCAGAATATATAGATTAAATGCAGGAGATTTTGATAACTAAGTATATTAAAAGTATTAAACATTGGCCCTTTGAAAACCCTTAGAAAACCCAGAAGCATTTTAGAATTGGAAAGATGGAAAGCATCAGAGCTTAGACAATTTTTGCTGTATACTGGATGTGTAGTTTTAAAAAAGTTAATGTCACCCCAGATATATGCTAATTTTATGCTTTTAAAGTTTGCTTTAACATTATTACTCAGCAATAGTCTAAACAATGATTATAATCACTATGCCCAGACATTGTTGCTAATATTTGTAAAAAATGCAATAAAAATTTATGGAAGAGATTTTTGTATATACAATACACACTCTTTAATTCATTTAGCAAATGAGGCTAGACTGTTTGGAGATTTAAATTCTATAAGTTGTTTTCCTTTTGAAAATCACCTACAAGTAATAAAAAATTTGCTGAGGAAACCAAATTTGCCACTTCAGCAAGTAATTCGAAGAATTTCAGAAAGAGAAAGTGATTTAAGTTTTCAGATAAAAAAAAAAAAAGGATATTTATGTAATGGGAAAGCCAGTGAATCCATCAAAAGTAACTCAAGAATTTGTACACTATGTGAACCAGAAATTGTATACTAAATTGTGTTTTGGAAATAAGTATTTTTCCATTTCTCGAACTTCTGGAAATAACATGGTCATGCTAAATAATGGACAAATTATTTCATGCTGTTTTTTTTTTTAGATAATGAACAATTCACTATCATTAGAAAAAAATGTGACATTATTAAACCCTTTACCTCCTATCCTACCGATTCTTCAGTTTTCCATTTGTATGAAATTCAGTTTTTAAGTGATGAACTAGTAGAGTTTAGTGCTGAAATTGTTATGTGCAAGGGAGTGGTCCTGCCTTTCGAAGATACTTTTGCGTTTACTCCACTAGTTCATTTATTTTAGCAGCAATACAAAAATGTGTTGTGTTACTAATTTATTTTTTATTATTTTGCATTTTATTTATAGATACTATTATGTAGTGGAGTTTCCAGAGGAAGCAGATACACCTTTGGCAGTAGTTCCTTATTGTTGGCTAGATATTAATGAAAATAACAAAACCATATGTATGTGGCCCAATGGCTTCAAAAGTAATAAACAGCTGACCAATGCAGTTATTTCAAAATAAGAAATACCAATTTCAGAAACCGTTCCTTGTAGAATTACAGTAAAATTTAAAACAAGTAAGTTAGATTAAACTACATTTATAAAACTTAATTATTTTGAAACTCACTAAAATAATAATAAGACTTAATTTGTTTTAGATGATTATGAAAAAGCTCTCTTAGTTTTAAAAAAAATGGAAAATTCATCAAGTGTATCGTGTTTAACATCAGATGGGGAACGGAAAGGAAAAATGATTTTAAAATGCCCTCCACGATATAGGGTTGATGATGACTTGGAAAGTTCAGATGAAGACAGTTTGCCCCCTGTTCCAGCTTTAAAAATAAAAACATTTGTGCCTCCTGTTTTGTCAGCTCCGACTTTTGGGACATCTCGGGATGAAATTCCCACTGAAACTCAACGCATAGAAATGGAAGAAAATCCAGCATATACTTTCATAGAAATTGTTCATATGCATAAAAGAATTGAAAGTAAGTACATAATTTTTCAAGGAAGTTTTTGTGTCCAAAACAAATGTTATTTATAATGTTTTTATGGCATGTTGGACAATTTTTGGAATAGAAAAAAAGGCAGGCCCGGACGGGATTCGAACCCACATCCTCTGGATTACCAGTTCAACGCCTTACCAATTAGGCTACCGGGACTTAATTGCTAAGACATCAAAATTTTTCTTATTCCATGGAATAAGAAAAAATGGTAGGGTCGGGTGTGTATTCGTATTTACAATTTGGATGTCTTAGCAATTAAGTCCCGGTGGCCTAATTGGTAAGGCGTTGGACTGGTAATCCAGAGGATGTAGATTCGAATCCCGCCCAAGCCTGCCTTTTTTTCTATTCCAAAAATTGTCCGACATGCCATAAACATTATAAATAAGTACATAATGTCTAAAAGAAACTTTTAGTAATGAATATATTCATATTCTCATAAGAGCTTTTTTACATTTCAAAAATCATTAAATTTCTGACAGGAAGGGTATTTTTTAAATTCTACAAAATAATTTGGTTGTTACATTTACTTATTTTTTAAACTAAAATTAAATTTCTGTATTTTTTAGAATTATGTGTTAATAATTCTACTAAGATTGAATCTTTGAAAAATGAGATTACTCACTTAAATAATGTGATTCAAAACAAAGATACGATAGAAAGAACCCAATTGGAAATAAAATCGATCAGTACAATTGATGACCTCAAAAAGTTGGAAGAGAATCTAAAAAGTGAAGATTTCTTTTCTAAGGCTGTAATAAGTATATAAAACGAAAATTCCATTTATTTATATCAATTTACTAACAACTTTAGTAAAGTTTTTCAATAATTTTAAAAACTGGTTATAGTTATTAAAAATTTTTTAGTTGATAGTATTGCTAAATGTTCTCCCTTTGTCATCCACATTTCATATATTTTAATATTTGTTTTCTCTATATTTACTTATTCCTTATTTTGCTTTTTTTTAGTGCCAGTCATTGTCTATATTGGGTGGTAAAGACGGTACCAACACGGTACGAAGAATTATAACTCATCTATTAACACATCAGTTTGTCCTGACCTTAAATTGGTCAGGGCGAAATGATAAATGCGGTTTGAAGCAGTTCGAAAATGTTCTTCAATTAATTCTTGGTAAGTAACTATTACTTCTATAAATTCCTATTAACTTATTTTAGAAAAATTTTAGCTACTGCAAGGAGAAACATGTTTTCTAAGGATATTACAAAACAGGAAACTGAGTTCATCCTCAAAAATTGGTTAAGAAGTGCATGTGATAGAGAGGGGGGAAGAGAAAGGAGGAGGAAAATATGATGTAATATCAGTTTTTTTCTAGAATATTTATTTTATTTTTTAGAATAATTTTATGTTTTTTATTTAAATCCAATTTGTTTACTGTTCCTTTCTGGTTTTAATAGGTTTTTTTTATGATATGTATCTTGTTTTCTGTTCACTTGTTTATTTTTACTTATTATTTTGTGTTTTAATAAAATTTTTATTTTTTTTATATTTTAGTATAATTATTTTACTAATATATTGTTTCACAATATATAGCTCGTTTCAATTTTAAAAGTACCAGTTTTGGTTCAGAGGAAGGCGAATAAGTATAATACCCTAGGTCAATCAGAGGCCCTGAGTTTTGGCCTTATGATAGCCCCTTGTTGGGGACCCATTAAACAACTGCTGGCTAGCCGATCCGGGGGCAGCAGTTGGCCGTAGTGAACCTAGCCATGTAGGGGCCGGACCGGGGAAGCATTGATAGGCCAGAGCAGTAAGTATGGCCAGCCACTAAGGGACCATTGACATGCCTACAGAAAGAGTTTGTTGGGTATACACTGCGCAACTCGGATAATACAATATATGACAACCGCCTATAATAAAAGAGCAGTCTTCTGCGTATCCTGAATTTGTATCCCTGGAGTGGATGTTATTTTGGAACTTTCAACTGGTCCGAGTGAGCTAACTGATTCTTTAGCAATAAACTGTGACTCCAAAAATAATATTCACTGACACTGACAGCAGCAAGCAAAATATCAGTTGTGTTTTAATCATCCACTTCTGCTTCCGGAATTGTCGGTTTAGTCGTTTTAACCTGTCAGATTAAAACAAGAAAACCGACAATTCCGAAGCAGAAGCGGATGATTAAAACGCACCTATTAAAAATATTGCGCCAAGATGTAGGCAACACGTAATAAGGGATCAAATTGACAGGGTTTCCTATATCCTTTTAAATGGCACTCAGAAAGCTGCGCAGTGCGACCATTCTCCGTATAGTAAAAGAAAATCAAAGTATGTGTTTAAAAGGCACTCAGAAAGCTGCACAGTGCGACCATTTTCCGTATAGTGAGAAAATCAAAGTATGTGACCTAAGACGTTTATGAAACACCCAATGATTTACATAATTATATAGATTGCTCACCCATCCACGAATAGGATTACGATTCCTAGTGTTCACTAAATATAGCCGTTCTAGTCCAAATGTGTTTTAAAATAAAATTTCAGCATTTTAATCTTAAAAAAAAATAATTACTTCAAGACACATTATTTATTTTGAAAGTTAAGTTTCCATGTAGTTAAATAATATTGAGATATCTAAACAATTTTTATGGATGGATGTAAATAATTTTAAACCACTCTCATTTCAGAAATAACACTATATAAAACACATAATTGCAATATGTAATATAACTTTGAAAAGGTAATGTAAACAACTTTGCTATGAGATACAAACAACTTTGGTAAGAGTTTTAATTGGACACTTATCTATTTTTCTAAGTAATGTTAAATAGTAATGTTACTAAAAATTTTTACAAAAAATCACTGGATTTTTAATATTTTAAAGTTTTTTGCAATCTCTTTTGACAGTAATTGCAATGTATTACTCATGATTTGTTAATTTTAGTGATAAATGAGAAATAGTTAATAAATTGGTTTTAATTAACAGAATAAACCATTAATTATCTGTAAAATTATATTTATATAAAATGTTTATTTAAATATGTAAAAATCTTAGTGACAAAAAAACACTAGATTCTAATTTCTGAACAGGTTCTGTAAATGATTTGTTACAACTAAGTGCTCAAAATTGATACAAGATAGATAGAAAGAAAACTTTGCCCAGTGAAATGCGCTTTTCGTTGTCCGATTTACATATGGATAAGCAATCTATGTAATTATGTATAGCATTGGGGTGAGACACTAAGTGTGTTCTGTGAAAATTTATAAAATTTCTTTACTATCGAATCAAATCCAGGTGTCCAAAGTGATGTGTTTGTACATCCACGGATGCAACAAGTTTTTTCGAAAATGATATTACGAAATTAATTCGACTTTATTTAATTATTAATTACTTTACAATAAATGCCGTATAAAACATTAATAAATGCCCCCAAAAAGTTCACATTTTTGTGCCAGTTGGCGTTTAAGTCATCACGCATGGTCCCTATAGGACCCGTCAGAATTCCTGCTTTTCTTTTATGTACTGCGTTTATGCACTATCGACTTATGTCAAATATTTAACATTATTATTCGCACAAGCACATTCCCTAATAAATGGAAGTTTCTAAAATTATTCCAGTTTTTAAAAATGGAAATAGGGCATTAATCGAGAACCACCGACCCATTGCAGTTATATGTTATTTTAGTAAAAATTTAAAAATATGTATAAACCGAAAACTTTATGCTCATTTCGCTAATTACGTAATTCCTCAGCAACATGGTTTTGTCAGTGGTAGATCAACAGTAACCAACCAATGGACAGGTAACTGCCATTTACACCGATTTTTCTAAGGTCGTTGATCGTATTAACCATAAAATTTAATTAGGAAGCTTAATTCGGTATCTATTTCGCATGATAAGCACGAATTATTTTCATCGTACTTTTATGACAGATTGCAACATGTTACATGTTAAAGTATACTGCTCTAAAACCGATTGTTTTTCACAGTACTCTGGAGTTCCACAAGGTTCCATTTTTGGACCGTAGTTTTTTTTTATTTTTTTTATTAATGACAAAGGTCACCATCTAGATACTAAATTTCTAACCTACCAAGTTATTTTAAAAGATAAATAATCTAAATGACTACTTAGTATTTCAAAACAACATTGAGCTGATTCAAAATTGGTGTAATTCTGTCTCTCTAGAACTAAAAGCGCAAAAATGTAAAGCAATGACATTGACACGTAAAAAAAATGGAATCCACTACGACTACGTAATTGGTTCTACGCGTTTAAACATACCAAATTATTTTAAGGACTTGGGAGTTACTTTTGACCCAAAGTTAAGTTTTGTTCCACACATTAACGACGTAGTTGCTTATGCCTTTCGAATTATTGGATTCATTCTCAGAAATATGAATGATTTCAGAAGTATAGACACATGCAAAATGTTATTTGGTTCATTCGTTATACCCAAACTCGAATAAGCAAGCGCAGTTTGGTCTCCAATATATGATGGTCAAATTGCAAACCTAGAAAAGGTACAGAGACGATTCTTCAAAAGTATCAATTTTAAAATTTATGATTATTACCCCTTCGCGGATTTTCACAGGATCTGTTGCTTCATAATTTTAATTGTGTAAATCTTCAATATTGTCGATATCATTTTTGTATAAACTTCTGAAATCTCTACATTTATTTATAAATCTTTGGAATATTTTACGAATAAAGACCAAATTGCTACCCTTTCTTTCTACTCGGGCGCCTGCTATGGCCACAATAAAATCTTTTGATAATTATGAAAAAATATCATTAATGTTTTTCGAAACAAACCATGGACAGAGTGACGGGGACTCTGCTCATAGTACAATAAATACTGCCATAATAGGTGTTGCAGATCGTTTTGAACGTTACCCAATTTAGTACTCAAAATACTCAAAAGAAGCAAAATAATTCTTAATTTAAGATTATTATTATTAAGATCTACATATTATCAAATTAAAAATATATTCAGTTTTAGATTAAGCAAGCTGCATATTCAAATGCAGAATAAACATGCTTGATTCAAGTATGATAGTGCTTATATACGGCAACTATCATTCTAAATTCAAGAATGTCCAAACTTAAATTACCTAGCATCCATAGAGTTAATAAACTTACATAGAGCATTATAATATTAAAATCGTGCGAAATCTTGAATTAAGTATTGAATACTAAAATCAAACTGGAACGATTTTCATTTTAAGTATTAGAAATCAGAATATACATACTTCATTAAACAATTTTTTTGTTTGATTTAATCACCCAATTAGAGAAGATTTTTTTAGCACGCGTTCCTAAAACTTTCTTAAATAAAGATTGTGGCATGCTTGGCTCACAAACAAGCCCAAAATGCTTATTATTTGCTTAAAATCAGCATAAATTTGTCTCCGTTAGACATATCAAACGACTAGTTGTAAAAATGTGATAATTTATTACTTTTTTACAAATAACATTGTAGAAAGGTTATTAGTCCAGGATCCGTATGTAAGGTCGACCTTCACCCATCTGTTTACCGAATGAAAGTTTTTTTTTATTAAATAAAATATGTTTTTAAATATACCGCAAATGGGTTGCCTAAGAAAATACGGTCACGGCCATTTTTTACTTTCCTCTCTGTGTACAGATAAGAAAAGTATAGGAATCATAATAAAAGTTGTTTATGATGTCATTCTCTATTATTTTGTCTCTATACATGATTTTCCTAAAATGGACCCAATTTGAGATATTTGATGAAAAGTGCAAATTTCGAATTTTGAAGATAACTCAAAAACGGATGAAGAGACAAACACCAAATTTTGAAATTAGGCTTTAATATATCCTGCGATGAGCTGATTAAAGTTTGGGCACAGTCAAAGCATTTTGGGAATACTTTACAGGGTGTCGTTTTTTTTTACTTTAAGAAAATAAATAGTATGGACCGAATTTTCTTAGGCAACCCATTTGCGGTATATTTAAAAACATATTTAATTTAATAAAAAAAAAACTTTCATCCGGTAAACAGATGGGTGAAGGTCGACCTTATTTCGGATCTTAGACTATTGGGATCTAAAATTAAGATCGCAGCGCCGTCTGTACTTAACATTTAAACTAATTGTTATGGCTTGTTATTGTTTACATTTTTGAGTTTGTAAACAAACAACCCATAAAAAGTATTTAGTTTATATTGTGCTATTTTAAGGAAAACACGAGGGAAAACATATTGTTGTTGTTAATTTTTAGTGATTAGATACTTTTATTTCAATAGTTTTTAGGTTAAAGTAGAATATATATTTTTATTTGGTAAGTAACCCCCTATTAATTTTGTTTTTAAATTACATTCATTCATTTATGTTAATTTAAGATATATTTGTGTTATCTTTTAATAAAATATTAATATATTTATTTTATTTTTAGTGAGATGTCTGAAATAAGGCTAAGTTTAATAGAACTTATGAAGTATATTGATGCAGATGAAAATTTCAGGACTTTTATTAAAGAAAATGCTATTTTAAATGTGGGCCACATAGTTTTTATGTGGAAAGAATGAATTTAGTGATAAACACGTTTTTGCAGTTGTTCTCCAAACTAGTGCATTGAATTCAGGTCCCCATATTGTTGTAGGCCAGTGCAAGATGTTTAAAATTAGTGAATGGCAGTGTTTGTTTTAAGCTGGGAACAGTGGACAGTGCAAACATATTTCAGGAGTCTTAATAAAGTGTTCTAGGTGTATACTGTTTCAAATAATAAAAGAACTATCAAGCTAATTCGATCGAATACCTTTGGATTTTGTTCTACACCCACATGTATATTATTTATTTTACGCACTGATTAAAGAACGAAAAAGTAGGCCACTGAACGAATATATTTATCCATTTTATGAACACTGTACAGATATGAAATCCACCAATATTTGGTCACCAGGATACCATTATTTTTTTAAATTTTAAATGAGTAACAATTCTGTCAAACTAATTTTCAGCATAGTTTTTAGTTATTGAGTTTAAATATAAATTACAAATGATTATTGTGAAGAATCGATAAATAATGGCACTACACAAGATATTCTTTTATATTTTCAAATAAATCTAAAATCAGTTTATGGTTATTACAAAAACTATGTGTCCTTGGTACGGAAGCAGAATATTTATGGCTTCACTTTTATGAATCAAATTATTATTTCAATTCCATAATTTTATTTAACAAGATGTTTTAAAACATAGAATAATTATTCTTTTAAAATCATCTATTAACACAAGTAGGTACTATTTTGTTTGTTTGTTTTGATGTAAAATTTACTTAGTCATAATTTTAATTTGTAGTTTGTATTAGTTTTTAGTCTTAATACTTGTATAATATATTATTTAATCCATGTTACTTATTATCTTACAAACAATTGTATGACACTTCGCAAGTGTTCTTATTCTTACCTTTTTAACACACTGATGTTTGTAATGTTTGGATATTGTGTGAATAATTATCATATTAATAACATAAGTAATTCATGTGATCTCTTCTTTAATACAATAAATGAAAATGTACAGCTTGAAATTTATGATTGATTTTGTACTTGAGAGAATACTCTTTTTAATAATTATTTTTATTCTCAAGTTTACTAGTCATCGTGTACAGTTACATTTTCTAATGAGTGATTGTACATTGATAATGTATTTTTGTACATTTTTTATATTATTCTGTAATGGAATAGTTCGACACATGCAACGAAGACTATAGTAACTCATTATTTCCAGTTTTGAGAAAATCTAAGATAATATAGTATTCAAAGTATTTTATGACCTAAAATGATTTACTATATTTGATGGTAGTATTTTTGGTTGCTTAACCTCTTCGTTTAGATATGCGATACTTATTTAGATCAAAGCTTTTGGCAAATATATGTGCTGGATAAAGGTAACTAAAAACTCTCAAAAATGAGTCTTCGTTGCATGGGTCGAGTTGATTCTGTTGGTAAAAAGGCTATTATTATAAGCAATAAATATAAAAATCAAATATTTTTTTATTTTTCCTGTTAACAAAATATGCCAATGTTTACATAATAATAAACGTTCTTTATTGAGTTACAATACCCAATAGGCCATCTTCCGAAGTACTTCAGCTGATTTGACTGTATTTTCTAGTACAGTATGTTAAAGTTGTTAATACCAGTGAATGAACACAACTCTTTGTCAGATTTTAAAAGATCTGAAATTATTTTAATTTTTGAGGTATGCGCACTTGTACACTAATGGCAATATACTTGAAAAAGAGTATTTGCAACCTATGTCTTGTTTGGCGTGAGTAGCTAGGTTATCTTGAAACAAATCACTCTCAACTATGACTTTGTTTAATCTCACTATCACATTTAACACTCATTGAACTTTTTTTTAGTTTGGACACAAATCTTTATTCTGTGGTTTGGATCTTCTTTTTGTTCTCTCAATATTTGATTTTGAAGTTTATTGAACAGAATCGTCAAACATTTATTTAAAAACTGGCAGGAAGACACAGCGATTTTTTTTATATTTATTTTCACTTTGGATGAGGCATCTACAACACAAAAAAAGGTAAAATAAAAACATTCAATCGAAAAATAAATCTATATTACCTCTAGGCAAATCATCTTCTTTAAAATGCTTCTCAATTTTTTAATTTTTGTAACCATACATTTCTTGCAGAATTTCCACTTGCAATTTATAAAAATTACCCTACATTTACCAACTTTAGGAAGCAAATGAAATGTAAAAGAAGGTCCATTTTTTTTAGGGCTGCATCCAGGCACCAAACAAGTGTGTTTTTCACTGATATTCCACTTATAGTTCAAATAAAATAATATTTTAATATATATGATATAAATTTAAAGCATTAGCTTATTATTAAATAAGTTATTTCAAACAAAATACTTGTTAAATTTTAAAATATTGAAATGACCTGATAAACAATAAATAAAACTTGACAGAACACAGACGGTCAAGTGTCAAATGGCATAACTTTTAGTTCACAGTAGAGGGCGTATCGCTTATCTTCAGATAATATTGTTTTTTCCTAGTTCATCATTCGGCAAAAATCATAGACATATTACAACATTTCAAGGGATAAACAAGATAAAGATCTTATATTACCGCGATGGTAAGTAATAATATAATAATTGACGGCTACTCGATATTTATTCTTAGCATTGTTTAAATTTTAATTAAAACGATATAGATATTTTTATTAGGATTAATTTCAATAGCTATGTCATAAAAATCATACATAAAAAACTTAATTCAAAAGAGCCTGGTAACTCGAAAAAGTTTGGGAACCACTGGATAAATCGATTTAATAATATTGCAGGTAGAATAAAAACATGCAATATTTTTTGGCTCTTTTACCCGTTTTGTATCTCCGCTTATGTTTGCAAACTGAATGTTTTTTATTCTTCAAGCTTTTGTACTATAAGAGCTTTTTGCTCTTAGCATATAGAAAAGAAAAAATACATAAGAAAATAAATGTAAAACTGTACTGTGCTGATGTTGTAAATTTTTATCGTTTTTGAAAAAGTGTACATATTTAATAAACATTCAATATGGATAACGATTTGAGCCTAAGGTAAGCTTTTAGATAATTATACTTATTTAAAAAAATACAACAATACAAATATAAATCCATCCACAAAATATAAGAAAATGTTTGGTTTTTCTTTACTAATTCGTAGCAGTACATTCTTTTTGTATAGGTATGTCTAGACTTTTATCAGGCATGTGAATTTTACATAGGAATGTAATAATCATTATTTTTAATTATACATATCTACATTTTCTAGACCTTAAAAAATGTATAGCATTTTATTTCTATAACATAGATAATTAACAATAATAAAAACAAAAAAAACAATTTAATTTTTGGATATTGTGACGTTTTAGGTCGGCAAACTATTATCAAGTATGTTGCCAATAATTTGTTTCGACTATTCCATATTTCATTCAAAAAATAAAGGTGCCAAATCTGCACAATAAAGGGGATTACAAATGTTTGTCAGTGAAATGAAGAAGAATATTTTAAACTATTTGTTATCGTTTTATCTCTATCTCATCATCGTTTCATCACTTCCTCGTGAAAATTTACTAGCTAATCATTTGTACTATAATTGTATTATTTGTATTTAATATTATATAAAATACAGATTTTATAAACACCTACAACTTATTCTATTAAAAAATCTTGAAACGTTTTATGAAGTTTTAGGAAAACTGTTTTTAAAAGCATTGAAATTCCGAGCTCATCTAAAGTTAAAATTACTGTTGCTTTACCAACTAAAACGACTGAATACAAATATTTGAAGATAAATCCTCCCGATTTGGACAATGGTAGCAGTCAATCTGTTTTCGTACACAGTAGGTAAGTTCTAATTTTAACAACATAATATAAATTAGGATAGAAATAATTTTACGAATGTTGGAAATTAATGATAGTTGAAAATATAATAGTAAAATAAATTAAAGTCATTCATATTAAAAAATATGAGCAAAAGAATATTCTTTTCCTTTCTTTAGGCGCACTACATTATATTTACTAATTATCTTTTATTTATTTTGGAATGTTTACAAATTTTTTCTACACCCACATGGGTATTAGCTTATCTTAGCCCAGATTACAAAACAAAGTATGCTATTGCGTCCGACAAAACGAATATATTCCATATCGATTCTAGGTAGTGAGAACACTGCAAAAAAATAAAATCCACCAATCACAGTTCATATTTTGGACTACCAACTACTGTTATTTTTAAAATTTTAAATAAGTGACAATTCTGTCAAACTTACCGTCCGTATACTTTTTAATTATTGAGACTAAATGTATATTAAAATGAGTCATTTTTGTATAGAATCAATAAATAATAGTATTTATATTTGGTCCACATTTAAAAAAAAAACTAATTAAACTACATGAAACTAATTTAATTAAAACTAAAATAATAAAAGTAGCCGTAAATAGCCTGGGTTCGAATCTGGGCGATGAAAAATTTTTATTTTATTTTATTTTATTTTATAAATTAGTAAAATTCAAGAATTATTTTAAAATTAATGAAGATTTTCGTTAGTGGATCGTAGAAAAAATGTACTGTACAACTCGAGTGGATTGTCTATATTGCACTCAGACGGCGTCGTGCTCAAACTCCATCTCCGGGCGATATGGCCATCATGTTATTATCCACTCTTGTTGCACATTCTTTGCTAATGACCTAAAACTGTTTAGTACAATTTTGATACCTACAATTGTTAGAAGTAAATTGGAATATTGTAGTCTAATTTGGCCACCTGTGACAATTCGTTTCAAACTATAGAAAATAGTCAGAGAAATTTTCTTAAATACACTTATTTTCAATTGTATGGACATTACCCTACAAGTGGAATCAATCATGCGCATGTTAATCAATGCGCATTTGACATGAAACTTCTTTTTGACAGGGGCAACTCTTTTTTTTTTTTCACAAAAATTAGTTAATAATAAGTTTCAACGTTTATTTATTTAAATTAAACGTAATATATCTATAGGTACATAGGATTGAATTTCGTAGTGAACTGTTTTTATAATCCATATTGTCGAACAAGCAACTTAGGTCCATATTTATAAACATAACTCAGCTGAGTTGGACTTGAACTAACATTGAAGTTCGGTTACGTCTCTAAAGTTCCAGGTGGTACCGGTGTTACACTCGAATTTAGAGATAGATATTAGCCAATCTGTAACTGTAAAGTACATTTACGGATTTGTTACTACCCATCTCTAAATTTACGCGAAATAACCGAACTTCGATTTTAGTTCAAGAACAACTTACCCAAGGCCGACCCAGCTGAGTTTTGTTTATAAATACGGACCTTAGTTAGATCTCCAATTATTAAAAATATCCATTCAGTTAGTTCCCACCATAGATTACTAATGTGAATAGATGGGAAACTTAATGATAAAATTCTGAGTCGATGTGCTGCCATCTATCAAATTGGAGTGGTACTAAAATTCAATAGGCCCGCCACGAGCGGACTTTTTGAAATTTAACTTTGTAGTAGCGCAAAAATGTAATAAATAAAAAAAATAAAGCAAAAAAATTGGAAAAATATTTAACTAGTTTCAAATCATAAAACAACCATATTGACTGTATTGTGATTTGAAACTAGTAAAATATTTTGCCAATTTATATCTTTATTTGATTTTACTTCATTATATTTTTGCATTAATTTTAAACTTGAAAAAAAAAGCAATTTATTTAATTTATTTTTATTACAGTAAATTAACGCTGCATCACATAATTTGTCTATTTAAACATGGAAATACTCTAAACAAATATGCATTTACACCATTTAAATAATTAAATATTTATAAAACAAACCTATCAAAAATGTTTTCTGTAACAAAATCAGCATATATAAGTGCTCAAGACCTTTATTAAAGTTTTGCGACTTGGAGTGTCAAATAAGTTTGAAAAAATTGAAGTTGAAGCATCATCCTTTTTTACTATCGAGACAAATTTGAGTGTGGATAACATTTGCCATATGGTTATCAAGTCGACATGTTAGGTTGAGGAGCATTTCTTCATCCGATAATTGTTTTCTTGATTCATTTATACAGCACTTGTAGTTATCAAATTTTTATTCATCAAGTGGGCACTGTGATAAATGAATTTAACTTTTGAGCATAAATTAAACTTACACACGTTTGGACCCTTGAAGATTTTAGGGCGTTTTCTTTTTTGATGTCAATGGCATTGAATCAGTTTTTGATATTGATGGCTGAGGCTCAAATATTTCATCAATCGACAGGGTATTTTGGAGGGCCAACATTTTCTTTACAACAATGATTATTTAAAAACTAAAAACAAAAAGAAATTTAAATAACAAACCAATTATTTTAACACTGAATCAAAAACAAGTTTTCAAATATTACTTACCGTTGGTGTTGGTGCTAAACGGTGATGGAGCATTTTTCTTAGAGACACTTATTACAAATTATTAGGTTATCCTTAATATGATGACTGCATATTTAATGTGGTATAAATTGCATCACTACCAATATCTAGGAGTGCTTTATTGTTTGTTGCTGAAATCCATCTTCCCATCTTTTGAAAACATGCTTAAAATAGGAAGGTGTTGAAAAATAAATCTAGATTCTAGATGAATCAAAATTCAATACACCTTCAAATGCAATAGCCATTTTATTTGAATTTCTCTGAAGTTTGAAGTTTTAATGAGCTGATAACTGTTATGACATTTCGATACGAGCGCCATCCCGTTAATTGGAGTGGTACTAAATTACCTTCCTCATGTTTTTCCATTTGAGTTACCAGATCCTGGTTCCCACCTTAGAATATCCATTAATTTAGTTTGACGTTAGTAATTACCAGTGGTATATCATATTTATATTATTTGAAAGTGTAATATTTTTATTAGATTAAAAATTCAGTAAAACCAAGTCTTTTTAAAAGTGGATATTTTAGGATTTTTACAATTTACCAACATTATTTTTAATGATTTATCAAATTTTTACCTAGTCAATTATTTTGTTTGATGATAATGAATTAATGGAAATAAAATGTAGTGTAATTGCAAAAGATTTTAATGAATGTCTTAGATACAGTTTTGCGCACGGTTTTCCTAAATACTCGTTCAACAATTTTTTTATTATTTACAAAATTTTCCAAAACAACATTTTCTTCTTCCTGCACAATCAATTTTTTTTTGATTTCTAGCATTATTCTCTTTAAAGATTTGATGACTTTCCGTTGTCTCCATACGGTTTGCTGATATTTTCCCAATTTAATATTCTCGACTTCATTCTGTGCTTCCAAGTTTGGATTCGTCTTTTGAGTTCATTTTGCGAGGGCAATCAGGAAGGTCCTCTTCTGACTCTATATGTATGTACAACTTTTTTAACAAACAGAAGGTCCAGGAAGAAGTTTCATCCCAGGCAGTTGTTATCTGTTTATTCAAAGGTTTTTGTCTTACCTGAAAAATACAAAACCGGTGGTAAAAACTTTTTTCTGCTGAAAATAAGTTCTTAACACACGCTATAAATAGTGTGTATGTGTGTAGACACTTGTGCGAAAGGCAAAATATTTTTTTCGATCTCGAGTTTTTGACGTTTTGGGGTCCCCTGAATTCGTTTTGACTATTTTCGCGATGATGTGTGTGTGTGTGTGTGTGTGTGTGTGTGTGTGTGTGTGTGTGTGTGTGTGTGTGTGTGTGTGTGTGTGTGTGTGTGTGTGTGTGTGTGTGTGTGTGTGTGTGTGTGTGTGTGTGTGTGTGTGTGTGTGTGTGTGTGTGTGTGTGTGTGTGTGTGTGTGTGTGTGTGTGTGTGTGTGTGTGTGTGTGTGTGTGTGTGTGTGTGTGTGTGTGTGTGTGTGTGTGTGTGTGTGTGTGTGTGTGTGTGTGTGTGTGTGTGTGTGTGTGTGTGTGTGTGTGTGTGTGTGTGTGTGTGTGTGTGTGTGTGTGTGTGTGTGTGTGTGTGTGTGTGTGTGTGTGTGTGTGTGTGTGTGTGTGTGTGTGTGTGTGTGTGTGTGTGTGTGTGTGTGTGTGTGTGTGTGTGTGTGTGTGTGTGTGTGTGTGTGTGTGTGTGTGTGTGTGTGTGTGTGTGTGTGTGTGTGTGTGTGTGTGTGTGTGTGTGTGTGTGTGTGTGTGTGTGTGTGTGTGTGTGTGTGTGTGTGTGTGTGTGTGTGTGTGTGTGTGTGTGTGTGTGTGTGTGTGTGTGTGTGTGTGTGTGTGTGTGTGTGTGTGTGTGTGTGTGTGTGTGTGTGTGTGTGTGTGTGTGTGTGTGTGTGTGTGTGTGTGTGTGTGTGTGTGTGTGTGTGTGTGTGTGTGTGTGTGTGTGTGTGTGTGTGTGTGTGTGTGTGTGTGTGTGTGTGTGTGTGTGTGTGTGTGTGTGTGTGTGTGTGTGTGTGTGTGTGTGTGTGTGTGTGTGTGTGTGTGTGTGTGTGTGTCTTTAAATAAAACTTACTTTTTATAATATTCTATATAATTTTTGTTCATACAAAATTTTTCTAAAATGGTCCGTATTCGAGAAATTTGACAAAATGTAAAAAAAAAATTTTTTATGAAAATTGTTCAACTAAAAGTTGTTTGTGATATAATTCTCTTTAATTTTTGTTAAATACATAATTTCTTTAAAATGAACCGTATTCGAGATATTTGAGAAAAAGTGTAAATTTCGAATTTTAAAGAAAACTCAAAAACGGATAAAGAAAAATACATTAAATTTTGAACTTAGGCTTTATTCCAGCCTGAGGTGAAGATTATATTTTGGACAGAGTCGGAACATCGGGGGGGGGGGGGGGGGGTACTTTATAGAGGGTCGTTTTTATATTTTATGGAATATATTAGTTATTTTTTTGGAGAAGAAAATTGTTCATATAAAAGTTACTTCTTATATGTTCTATAATTTTTGTTTTATAAAAATTTTTCCTAAAATGGTCTGTATTCGACAAATTTTACAAAATGTAAAATTTCAAGTTATTAAGAAAATTGTTCAAAAAAAATTTGTTTCTGATATAATTCTCTATAATTCTTAACCCATACATAATTTCTCTAAAATGTACCGTATTCGAGATGTTTGTGAAGAAAATATGTAAATTTTGAATTTTGAAGAAAACGCAAAAACGGATAATAAAAAACCCTAAATTTTAAACTTATTCTTTATGACTACCTGAGGTGAACCGATTAGATTTTAGGCAGAGTCAGAACATCTGGGGGTACTTTATAGGGGGTCATTTTTATATTTTATGAAATATATTTGTTATTTACGTTTGGAGAAGAAAATTCTTTAAATAAAAATCACTTCTAATATCATTCTCTATAATTTTTGTTTTATACAAAATTTTCCTAAAATGGTCCGTATTCTAGAATTTTTTTAAAATGTGGAAAATTCTGATTTTTAAGAAAATTGTTGAACTTAAAGATGTTTGCGATATCGATCTCTTTAACTTTTGTTTTTTACATGGACTGCAATGGATAAATTGGAGGAAAAGTATAGAATTTAATTTTTTTACCATTTTCGTTGGCAATGAGTGTATATAGAAAAATGTTTCGAGTAATAACTAGATAGAAAAGTCATGCGTAGGACACATCAGGATTTGAGCAAAGTTAAAACACCTGCCATATCTGTCATTCACCCTATGTTGTTTAAAATTTATATTTGATGATGACCATCATAGATCAAAATAAACAAGTATAATAATTAAATCTGTGTGGTATTGATTTAGGGTTTTATTCGGATTTGAAAGATAAATTGGAAACTATTCTTTCAATTTTAATAGGTTGTGACGAAGTCACTAAATTTTATTTTTAATTCATCTTAAAAATGTATATTTCAATTAATTCCCGCCTGAGAGCATGTAGAAGTTCCCCCGTATTTCTGTTTCCCAGGAATTACCGTTTTTCAGCAATTGCGAGTACCCTCGTAGATTAAAATATTCTTATATTTCCCGAAATCCGAATAGGTATTTTTAGAGTCGATTTCGTATGGATTATCTACCTTTTATTTGTCAAGGACTATAAGGGCATTTTTTGTTATCTTTAAATTGTAAACAGCCGATTGGAGTAGTGGTATCCCCACTTTGTCGTACTAGTCTTCCATCTTTCTTTACCGAAAAAGCATAAATTGATGGAAAGCTAAAATGCCGTCTCTTGACTCCCGACACCCGAGAAGTACTGATCTTTCGATAATTTATAGTGACGACGCCGTGTAGTGCCGTGATCTTAAATAAGTAATTGGTTAACCCGTTGGATTTGTTAAGGTAGGAACCGTATATTATTTTTTTTTATATTGGCTTTCATATAATTAATTGGGACACCCGTGTGACAAATCAAGAATTTTGATTCATACCCAGGATTTATTATTTCATCCCTCAGTGGGAAGCCGTTGGCAATTTTTTATTTGAGGTTGGATATAGACTAGACTCCGAGTGCTCTCTCTGTCAATGAATACATCCAAGTTCTTTTAAAATCCACCCAGTTAACATCGAAGTGAGAAGTTCGACCTGTTTTATTATTTATTGTTTTATTTTTTTCGGAGGTTCCATCTATCCTTGGGCTAGAGAGCTCTCTTTTGACGACGTATCTAATTTACCAAAAAGAAAAAAACGTTTAAATTAATTTCCGCGTCTCACTTCGTCTATAATTTCTTTCCTTTTAATATTTTTTATTCAGCTGTATTTGAATCATTCCGTTTCCCCTGTCCACGATTCGTTATTGAATGAAGTCAGATGGCTTCTGTAAAATTAAATTCACACATACGCTCTCGTTAGACTCTACGACTCTACGACCGTCGTGCCCACCGTCCAAAACAACCGTGTAAATAAACCTTATTTATCAATAGGCGAAGTTTCCATCGCTTGGGTATTAAGATACCAGGGGTCTTCGACAATTTTGAGTTCACTTTTTATTTGTTTGCATTTGATTACCGTCATATTTAAATTGTTTTCAATAATAATATAATAATAATAATAATAATAATAATAATAATAATAATAATAATAATAATAATAATAATAATAATAATAATAATAATAATAATAATAATAATAATAATAATAATAATAATAATAATAATAATAATAATAATAATAATAATAATAATAATAATAATAATAATAATAATAATAATAATAATAATAATAATAATAATAATAATAATAATAATAATAATAATAATAATAATAATAATAATAATAATAATAATAATAATAATAATAATAATAATAATAATAATAATAATAATAATAATAATAATAATAATAATAATAATAATAATAATAATAATAATAATAATAATAATAATAATAATAATAATAATAATAATAATAATAATAATAATAATAATAATAATAATAATAATAATAATAATAATAATAATAATAATAATAATAATAATAATAATAATAATAATAATAATAATAATAATAATAATAATAATAATAATAATAATAATAATAATAATAATAATAATAATAATAATAATAATAATAATAATAATAATAATAATAATAATAATAATAATAATAATAATAATAATAATAATAATAATAATAATAATAATAATAATAATAATAATAATAATAATAATAATAATAATAATAATAATAATAATAATAATAATAATAATAATAATAATAATAATAATAATAATAATAATAATAATAATAATAATAATAATAATAATAATAATAATAATAATAATAATAATAATAATAATAATAATAATAATAATAATAATAATAATAATAATAATAATAATAATAATAATAATAATAATAATAATAATAATAATAATAATAATAATAATAATAATAATAATAATAATAATAATAATAATAATAATAATAATAATAATAATAATAATAATAATAATAATAATAATAATAATAATAATAATAATAATAATAATAATAATAATAATAATAATAATAATAATAATAATAATAATAATAATAATAATAATAATAATAATAATAATAATAATAATAATAATAATAATAATAATAATAATAATAATAATAATAATAATAATAATAATAATAATAATAATAATAATAATAATAATAATAATAATAATAATAATAATAATAATAATAATAATAATAATAATAATAATAATAATAATAATAATAATAATAATAATAATAATAATAATAATAATAATAATAATAATAATAATAATAATAATAATAATAATAATAATAATAATAATAATAATAATAATAATAATAATAATAATAATAATAATAATAATAATAATAATAATAATAATAATAATAATAATAATAATAATAATAATAATAATAATAATAATAATAATAATAATAATAATAATAATAATAATAATAATAATAATAATAATAATAATAATAATAATAATAATAATAATAATAATAATAATAATAATAATAATAAATAATAATAATAATAATAATAATAATAAATAATAATAATAATAATAATAATAATAATAATAATAATAATAATAATAATAATAATAATAATAATAATAATAATAATAATAATAATAATAATAATAATAATAATAATAATAATAATAATAATAATAATAATAATAATAATAATAATAATAATAATAATAATAATAATAATAATAATAATAATAATAATAATAATAATAATAATAATAATAATAATAATAATAATAATAATAATAATAATAATAATAATAATAATAATAATAATAATAATAATAATAATAATAATAATAATAATAATAATAATAATAATAATAATAATAATAATAATAATAATAATAATAATAATAATAATAATAATAATAATAATAATAATAATAATAATAATAATAATAATAATAATAATAATAATAATAATAATAATAATAATAATAATAATAATAATAATAATAATAATAATAATAATAATAATAATAATAATAATAATAATAATAATAATAATAATAATAATAATAATAATAATAATAATAATAATAATAATAATAATAATAATAATAATAATAATAATAATAATAATAATAATAATAATAATAATAATAATAATAATAATAATAATAATAATAATAATAATAATAATAATAATAATAATAATAATAATAATAATAATAATAATAATAATAATAATAATAATAATAATAATAATAATAATAATAATAATAATAATAATAATAATAATAATAATAATAATAATAATAATAATAATAATAATAATAATAATAATAATAATAATAATAATAATAATAATAATAATAATAATAATAATAATAATAATAATAATAATAATAATAATAATAATAATAATAATAATAATAATAATAATAATAATAATAATAATAATAATAATAATAATAATAATAATAATAATAATAATAATAATAATAATAATAATAATAATAATAATAATAATAATAATAATAATAATAATAATAATAATAATAATAATAATAATAATAATAATAATAATAATAATAATAATAATAATAATAATAATAATAATAATAATAATAATAATAATAATAATAATAATAATAATAATAATAATAATAATAATAATAATAATAATAATAATAATAATAATAATAATAATAATAATAATAATAATAATAATAATAATAATAATAATAATAATAATAATAATAATAATAATAATAATAATAATAATAATAATAATAATAATAATAATAATAATAATAATAATAATAATAATAATAATAATAATAATAATAATAATAATAATAATAATAATAATAATAATAATAATAATAATAATAATAATAATAATAATAATAATAATAATAATAATAATAATAATAATAATAATAATAATAATAATAATAATAATAATAATAATAATAATAATAATAATAATAATAATAATAATAATAATAATAATAATAATAATAATAATAATAATAATAATAATAATAATAATAATAATAATAATAATAATAATAATAATAATAATAATAATAATAATAATAATAATAATAATAATAATAATAATAATAATAATAATAATAATAATAATAATAATAATAATAATAATAATAATAATAATAATAATAATAATAATAATAATAATAATAATAATAATAATAATAATAATAATAATAATAATAATAATAATAATAATAATAATAATAATAATAATAATAATAATAATAATAATAATAATAATAATAATAATAATAATAATAATAATAATAATAATAATAATAATAATAATAATAATAATAATAATAATAATAATAATAATAATAATAATAATAATAATAATAATAATAATAATAATAATAATAATAATAATAATAATAATAATAATAATAATAATAATAATAATAATAATAATAATAATAATAATAATAATAATAATAATAATAATAATAATAATAATAATAATAATAATAATAATAATAATAATAATAATAATAATAATAATAATAATAATAATAATAATAATAATAATAATAATAATAATAATAATAATAATAATAATAATAATAATAATAATAATAATAATAATAATAATAATAATAATAATAATAATAATAATAATAATAATAATAATAATAATAATAATAATAATAATAATAATAATAATAATAATAATAATAATAATAATAATAATAATAATAATAATAATAATAATAATAATAATAATAATAATAATAATAATAATAATAATAATAATAATAATAATAATAATAATAATAATAATAATAATAATAATAATAATAATAATAATAATAATAATAATAATAATAATAATAATAATAATAATAATAATAATAATAATAATAATAATAATAATAATAATAATAATAATAATAATAATAATAATAATAATAATAATAATAATAATAATAATAATAATAATAATAATAATAATAATAATAATAATAATAATAATAATAATAATAATAATAATAATAATAATAATAATAATAATAAATAATAATAATAATAATAATAATAATAATAATAATAATAATAATAATAATAATAATAATAATAATAATAATAATAATAATAATAATAATAATAATAATAATAATAATAATAATAATAATAATAATAATAATAATAATAATAATAATAATAATAATAATAATAATAATAATAATAATAATAATAATAATAATAATAATAATAATAATAATAATAATAATAATAATAATAATAATAATAATAATAATAATAATAATAATAATAATAATAATAATAATAATAATAATAATAATAATAATAATAATAATAATAATAATAATAATAATAATAATAATAATAAAAATAATAATAATAATAATAATAATAATAATAATAATAATAATAATAATAATAATAATAATAATTTATTTTCATACATTTTCGGTATACTGGGCATTTCAAGATTCCCAGTCTGATTAGCCTCCTGAGCTAATAAACCGTAAATATTTAAATGTTTAAATAATTTTCAATAATATAAATTTATTTTTATTAAATTTTCCGAATATAGTGATCCGTCAATATTTAAATAATTTTCAACTTTAATAATTTATTTATTAAATTTTCCGAATATAGGGATCCGTCAATATTTAAATAATTTTCAACTTTAATAATTTAGTTATTAAATTTTCCGGATATAGGGATCCGTCAATATTTAAATAATTTTCAACTTTAATAATTCATTTTTATTCAATTTTCCGGATATAGGGATCCGTCAATATTTAAATACTTTTCAGTTTTAATAATTTATTTTTAAAGAATAGATTTTCCGAATGGAGGAAGCCGTACATATATAATTACAGTTGTATTTATTTTTTTGTAAATATATATTTTATTACCTATTCCTGTGTTTCTCTTATTGCTGGTTCTCAACCGTTCTCTTTCAGGGTACCGTAGAGTACGAGGTGTAAAGGAGATAAGTGTTTTATTTTTTATTTATTCTAGTATAGTGGTTGCCTAGCAGTGACCGCCTGGAATTATTTTTACCTCCACTGAGTTCACCTTGAGTACACTCTGGTGTACCACAGGGTCGCAGAGCAAACTGCGATACCAAAACTGGCGCCTGAGCAACCCCTATTCGGGAATTACATTCATAGCGCCACACGGACTCGCTGATTCACTGTAGGTGAACCAGGAGCCTGTCACAAGGTTGTTAGTTATCATCTGGTCTATATGTTTTCTTTAATTCGTTTGCGTAATTAGTCTACCTATTAATAATTTAAAGACACCTTATAATGATAAGAAATAGCGTAGCAGTAATTGCTTGCGTGCTGACAAACGTAAATTTCAAGTTGGTTCCTATGTATCAAAAATGAGTATTTTTAGAAATATTTTAGATGGTATTAGTTTTTATAAAATCATGATTTTTCAAGGAAGAAGGGAGTAAGTGTTACTAGATTTTCTTCTATTAAAAGGGGGTGAAAATAAACTTTATTTTTTAAAGTATTTTTTAAGTATTTTGAAAGCCATAGGAGTCTTTTCTGTTAAAATTTGCATAAAATTAACCCTGGGTTATAAAAATAACCGGATGTAATTTTTAATTTTTTATTCCGTATTATTTGGTTATAAATAATTATTGCTTATGTTGGTAATAAATCTAGTAATGATTACACGAGAAATATATTTTTTTTCTTATTTTTAAAGCTGCCTTGGGATTAATCTCAATTCACGTTTAGTTGTCATGTCTACTTCAACTGGAATTGGTTATAAAATAGCTAAAAACACAAAAATAAATTGATAGGATATCCAATAGTTATTTGGGTTAAAATTAACTAAAATATTACTGAATAGACCCCATAGACGTTAAAACAAATAAAATAACTGTGTTGTACCATTTTTAGAAATCCAGTTGATGTTGGTAGTGTTGATGTTAAAAATTGCTAATCAATCTCTTCTTTGAGCCTATAAGTCCAACTTTGGAGGTATGCAGTTACAATTAATAATAATCTATATAGCGTATACAAAAAATGACGTATTTGCTAATATTTTAATTTCTAAAAGATTTACATAAAAAAGTTTTGATATAAATCAAATAAAAATATACCGAGTGCATCATTAGTCCAAAATAACGCAAGAATTAATTTTTTAAATTGTATAATTTCAGTTTTTCTTATTCTATTAAATTTAAAATAAAATTAACTTTATTAGTTTGAACATAGTGTACTATAGTGCGAGACACACTGAGAATGCAGTGTGAAGTCTCATGAAGCGCGTCGAAGCTATCTGTCGTTATGCTGGGATCAGCAATAAATAACAGGTCTGGTCTCAGATCAATTTCGACACAGGTTTAAATTTTATCTTAATATTTGTATGTTCAGTAATAAATAATAAACAATGAATTTGAAAATTACAAATTTATAAGTTAACAAATAATAAACAAATTTAACGCAATAGATAAGTCATTGTAAGTCGTCATCGAGATCTGAAATCTCACTCTGAGAACTGTCGCCAAAATTTTCTTTCATAATGAGTTCATAGCAATATAGAACTTTACCTGATTCCATACCATCTCGATCGGGTTAAGCTCGCAATGATACGGTGGTAAGCGTAAAACAGTTATCCCGTATTTTGCAACTTTTCCTTAATCTTATATTTATTGTATTGCTCTTTGTATGCGTTGACAACTTCAAACAGCTTAGATCTTAAATAGGAGCTGTCGAAAAAAATGTTTTTCAAACAGCCTATTTTTTTTATTTCGGGTTTGCTTCATGAGGTAGATAGAAAACTAAATTTAAAAGAATGATACAAAGCGTTATCCATAACAACAACGTTCTTTCGTCTACTTTTGGGTAAGTTAGGAATTACCGACTCCTCGAACCATTCTTAAAATATACGGCGTTTATTTCGTCATCGTTTCTCTTTACCAAGAAAACACCCTGGGCGCCAGGTCAAAAATACACCTTCATATCCTGCATGAACAAGAACGAAACTTGCACTTCTTTGTGTAGGTGCCTTGAAGCCTATGGTTAAACCTTTTATTCAAGCATCTCTATGATTTTTATGGTGTTATTACACCATGCATAGTTAACCGTTTAACCCACGTTGACCGAAGTCTTATACAAATAGATAACGTTACAATTTTGTTTGAGATATTATTTGATGGCTCTTAAATACCTGTGCCATCAATGAATGATATCGTTTTGTTCTAATATTATACTTATGCGACAATGCTTCACATATTTTAAACCAATATTTACGTAGGGTTATTAATAAAAATGATGGTAAATTCTCCTTACCTGAATAATATTATAAATTGCATTTAAAGTTGACGAAATGTTTATTTAATCATTGTGCACAAGTCCTCTCAATAAGCTCTTAAAATCCTTATCATCTTCTTACGTAGGTTTTTGATATCCCAATTTATTTAAACTCAACTTTTACAATTCAACTATGCAACTGATAACAATAACATATAACGTCTATCATAAAACTGCCACTTTGGTGCCAGGATCACCGACTTATATATCTCGCTTTAACCTTCTAGAAGATCCACATGTTTCTTGACGTGGAGTGACATTTCTAGACAATTCTCGAAAATTCTCGCTTTATCTTTTACTAGCACCTTAACTTATGACGACCACAGCACACTGTAGGGCGATGGGTAATATTGCGCCCTCCTCTCTAGTTTTTTGTTTCGAATAACTTGATTACTGGGATATGGTTGAAGCTAAAGGGGAAGATCTGGAGACCACGATATGGCCCTAACTTTTCATTGTGAACTACCTTGAATTTGCTTCCCACTGACCACTGAATGCGATAGGTCGTTGTTTTTTCTTAGGAACAGTGTAGGTGCCTTCTCAGTTTCATTGCAGTTTCCTACAAAGTCCTCGCCGCTTGAATCTCCTCTCTCGAAATGTGTCCTGGTGGCACGCATGTCAGTTCTAGCTTCTGTTTTATCGCTGTTGGCTTTCATGCATTCCTGAGCGAATCTGTAGACCTTTGTCCAACCATTGCATACATCATATTTTTTACACCAATCCGCTACATCCCGTCAACAATTGTATCCAATAAATTTTTTTCCGAACTCATGCCAGTGAACTTATAGTACCAAAATGTCCTCACGAACGGCTGCTATGAAGCTCCTTCAACACACTTCTGATATATCATTTTAGCAGTACCACTTAACGGGCTACAGGTACTCCATCGGGGCTCTTTCACTTCTGGTGCAATAGGTTATCGTAAAGTAGCAGGGAATACTACTGAGCCCAGTACCCTTTAATTTTATTTTTAAGTCATTCTCGGATAACCTTTAAGTCATTGTCTTTCTTCTGTCCCTTTCTGAGGCTTTCAAGGGTGATTTCTTCTTCGTCGTCCTCTGGCTTAATAGTGATTGCCTGAAGAGTAACTTTATCAACCGGTTACTCTCATTCTCCGACCCCTTTTCTGTACCGGCATTGTCGTTCTAAACAGGGTCGTCAGAAGAAAATATCTGCGTTGCACTACTTCCTGGTTATTGCTAGAAGGCCTACTAGGTGTGGTTGATCGGCTTATTCGAGACGCATACCTGTAATTATTTCTTGTTGGACTTCATGATAGGCTTCAGGAGATTGACCTATATGAATTTCTATTCTTATTCCCTCATTTTTGATATATATATATATATATAACAAACCCTGCTTCTACAGATTCTTTGAAAGTGCCCGATTCCTTAGCAATTGAAGCTTCTCCTGCTTCCATTTTGGCTGTTGTGTTGAATATTTTGCAGGATATTCAAGATTTGTGAGAATGTAGGTTGGGGAATAATATTAGTATTGGTCTCTTTACTTTTCTAGAATATAATTTCTCTTACTTCTGCCCGAGAAGATCAGGATATGTTTAAATGCTTCATATTCCTAGGCTGCAATCAGTTTCACTCTCAGCGTCTTGTGATGTAGCCGAAGGGCTTGTAGCATTTCCACATCTTGTAATCCATCAATTAATGCCTGTATTCTGATTTGTTCTTGGACATCTTTGGACGTCTGTGGATAGGCTAGATGAATCAATTATCTTATGTTGGCCTCAAATTCTTGTAGACTCTCATTATGTTTTTGACTACGAACCTTTAACTTACTTTGGAACCCCTGTTTCAAATGCTGCTGGCCATACCTTGTCTCCAAGGCTTGGATGAGAGACGCATAACTGGGTTCCCCTTGAGGGAGTAACTGTAAATCGATTGCTGCTCTTCCTCGTAGCGATCTTTTTCTTAGCCCTGCGATTGGTTCTAGTTGCAACTTCAAATTGGAGTCAATACGTTTCCCATGTTGTCTGACCGTTGTACATGCTAGTATAGCTTTGTAAAAATGGGTTTTGGGTATGGCATGTTTCGGTTATAGATGAGAACGAGCTAGGCTACGAATTCTTATTTCTTACTCAACTAGTTCAGTTCTAATTTGCTATTCAAACTTTACTCTAGCCGTTTTTTGTTGTTTCAAATTAGTTTTTAAGTTTTATTGTTGTTGTGCTAAGACATCTATTCGACTGTTAAGCGGACCTACATCTTGCCTAAAGTTTTCTTGTAGTAAGTCATTCATAATTTCTATCCCAGCTTTTCTACACTTCTCTTCTTTTTCTTTTTCTTCGTCCTTTCTGAGCCTTTCCTTATCCTGTTCTTCTTTTTTCTTACGTATTGTCTTCTCTTTTTCTTGCCGTTCCTTTTTCTCCTCTTCTTCCCCTGCCTCTTTCATTCTCCTCTTCTCGCCTTTTTTTTTCTAATTCCTTCCTGCGTATTTCCTTTTTCTCTTCTGGCCTTTCTTTTTTCCTCCTCTTTTTTCTTCCTACGGCTTTCCTTCTCCTCTTTTCGCCTTTCCTTTTTATCCTTCATCTTTAAAAACAATGCTTGACGACCTGACGTATCCATGCCTGTTTCGTACTCGGTGGATCTAGTATTTACTATGAACTTCTATTTTGTTACCACCACTGTCACAAATGTTACGCAGCTTCTGGTATCTCAATTTATTTCAACTTAAATTTTACAATTTAACTATATAACCTATAACATTAACGTATAACGACTATTATAAAACTGTCACTCTGACGTTAGGATCATCGACTTATATATCTCGCGTTTTAACCTTTTAGAAACTTTCCGAAACGTCCAGATGTTATAATAACATTTCTTGACATTTTCCTAAAACGTTCTCCCTTCTCAGTTTTGAGTTTTGATAGTTATAAAAAAATTTATGGGCTTTAAATATGCGTATGAATTCTTAGGCTAGCGCCACATTAGGCAGAAGTTCCGCTGCTGAAAATAAGCAGTATCAAAGACATTACGACATAGAGACAAAATGTTTCATTCATAAATCCCATACATTTGCGGACTGTTATTGTTTTAAATTTGTTTTTAAGTGGGAGAGAGAAAGATAGATCTCTTAGGACCGGCTGGCAACGTTGTAAACAGTGTCCATAATATGCTCACCAGTGGCGTATAGTTTTAAACTTACCAGTAATATAATTATGATTAGTTTTTCATGTAGGTAAATTCAAGTACAAGTAAATTCAAATACAAGAGAATTCAAGTTACCTTCCGATCTTTAATATTTATTGGTTTATAGTTTATTGGCATTTACTATATATTTGCCTGGTATGATGTTAACCAAAATTATTTAAAATTTTATATTAACATTAAGTAGGTAGGCTTATTTAAATAAAATACTGTCCTAAAAATATATAATTTTTTAATTAATAATTACAAAAAAACATAGTAAGGCAAAAAAAATCGTAGAAAAATTGTAAAAATTGTTAAAATAACGTTTTAAATATATTAAATACCTTAATTTTATTAACTTAAATGTCATTTAATTTTTTTATGCTTAGTTATTAGTGTTATTACATACTGCAATGTTTTTTTTACAGCAGGTGGTATTCCAAAAACTGTTAAATCATCAGAACTAAAGACCTATACATTAGATATACATTCATATAGGTAATAAATAATGTTTAGAGGTAAACAAAAAATTAATATTTTGTATTTTTACCCGTTGGATAAGTCATCCAAAAATAGAAAGCCCTCACACCGTCTGGGATTTGCATCTTTTCTGATATATTTAGCACCATTTGCACGTACCAAAACATCTTCAGAAAAAAAGTATTCTGAAAACAACTCTGTGTTTTTACGAACTGGCTGATTTTCAAGTATCCCTACTAGGGAGAACCAAAGTTTTCTTTTCTCAGGATCTTGCGGAAACCTAAATAGAATATTAAAAAATATGTATAGGTGCCTAATAGGTAAATCATTTTTAAGGTATTCTTCATTTTTAAATTTTCTTTGCCAGTATTCAATAATTATTTATTGGTATAAGAATAAGTTACTAATTTATAAAAGGAATATCACTTTAAAGACGGTTTTATAGACTACATAATTACAAGATTTTAATACAATTTCTTGTACAATTTAAATTGTATACTATTAAACCTACAGTAAATTGTCTGAAATATTAGATTGGATAATTATTTTTTAAACAATTAACCATGTGATAATATACAATTTAAATTCTATAAGAAATTGTATCAAATCTTGTACAAGAAATTGTATAGTCAAAACAGTATTAAGACGGATGCCCTATTCTACTGGTTCAAATGAAAACAACATATCTTAACTAAAATACTAAAATACTTACCGATGAAAGGATAAATTTTTATTTAAATGATCTACTTTATTGCACGCACACTACACATGCATGTACCATAATTCTTTATATTTTTCACAAAAGTTCTCAAAAATAGTATTTTATAAATTAATAAAGCAATAAGTCACACAGAAACTGTCAGAAGCTCAAAATAGCTGTTAAACCCGATTGGCGGCTGGTTACGGCACAGTTTATGGCTTAAAAGAATCAGTTCGCTCACTCGGACCAATTGGATGTTCCAAAATAACATCCACTCCAGGGATACAAATTCAGGATGCGCAGAAGACTGCTGTTTGAATATAGGCGATTGTCATATATTGTATTAGGAATTCCAAACAAATGAACTGCCAGTAGAAAGATTTGATATATCCAAGGGTTGCGACATAGTGACATACGATGTATTCTGTTTACAATACGTAAAATCATGAATAATGGATTACATTTAAATATTTTATGTCAAACACAATAAAAATAAGATACATTTTTTCATAAATTGGCAGGCTTTGTGACTATTATTTCGAATAAAAAAAAAAATGTTCAAGATGCAAGACTATGTCTCTACCCCCCTAGATATACCAGACCTTCTCACTGACAGCTATTGTTTGACAGGTCGTTGGAATGGTTAAATTGGTAATAGTAAGAGAGCCCACTGCAAATTAAGACCGCCATATAATAACAAAATGAAATATGCTCCAAAGACATGTAACAACATTCTACTTTACCGAATTGCACCTGTGCCAATCTGTAATCCAGAGCAGAGGTTAAAAAAAATTATTTTATATTCAAAAAATGACATAAGACATGACAGCGATAATTGTGTTTTCTCTGAAAATTACAATCCTAATTCATTGTGAACCTAGCTTTTAAACCTGAATTATTAATATGTTTACCTAACTTTGGCAGAGATAGTCAATAATATTTATAAACTCTTGTTAGACAATTATTTTAAACCATAATCATAGTAATTTTTTTGTCGTTTCTATGACAACCTGTAAAAATGAATCACAACAATAGGCATACAAATAAATTCTTAAATCAGCAAAAATTGATTCTTATTTTTAATGATTTTTACCTACTAATCGTATGTAGATGTTTTTGTGCGATGTTAAGAGGAAGAAAATGTTTCCCGTTAACGGTATATATCAAGATATATTTGAATATGTTGTTATCTGGAAAACTTCAAGGGCAAACAAAATTAGCGCTGTCATGCCTTATGTGATTTTTTTAATATAAAATATTTTTTTTAAATACTTTGCTCAGGATTGGGATTGTCACAGGTGCCATTCGGTAAAGTACAATATTTTTACAAGCTTTTGGGGTATATTTTATTTCATTATCAGATGGCGGTAAAAATTTACAGTGGGCTCTTGAGCTATTATGATTTGATTCTGTATGCGCCACGGATACAAATCCGAGTTGCGCAATGGATAAACTGGAACATTGAGATCAAAAGTGCCGACGTAGAGTGAGCGAACTGATTCTTTAGCAAACTGTGGTTACGGTAACTATATTTCATTCCCAAAAATAGGTACTAGTTGTAAATTCGTAAAATAAGATATTCAGCGTTGTCGTATTTACGAAGTTCTTTGCAACCCTAATATTTTGTTTAGATTAATATTGATTTTTAATAAAAAATTTAGCTTATATTAAAATTTTAAAGAATAATTTGATTAAAATCATATTTTTATTTATATAATATAAAATTATAGTTATAGGATACATCAAATTTAATTTTTACAGACTAATATAACCGGCAAAGATGCAATAAACGAGAATCTGGTGGGAATAATGATTTGCCACATAAAAATGTAAACAATTTGGTCTCTTAGATGTAATGTCTTTGAGTAGTATATATTTGCGTATTAACCCATTCAGTGCCTACCAATAAATGTAGTAACTTATTTTCAAAGCAGACCAATAAATATCGCTAATGCTTCGATAGGCCAGCCAATAATTACGGCAAATAATTTCTGAATTTCATTGCTTTTCTTACTTTCCTGTCTGTAGACAAAAATGGATGATTAGCTGTTGGTCATAGTCGGAGCATCTGGGAGGGGGGGGGGGGGTACTTATAGAAGAGGTTCGTTTTTCTACTTTAAGGAATAGATCTGTTATTTACGCTTGGAGAAGAAAATTCTTTAAATTAAAGTTGTTTGTGATGACATTTTCTATAATTTTTGTTTTACACATGATTTCCCTAAAATGGACCGTATTAGACAAATTTGAGGAAACGTGTAAAATTCTAATTTTTCTCATTATTTTCATTGATAATGAGGTTATGAAAGAACGTTTTAAATAAAATGTGTGTGGAAAATGTATCTATATATTTATTTCGATCATTAAATACTATGGAATAGATGGACCGTACTCAACATTTTTGATAAAATTAATAATAACTTTAGGTAAGACAGGAAAGTAATGTGTTTTTATATTCTATTTTTTTGATAATAAAAAATTTAAACAATCAAGTCAGCGCCGTTAATTATTTGGCAACTAACGTCCAAAGTCAATCATTTAGTAGGTCTGGTCAAAAATTATGGCAAATAATTGAGTTTTGTGACTTTTCGCAAATATTTTTATAGTCATAGTTACCGATAAAGAAAGTCACAACTTTTATTTCTATTTTTATACAAAATAAAAATGAAACTATTACAGAGAAAACTACCTAAAACTACAAAAAATTATTGAAATTTTTAATAAAAAACGTTTTAAAATTTTTTCACTTCGTGGTAAGTTTTAAAACATGGGTCCACACATAATGCAACGTTGCAAGATGTGCATTGGTATCTTGATTCTCTACGATTTCCTCGTTTTGAACAAATTTCGCACCTTCTAGTAGGTTTATTTTTTTTTTCGCTTGGAGGAATGTGAGAAGGGAAACATCTAGATTGCAAACGAAAAGGAGGAGCTTCTCTTGATCGTTTACCTCCAGTATGTTGGGGCCTGGGACGATAATGGTCTTCAACAAGTTGTCGTGTTACCTTCTCACGAAATGTAAGGTAACTCATTTGTTCTGGGTGAAGGCACTTATATATAATCAATGAATTGAACAAAGTCATGTCTATTAAATACAGAAAATACTTTTTGTACCACTTCATACTTTTACGTATGGATGGGTATGTCTGAACCACTTGTTCGAATAAATCAACTCCACCCATATTATCATTATAAGATAAGACTACGTTTGGTTTTTGTTTCGATTGATTTGTAACCGGATCTATTTTTTTACTATCTTGTAGGGTTGGTATATGCACCGTTGTCAAAGTTCGAACAACTCGCTTGTCCTTCCAGGCACAAAATCCTAAGATATCATTATAACGAATGATAAGGTCACCTGTCACCTCTCACCATTCTTTTGAATTCTGCTGCCGGAATTACAGGTATATTTTTTCTTTTCATAGTCACTGTTCCAACTGCATTAGTTCTTAGCGAGTGTAGTTTTCTAAAAAGAGCAGGCGAGGAATACCAGTTGTCCAGAAAGATTGTGCGCCCTTGGTTTGCCAGATTTCCGATTAGATCTAAGACTACCTGACCGGAAACACCGTAATCCCTACGCCCTCTTTCATTATTGTCTTTACCAATATACAGTTTGCTGTCATATAAATATCCTGTTTCTGAATCACATAGATTGAAAGCCTTTATTCCAAAACGTGCTCGTTTTGATTTTATATACTGCTTCCAGGACAGATGACCCCTCCATAGCATCAAAGTTTCGTCAACAACTATATTTTTTCCAGGACGATATGCACTTACAAATAATGGGATCAAGATATCCAATATCGGTTGTATTTTAACTGTTTTGTTTGTCCCCTCTTCGCTGTTAAAATGAAGAAATTTCAGTATATTCTGGAACCTATTCCTAGACACACAATTTCTAACGAATGGGAAATTGTATAATGCATCTTTACTCCAAAACATGTTTATAGTGGGAAGTCCCGTTGTACCCATATAGATTATTACGGCTAAAAAAACATACATTTCATTTAACGTCACATTATACCATTGGTACATTCTTGAACCCGAAGAAAGAATTCCATTTTGTTCAAAATTTTCTCTAACTCGTACCTGGTAAGCATTTGTTTCATTTACTAAAACTTGCATTAAGGCATTCCCAAAAAAATATTTAAAAATATCTAAACAGCTTGAATTTTCATCAAGTCCGGTGGCAGGCTGGAGTCCGTAGTTATCGTCTGTAAAAGGATGTATAATTGGAATAAAATTTTGGTCATCAGTCGGTACTTTCCATTTTTGATTTTCTTGAATTAGTCTAAAACGAACGTCTAAAGGCAAATCATCATCTGTTAATAATCCATCTGAAACTTCCTCATCGGTTTCGAGTTCATGTCTTCTTCCTTCAACTACTTCATTTTCCGACAAATAGTCGTCACTATCGCTGTCATTATTAGGTCCTTCACTGAAGCTATCTAATATATCTTAAGAATAAGCAAACAGATGTTTAGTTTTCTTCGGAAAATTTCGACTAGTTGAAGGAATTTGATCATCCATTTTTTTTTATTATTTACCACTAACTAACAACCATAAACAAAAGACTATTTACTGTACTTGAAAACATAAAACCTCAAACGTCATAATTTAAAAACTTATTAGCCATTTTTGTTAGACGTTACCATGGTAATATGCCGATTCGATACTGTTCTCAGTGACCTAAGAAAGGACACCGCACTTAAAGCACTGAAAAAAGGTTTCGGTAAAAATGTCTCAATTTTATATATGTTGTAGTCCTAAACATCTTTATCGAATTTGTGAAGAAAAATTGGCGGGGTCCACGAGCCGTTTCGGAGCTAGGGTCACTCATAAGTGTACGTAAAAGGGGGCTTGCTATATGTGCACTACTTTTCAAATTGTCCTTATAATCAAAAAAGAGCATAATTTAAAACAAAAACAGCATGCATGCCTTAAATGGATATAGTTACTGTTATTAAGTCTAAAATATGGCAACTCTACAGGGTGAACAATTTTAAATGGTACGGAAAGTTGAATATTTATAAGATATTTTTAGTATTTTTGTTTCTCGGTATGCATTTTAGTAAAAAAATAATTTTAATACTGACGACGAGCACGTCGATGGGGGGTTAGAATTATTTTGAAATATATAGGGGGCATCATTAGAAGGTGATATCATATAGTTGTTTTTTAAATAGGATGCCCTATATATTATTTCACATTTTCATTCGTTGTGACGAACCGAATTCAACGGTATAGTATACTTTTACTCTGGAGTGAATAATTGAAGAGTTATAAACAGTTGAAAATTGGATTTTTTCAACTTTGGGCAATTGTTATATGAAATCGATTCAAAATCAACTAAAATGGATTACATGTCCCTATTTTAACTTTTTAAATATTATCCAATGATTTTCGCAAAATAATGATACAGAGTTGTAAATAATTCGGATTTTTGACCACCCCTGCATACAATTTTTTTTTATTGTATCATACAGTATATGAAAAGTTAGGACATGGACATGCAAGCCATTTTCTTCGCCTTTGAACCGTTTTCACACAGCAAGTGTCTAAAAGTATAAGAATCCGATTTTCAATTGTTTATAGCTCTTACATTATTCAATTCAGAAGACAAATGTTCTACATCGTTGAATTCCGTTCATTACAAAGAACTAAAACGTGAAATAATATACAGGGTATCGTACTTAAAAAATATAACTTTATGTTGTCACCTTGTAATAATTCAAAATAATTTCAAAATAATTTTAAAATGTGCAGCTCAGAATACCTTATAACTTATGTATACATTTTTTCTTGCAAGTTTTTAAATAAGGGAGTTATAGAGCTACGACAGAGGTTTGTCGGACCCTGTATGGTTACACCTGTAACAAACATTTCTGTTTAGGTTTTCATTAATTTTTTTCTGGATTAGATATATGCTAAAATCTAAAGCGTAACTAGTGGGTACTTGTTCACATATTACAAGCGTAGTTTGGTTTCTGGGATATTCTAGGCATTTGGTGAACGTAAAATATCCTTCAAATTCTCTTTTAGAAGAAATACGAGATGTTTCAAATCGATTTCACATTGCCAATAATATTTAGATTTATTTTTCGCCAAATGACCTGAATGTAGCCGCGCAATAATTTGGTAACTTTTAGTCAATTCTGTAGAAAATTGCTTGGTTACTGTTGCACTTAAGTTAAAAAATTGTTTTGCTTAAAAGTAGTAGGTTGAAGTATCTCCCTGTATAAACGTACAACTACAACTATGATTTGTACAAAACTAGTAAAACTATCTTGATATGGTTTTTGCATCACCCTGAATTTAAAAAAAAAACAAGTCGTCAGTATTAAAATTAATTTTTTTGCTAAAATGCATACCAATAAACAAAAATACTAAAAATATCATATAAATATTCAACTTTCCGTACCATTTAAAATTGTTCACCCTGTAGAGTTGCCATATTTAGACTTTATAGCAGTAACTATATCTATTCAAGGCATGCATGCTGTTTTTGTTTTAAATTATGCTCTTTTTTGATTATAAGGACAATTTGAAAAGTAGTGCACATACAGCAAGCCCCCTTTTACGTACACTTATGAGTGACCCTAGCTCCGAAACGGCTCGTGGACCCCGCCAATTTTTCTTCACAAATTCAATAAAGATGTTTAGGACTACAACATATATAAAATTAAGACATTTTTACCGAAACCTTTTTTCAGTGCTTTAAGTGCGGTGTCCTTTACGAGTTTGATTCTAGTTTGTAGTATTTATAGTTTTTCATTACATTTTCTTTTACATTTTTTGTTCCCTTATATTTTCATTGCAGTTGATACTGATTCATTTGGGTCAGGTAATTAAAAAACACTTCCTATTGTCAAAATAATAACATTTTATTGTTATTATTAAGATGAGCGTAAGAAATTATTACGTAAGAAAAGCTAAATTTTACAACTTCCAAAAAAATAATGGCCAAACTAAATTTAGAAGGACGTAGTTGCTACTGGCCCTACGATTCCCTTAACTAATTTTAGGGAAAATGTGTCGATATCTACGGGAATATCCAAGTCCCCCTATACAGAGTGGTCACTTTTTTAATTGAAATGTATTACTATTTCATATAACGTTGGTAATACTAGCAGCATTAATTTTAATACGACTCGATCTTGTACCGGGTGACCAAATAAGAAAGGACGCCGGACATATCTAAATAACCGTTTATACGTTTTTTTTTTTATTCTTTCAGGCATCCCTCTGCTCCCCCCTGAGGGGTTTCTGGCAGGCTCCCCCCAATCCGGATTGGAGTCCAGCCTTTGCTCCCTCCAATCTAATTGGGTTCCAGCCTACCTTCCGTCCTCTGGGGTTCGCATGGCGGCACTGCAGCTTTCGGTAGCTTATTGTACCATCATTTAGATGCCCTTCTCCTTCCCTTTCAATCTTCTCATTTATTCTCCCATTCATTCCACCGTTTGGGTGGGCCCCGCACTCTACGAGTTCGGTCACCCATCCAAACCGTGACCAGAGAGATCACTGCTTAACTGTAAGAGCGTAAATGCCCATCATTACTCTCGCCGCTAGCCCCTCTGGCTAACCGTTTATTCTTACAGGTCAGAGAAGTTTTTAAAGTGGTCCCTAGAATTGCCGGAAATTATATACAACTTCGCCGCTAGGGGAGTAATCAAATGATAAAATATGGTAAAAAAACTGAAATTGTAATCTGTGCGAAATTTTTCTCATTATCATTGGTCATAAGTATGACGCCATCTAGGGGCGAAGTAAGAAACGTGAAAGTAATTTCTAGCGATTCCGTTCGATTACTTTTACATTTCATTTTTTTTTTTTTATATTTCTACGACGCATGGTTTCAGAGATACAGACTGTATCCTACAGCCGGTGTCCTTTCTTATTTGGACACCCAGTACACAAAAATATTTTGCCCAAAACCTACGCCAAAACACCATAAAGCACTTTTCATTCAAGTTTATTGAAAATAGGTACGTGTATTTGTATTTCGATCACGTTGGAATCATATGTATTTATTAAATATTTATTATAAACAACTTTAAAACTTATAAATAATATCCTAAATTACATAATTAGTACATAAGTGAGCAATACATATCTGCTACGTATTTTTATAAAAGTCTTGTTTTGCAAAATTTATCGTGCGTGCTATATAAACGTGCTGCCAACTCTTGCGAGATATCTCGTTTGTGGCTTGTGAATGAAGGTATCGTCTTGCGATATATCTCGTCAGTGGCCTCTCAATAAGGGACACATTATGCGATATATCTCGTCCGTGGCACTAAATGGGTTAAATTTAAATAGGCTTTTCAACCGATATTTAGCTCAATGCTCGTAAGAGCAGATGTTCTGCTGGTGAAGAGCGGCTGCTAAATTTAAAAAAAAAATTAATTTTCAACTTTTTTCGTTTTTTGGTTTTTGTGGGTCGATTCCTTTCTGTAAAATAAATTTAGGCACTGTACGGTTAAAGATACTTTATTCTTAAAGGAAGTAGGTAAAATATAGATATTGTCTTTTTAAGTTATGCTACCATCAAAGGTTCCAGTTCAAAATTAGGCGCTCCGCTGGAACCATCCACATTGTCGTCGATGTCCGTACCGGTTATATGCATGCAATGGTTTAGAATTAAGTGCATCATATATTTTTTATCCTGTATTTTTGGATTTTATACTTTTTTCCCTCAAGCCACAGTGGTATTAGCAAGTCTTTAAATAATGCCTGACGATCCATTTGTGTTTCTAATGTGCATTTCAGCATACTCGTTGTCTTCAAAATTTGTTTTCCAGAAAAATTGTAAATGGTTTCTTTATCAAGAAGTGTCTGACGTGTTTTTAAGCAGCTAACTTTTTTATTCTCAACATTTATTTTTTCATTTATATATTATTACACGATTTACCTAACCGTAGGTTGGGATTTTCTTCTCCTATCCAATAGCTAATCCTATCATTTATATTGTATCACAAAAATATTTGATTTTCCAATTTTCAATATTTCATACTCACTCTCACCGAGAACCAAATAACAAAGTGTCACTCTTCCCTATTATGCAGAAAGCAACCAAGCCGATTGGATTGCTTCTGCAGGCAGGTTACTTGCTTAACCAATTTAAGCGGTCGGTTCATTAGGTAATAAATAACTCCAGGTACCAAAATGTGTCGTGGATCTTTTTTTGCAGTAAGGGTTACGTTTCTTAATCCAATTTACCTATTGCAAAAGTCTAAAAATCACAAATTTGTGGGTTGCTTCCTCTCTTATTTTTATTATTATTATTATTCTCATAAACACCTTTAACTTTAAAACGTATTTTAGAGAAACGATACCCTCACATTTGAAGACAGATATTAAATCCTACTGGAAAATCATCAAAGTATCTACTTTGGTGATGGTATGGATGATTTCTAGTTACTCTTTAATGGCGAATGATGAAAAAGATAAAGAAAATCACCATTTAGTTGTGTCCAATAGCACTACTTTAAGTAAGTATCATTCAAAGTTACTATAGCTTTTTCTTAAGTTGGGTTTGAAATACACACAACGAAACTTATATGGAATCATCTATTATTTTTCATAATTTTTGAGATATATGAACATTTTTGTTTATGAAGAAAACTTAGTTCTTACCAAAGACTTTAAATGACAAATATCCCACATAGCAATAAAAATAATTAATTAGTTAACAAAATAAACACAATGGTATTTTTTTGGTTTCTGAAACGAAATAAGATTTAAACTTTTAATAGCCGAAAAGCAAAAACAGAAAGAAAATTGGTAATTTTAACAATCCGTGTTAAAACTTCTAACCTTTATGCAAGCTTCTATTGGCCTTGGCATGTTCTTATTAAATTGTCAACATTGTCTTGGGGTATGTTTTCCCATTCTGCTAATGCTGCATCAATAAGCTGTGCGACATTTCCTGCATTGTTTCGACAAGCTCTAATCCTTCTTTTGAGCTGGTTCCACAAGTGTTCGATAGGATTTAGGTCTGGTGAACATGCAGGGCAGTCTAAAACTGCGACAACTTCTGTTTCAAGATATTCTGTAGCCACTCTGCTGGTATGGGGAAGTGCATTATCGTGCATAAAGATAAAATTATCTCCAACTTCAGCTCTCCAAAGCCTTATGATTGGTTCTAGTACTAAATCAACATATCTTGGACCGGTTAAAGTTTGTTGAAGTGGTAACAATGGAGTTTTTGCTTTCAGCATAATACAGGCCCAAAACATTACAGTTCCCCTTTAATATTTTGGGATATATCTGGTAGCGTGGAGTCTCGCTCATCTTCCTAAAACTCTGAGAACCCGAATTCGATGGTCATGTGATCTTAGGCCAATTCTGGTCTCATCCAAAAAAAAAGAACATTTAGCCAATTCTCAATTGTCCAGTTTTGGTGTTGGAGGCACCAATTTAGCCGGTCAATTTCATTTTGCCTAGATAACGGTGGGGCCCATAACTCTTTCCTACTATACAAACCTCGTGTGCGAAGTCTTTCTTTTAGAGTTACAATTGAAACGTTCACATCTGTAGCTTCCAGAAGTTGTCGTTGTAGCTCTAGATGAAAAACACTGGGATTTTGTCAAGTAAATTGGCACACAAAGCGGTCCTGTTCTTTAGTTGTGACTCTTTGACTACTTTGTATGGGCCTGTTCTTGAGAGTTTCTAGTTCCAAGTACCTTTCATATGTTTTCAATACAACACCCTGGGTATCGCTTACTATCTCTTCTACCTCTCATTGGGGCATTCATTGTTCAATAAGAGCAATAATTCTCCCCCTTCTGCATATCTGTTAGTCCAATATGAGGCATTTTGTTGTTTTTTTTGGACCGAAATAAAATTACCGGAGAATTGTGATTTTACGTCTAAACACAAAATTCACAAGATAATAAATCTCAGCAGTTGTTTCTTCTTTATTATCAAGTTTATTAGGAACAAAAGGCCTTATCTTAAAGTTAGTTACCAAATTTTTTTCCTTACAAAATGTTTATTCAGAAATACACAGTGATTCCATATAAGTTTGGTTGTGTGTATATACAAAGTAAAATGTCTAGTTATACAACGCGTAACAACAAGGTAGGTCTGGGATGTGATGTGTGACAGATGTGATTAGGATAGAAAGTTGTCTTCGCTAAAATAAGAATTACCTACCTTAATAAATTTTTCATTTGCACAATGAACGTCCAGGGTGATCAATTTCAAGTAGTCCAAGGGCCGCTCTAAATAAAATTGCGGCTGTGAGTTACTGCGTACCGCACACCAAAACAAAATAACTGCAATTTTAAACAAATAAACACTTGACTGAGACAATAAACTTCGTGAACTGTATTCAAAGTTTCTCTGTGAATGGGTCTATTCCATATTATTTACTCTGCCCGTCCAGCTGACTTGCGCGCAAATAGGCACTCAAATGTTCAAGAGCGGTCCAGGAAGAATAAAAAGCTGCAATTTTCCAGTAATTTCGTTTTGCAAGCGGCATCACTTATATGTGTTATTTTATTTCATGATTGGGGTAGAAATTCATCGCTTGTATATGTTTTCATTTTTTAGGCGTATTTATATATTTTTATTTTGTAATAATAATCATAATTATAATAGTAATGAATATATCTTCTTATTGGACAATTTTTTTTTAGGTTTTGTGCTGTACGAACAGCCGAAAGACGGGAAACTGGAAATATCTTTAAAAGGTCGACTTCTACCCCCTTATTACGGTTACCTTACAAAAGAAAAAATCAACGTATGGGTCCAACTAATGGTCATGAAAGAAGTTCCAACTGATAAATCGGAAATAAAAGAATCTGACGTCATTTTCTTGCAGGTCCGCATTTCTTTATTATTTCTTTATAACCAATTATATCTTGTAATCACAAAGTGTTCGTAGTACTAGCAATAAGTAAAAATAACAAGAGAGGACAATCAGAGCGAGAGAATAAATATAATTATAATAAAAAATCCAAACAAAAACAAATAGCATTGTACTTCGAAGCCATGAGAATATAAACTGTTCCAGTCTTCAGGGAATTCCTATTTTAGATCTCCGTACTATTTCTTCAGTCACAAATACAATAATGTCAACTTCAGATCTGCTGTGGCTTTACGGAAAATGAGCTGATTTGCCCAATATACCTGGATGGAATAGATTTATTGAAGAAGTGACAGTAAACCAATTATATTAGAAATCATAGCTTGTTCGCCTTTTATTAATGTACCACCGACTAACTCCGACACGAGTTTTACTGTTTTAGTATTAGCCTCTGAGAAAAATGATTAAATCAGCAAACATGTTTCATCACTTTTGATCAGCCACTGTATTTTAAAGCAAAACAAATTGTCTGTTCGAGTGGCATGGAGGCAAAATTGAAAAATGTCGTTATACGATTAGGTGGTTTTCATTTATTGATGTCGTTCATAGGAGCCATAGGGTATATTATGAATTGTAGTGGATTAACCGAGCTTCGAAGTACAATTTTTGCACCGAACTCACTTGAAAAGATGTTATCTTGACAGGAATTCTTATGTACGTACTCAACACGTAACGAATCAAATAGAGAGACATTACATAAGAATCGTATTCTGTGGAACGAAGATATTCGTCTGAACACGTGCCGTATTGAAAGATAAGAATCCCAATGCATGACATGCACACTCCCGTCCGTTCAGAGCACATGTGTCTCGCAAAATTGAGCATGCAGGAAATTGATTTATTACCAGACCAACAAGCAGGGCTAGAAACAATTTTCTGCGATTTCGACAAGTCTGTAATACTTGGAGAAGATTAAGAAGAATGCGTCAAAGAATTAGCTTCAAAATTTAAAAATCATCTAATAACGTGGTCCAACTGCTAAATTATGGATTTCTTAATTTCGCATGGTATTAGTTATAAAAAAATTTATTGAGGTCGAAAGAAGCTCAATCTGGGACCTTCATCTTAATAGTATCCAGAAATGTTGCCCTATTTTCATGACATTATTTGTACACTAAATGTGACCATTTATATTTACAGAATTGTATAGTTTAAAAGAAAAGATGAATCCTACAAAATACAGATATTTTATAGATGGAGGGCGCTTCACAATTAAATGTTCTGACAAATTTTGGTGTGGGGCACATCGTTAGACATGGTTATTGAGAAATCATTATTTCGAATGATGAAAACCGTAGGTGGACTAACTCGTGGGCGGGGAGTCCAGGAGAGCGTACTTTCTAGGTGGACTATGGGAATGTCATTTTTGCACGCGTTTGAAAATTTTTGCAATATAGATTTTAGCACTTCGAAACAGCATGTTGAATTGAGAAGTTCTCGGATTAATCGTGATAACAATGACGTTAAAAAATTAATTAATGGATTGGTTTTCCCAACATTCGCCTTTCCTGCAATGAAAGAACTAATGTCAATAAGTACTGGAGTAATTTTTGCTATAAAAGCAACTAGTAACAAGATATCTTGAAAAAACTTATTTTTTACAATTTATTACAATATGGCGGCGACGGCGGAAAATTAAGAGGTGGCAAAATAAAAAAAAATCAAAAAGAGCAGTTAAAAATACATCAAATCGCCAAATATCAAAACTTTCACAAATTACGTAATTACTGGAGTATAATTTTGTTAGGAATTTTAAAATCTGCGTTCATTACTTCAGACTTTAAAACATACAGAAATAAGAAAATATTTCAAACTCAAATGTGATTAAGACGTGAAATAAAATAAATAAAACTAAAAGTCAATATCACATAATTACGAGCGACCGTTTCCCCTTCAGTTAACAACTACATATATAAATTATTGTGATTTTATGACATTTACGTTTGCCAGCATTCACTTAGCAACGATAGTGTCTACTATGATAAAATCGCAATGTTATTAAAATCAAATCGGATTTTTTAAAATACTGATTTGTATTATGACTGCAATAACGACCTAGTATGACATAAAAGTTTGTACGCACCGCGGGTATAAACAGATGTGTTTAACCTCGGATGACTTACATACCCTCGGGCCAGAGGGTCTCGGGTTTGTAAGATGGTCCTCAGGGTATAAACATATATTTTTACCCTTGGTACATAAATCCTTATTATCTCTTCTGTTTCTATCTTTTCATCTTTTTTTTATACATCTTATTCTTCTTTAATTACTTCTACGCTTTTATGTTCTCCAACTTTTCTCAAGCCTTATTCAGTTTCTTTGCATTATCATCTAACTTCTTTCCCATTTCTCGTTAATTTTCTTCCACATTCATCATTAATATTCGAAACATGTCCATCACATCCATTTTCTTTTTACACTCCTTAGTCTTTTCTTTTTTGCAAACTTCTACTTGACTGTTGATCCTCTTCCTCTTGACTTGTTTTGTATTTTCCATCTTTGTACCACTTCTTAATTTCATCTATTTCCTTAATTTTCAGGTTACTCTATTTTATTTATTTCTACTACCTAAACACACATCTCCCTACTTTCTTATATTAACCCAATCTCACAATTTTAGTTTTATAAAAAATTACAAGTAAATTTTTATTATTGTAAATTATTTAATTCAAATATATTTCGGTTATTAAACTCAACGGAAAATATAATTTTTAAGCTATTGAACTGTGTTCGCCTCCATATTCGCTTTTAAAAAAGAAGTAGTGTTAAAATTTGAAAAATCATTTAGATTTCGTAGCATAATATTTGTAAATAGTTTGTTCAGAAAATTTAACGTATTCTTTTTTTATCATATCTCTTTTTATTTATAAAGCTAAACTTTTAGACAAATTAAAATCTGTAAAAAATTATGTTTTGTTACCGTCTAATCACGTGACTAACATCAAAAAATTTCCAGTATAATCACTTCCAGGGTACCCTGGAGGAAAAAATCCGGAAATCAATGTGGTTGTCATGGCAGTATGCCAAAATAAGAGAGCCTTTGATTGGTCGAAAATTGTTGTGGTGAAATTTTCGGTTTGAGTATAGGAATTTCCCCAAACCGATAACAGCAAAATTGGACGACAGAAAATGCTTGAGAAGTTATTTTCAATTCCCTCATAAGACGAAAGTATTGTAATTGTGAAAAAGTAACCCTCTGAGATTATTTCAGATCTTCACATGTTTCCCCATTCAGTCGGTCTGTCTGTCGTCGTCTGTGTATTGGCACGATATCTCAAAAACGGCTTTATGGAAAAACTTTAATATACGTCATGGTTTAGGGAAACATACAGGAAGATTAAAAAAAATTGTAAAGACCATAAGAGATAAGTCACTTACTCCAAAATTGTATAAAAGGCGAACTAATGTAAACCATGAATGAAAATATAGCCAGATAGAATTCGTAAAATATTTTATTGAAAGGCTTCACAAATATAAAAGCCACTATTCACTTTTTTATAACGTTGGACTACACTGTGGAAAAGTGTTATGACGTATACAAAGAAGAATGCCAAAAAGAAAATAAAAATTCTGTATCCTCGAATAAGTTTAGACACATATTCACTGAAAAATACAATAATAAGTTTAAATCGCCAAAAACAGACACCTGTAGTGTTTGTGATAACTTAAATGTTTATCTAAAGAACTCTGAACTCAGTAAGGACCAAAAGGTCACACACAAACTGAGAATTAAACCAGAATTACATTATAAAAAGGCCAAAGGTGGCCAGAACGCAATTAAAATGGCAAAAATAGAAGTCACTCAAACTCAAAGTACTTATGCTATTAAATTTAATCTTCAGCAGACTTTTTCAACGACAAAACTTTCTACTGGAACAACATTTTGCAAAAAAAAGATAGATGTTTTGTTATAATCTAAGCATCCATCAAGGATATTTCTACATGTGAAATGAATCGACAGCTGGGAGAGGGACGGATGAGATAGGAAGTTCTTTGTTGAAACATTTTTCACAGCACAATAAAAAAGATTCTGAGTTAATTGTCATATCAGATAACTGTGGAGGCCAAAATAAAAATTGTTCCTTACTATCAGTGTGGCTTGGTCTATTTAGCTTAAGAGATATTTGAAGAAATTTTACATATATTTCCTCAAGTCGGCTATGCAATGCTTCCTTCGGACCGGGATATTGCATGTGGAAAAATATGTCAGAGCACAATACATCTTTACCCCAAAGGAATGGGAGAAAATTCTAAGATGCGCCAAAAAAAAAACAACATTTATTGTAAACAGAATGACTCAAAATTACTATTTAAAAATATCCGATATGAGAAGTTTTTTCAACAGCCAAATGCATCCGATGAAATAGGCATAAGAAACGTCGCGTCGTAAAAATGCAATTTTCCTCAGGAGAACGCAATAAAATTGGGATGTCTAATTCATACTCGGGTGACTTTACATCTGTTTCTATAAAAAAGATGAAGACCAATGAATTTTAAGAAACGCTTCGTCAAAGAGCTGAAAACAAAATACAACTCCAAATTACCAATAGTTCAAGGAAAACTTGAACAGTTTGTCTTGTCTTGTTGGATTCATTCTGTTCATCATCCCTTTTATAAAAACGATAATTTAAAATAGTTTCGACATGTTCGTTTTAGAAGTATGAATAATTTTAAGATATGTATTTAAAAAAATAAAAGATAATTTTTTCCACCTGAAACAAAATTCACAGCCCTTTAATAAAATAACAAAATATTACGAAAATTATTGAACTCATTTAATTCAATTTTAAAAAGCAGTAACTTTGCTCTGGATATTTTTCTAAACTTTCCACAAGCTATTTCTCAGACTTTCAAAAACGTCAGTTAGCATTTTTTACACCCAAGCCCTTCATTTATCTGTGTAGATGTGTAGGATTATCATGCCACGTGCAGGAACATACTGCTATTTGTGTATCGTGGTTCAGTGGTTATAATTTTAAATTGTTAAAATGGCAGTGCTTAGGAGTTCACTGCTTTTATAATTTCTATATCAAGAGAAGTTCTGGATAAAATACTTTGCCAATTTTTTTGTTATAGACATCTAGAAGCAAATAATTTCAATACCAGCAAAAAATTAAAAATGCATCGATAAAAAACAATCTTTTTAATTTGACAGATTACACGACAGCTGCCATCACCCACTAGGCATAGCATATGTATATATAATATAAATAAGGGCATGGCATATAAAATGGTATAAACGCACTTCGTAGATTAAATTTTAAACGAAAAAAGTTAGATTGTTTACAAAAAAATAAATATAAACCTTATGCTTCTGACAAAATTGTAGCACTTTAACATTAAACGAATTAAATTTAACCAATATACAGGGTGTTTCATAATATATGCGCAGGACTTCAGGACGTGATAGCTCGTCTAAAAATATGAAAAAACGTTTCTATTAACTTACCCTCTAAAATGAACCATTTTCGAGATACAGGGTGTTAAAATTGAAAAAAAATTTCTACGCCACTGAAAAAAGTACGGTTTTGAGACGCCCATTTAAACAGCCAATGTTTTCTACACAAAAAAGGTACTCTTGGTCATACGCTCTAAAGCCGACCGTTTTCGAGAAAAATCAAATTTTAATGTTGAAATACATGGTCATACTATTAGTGCCGCTCTTATTTTGACACCTAAGCATACGTAGATGTTTATGTTCTAAAACTGACTTTATTAAGGATTGTGCCTGTCCTTAATTGTGGATGTTTAAGGGCAGCAGGTAGTGGCGACTTTATAGCTTTCGAATGCGCTCGCCGACATTCGTATCCGTTAGAAGTTTTTTAATATTAAATATTTAATATAATCGTCATTTAAACCTTCTAAAATTATAATTTCTAATGTCTCTTTAATAATATGTACTATTATAGACAACAAAAAAGATGAACTATAATTTAAAGTTATTAAAATTTGAATTCTTATTTGTTATAAATTTGATATGAGGTTAGAAATAAGTATAAGGACGAGGATTTTAATGTCAAAATTTCAGGTTTGCAATAAGTCTGATTTTAGCATGCAATTTATTTGACTCTAATTACGATGTCACTATTAGTGGCTGGCTTTATAGAAATTTGCAATATCTCTCTATTAAGGACAGACAAAATTTTTAATAAAGTTAGTGATCTGCGCATGCTCAGATGTCAAAATAAGAGCGGCACTAATAATGACTGACCTTAAGTGAACTTGCAATAACTCTCTAATATCAAAGCTGGATCAGCCGAACACGAATAGGGTTAGTAACCAAAGGTAAACGAACAATAGGATCCATAATCTTTCTGATCCGAGAAAGTTTCCAAAAACGCCTAAGGATTATATACTGTTAATGGGATTAAACTTTTTATCTCTTGGCAATAAAAGTAACACTTCAGTACCTAAAATTAAAGATTAGAAAAAAACAAAAAGTTCAAGAACTATCTTTAAAAGTCAATCTCTTCACTATAACTACTGGTATCATTATCATTGTCTTTTCTGAGATTTATTTTAGGGTCTATTAAGTTTTCCATTGCTATATCCACCTTCCAAAATAAATTTTCCACCTTTTTAACATTAACAATGTATTTTCTCCATTGTTCTGTTTTTACATCTAAAAATGTCTTTAAGTACAAATTTTACACATCATAAAGGTATTGTTTCGAGAAACATAACCTTTTAATTGTGACCAGATTAGTTCAATGGAATTTAATTCTGCGTGGTAAATTTCTCGGGCCATTTCGTCTATAATATATTTTTTTGAATTTGTTTTTGTTGCCTTCAAATGATTTAGGAGGACTAATAATATTTTTAGAATGAAGCCATTTTAAAATATCTTCATTTATCCATCTTGTTGTAGATAGTGACTCCTTTAATCGACTGTGATAGGATGCATTATCCAAACCAATAACGGAGTTGGCTGGAGTTTTTTATGTTGTTCTGAAACCAATTTCAAACCATTCCTTCATTGTAGTCTTTTATTTTCTATGACTCAAACATTAATAAACCATCTGGCAAAAATCCAACGGTGCTTCCCGTGCTTCCAATGCGGGTTATTATTAAACGATTTTCTTTTACTGTTGGATTTTTTAATCCACAAGAGACCCCTTCCATAAGGGCTTGTTATTTAGTTTTGATGGTGGTATCTTGCAAATTTTTGTTAATGTATGTTCCAGTATTAACCCATGTTTCATCTAAATAAAATACCTGTTTATGCTGATTCATTGTGTCCACTATTTTTCGTAAATAATCATGTCTTTACAAAATGATTTCGTTTTTATCTGATACAAAGCTATTTCTCTCAAGTTTATTGTAACGAAAATTTAATTCATGTATTATTTTTTGCAGATGAAAATATGATATATATTTAAAAGAGTGGGGCTATTTTCTATTTTTGAGTGTAATTTGTTAAGTGTTGGAAAATGAATATACTATTTGCCTCATTACCTTCTTTACCCAAGTTTCAATACAGGTCTTGTTTCTTTCTAGGGGCTTTTTCAGGTGTGGGAGTTCTTCAATAACTATCTTCTTTAATAATGTTATACAATGTCCGCTTAGATACTCCAGTATAGGTCTTACATTTGGTGGCTATTTTATCCACAGAAAGTAAACCAAAGTCTTTTCGAAAATTATTAAATACATTAAGTACGATATGTTTTTCTTATAAAGATAATGCTTTATGTCTACTAGGTCATTTACGCGTACTTGTGCTTGCAATACTTTTTATTGCACTCGCCATTCTTATATAACTGTAAAATTATAATGTGTACTAATACAAAATTCCGAATCAATTAAAATACATACATAATATACGGCTATTAATAGATAAAGCCAAACTTATCTGTCAAAAGAAAAGGTTTATTACGGTAATATCTACTTTTTGAATCTATAATATGTTCTGCAAAATAAATAACTGCACTACTGTCTTCTCTAGACTATACAAATAGCAAGCAAAAAACACGACATGCTACTTTTTCAGTCAAATGAGGGACTATAATAAAAATAGTCAATAAAGCTTTCAAACGATGAATTATTAAATGTCCTTCTTTTCAGAACGTTTCAGATGTTTGGCAACTTCCAGTAGCCAATCACAAGCTTACCAGAGAAGTCCCAAAAGTCGAATATGGCAAAATGTTCCATCTCTTGCCTTTCAAGTATTCTAACTACAGCGTTCATTTATTACGAATACAAATCAAAACGCAGAATTTAAAGTCAAATTTTACTGTCGCAATGAAGTACAATCTGAGACCGACAAATCCTAAAGATGGAATTATCTACGCAGCTTTAATTTTGATATTTCTGTATGGATTGATAATTCTTGATGTGAGTATAGAATTTCATAAACCACTTCACTTACTACATGGCTTAATAGTTTTGTTATCTTTTGTGAATCGGTAGGTAAGTTACCGACATCAATCCTTTAACCTAACTTAATGCTGGTCATATTATTATTACCAATTATTAGCATACATCGGCGTTTCTGAAGGTTTTGGGCACAGTTTTATCTCTTATTGCTATAGAATTGGGAGCGAGAGAGTTAATAAATCTTCCTTTCGAAAAATAAGACTATAAAGCTCTAACTAGACTATCAATACTTTGCTTCCTGCGTTTAACTTTTCCTAAACTGATGTCAGTTTTTTCATTGTGTCTATATTGCCTTAAAAACTCTAGTTGTATTTTTCAGATAATTCATAGAACTCTAGCTTCGATGTTAGCCAGCACTATATCAATAGCAACTTTAGCTGCTTTTGATCAGAGGCCTTCATTGGCAGAGCTAATATCTTGGATAGACATGGAAACGTTGACTCTCCTGTTCGCCATGATGACCATGGTGTCTATATTTAGCGAAACTGGCGTTTTTGATTATGCAGCCGTAATGGCGTTTAAAGTAAGTTTGTTTGAAACTAAAACGTAAACGAATTGAACTATATATTATTTTTAGAAAACAGGTGGGAGATTATGGCCCCTCATTAACGTTCTATGTTTTATAACAGCTCTTAGCTCTTGTTTCTTGGATAGCGTAACTACTGCTTTACTTATAACACCTGTTACAATCAAGTAAGTAGCTTACTAAGGCTCTATTTTATTTAACTAAAAATATACTCGTATTATTTTAGATTGTGTGAAGTGATGAAAATCAATCCAGTTCAGATTTTAATGTACACGCTTATTTTTGGTAATATCGGTGGGGCTATTACACCAATCGGTGACCCTCCTAATGTTATAATTGCTTCAAACTCGGACGTCATCAAATCGGTAAGTGAATAAAATAATATTCAATGCCCAAACTGAATTCCTTCAGATATATTTGATAAGCATACATACAGTTTAAACTTGTCTTGATCAGATTATAGATTAGATTTAATGTAATAACCTGTCTTCGAATTATAACCAGATAGAGAAACTCCTGACAGACGAACTTAGAGAGAAATTAAACATTACTCGGAGAGTATCTTGAAGAGGATATCGTGCAAATGACGGGTAAACAAATACTTGAGACGTAAACCGAGTTTGTAATTCTATTATACCCGCTTGTATGAAAAACTACCTGGAATACACAAGGCAATAGCGAACAAAAACAGTCTGGTAGAGCAAACACTTAGAACATATATCGCCAATCTTGCGTAGGAAGGAAAAAAGTATGTTGGGAGTTAATAAAAAAAAAACCTACATATTCCACAATGCACAATTTGCTAGCGAAAGAGGGTATTGCAAACCAGTTATGATTTATCAGAAAACATGATGATATATGAGTCTTCGAGAAAACCACTTTTCGGATGTAAGACCACAGTCATATACTACGAGAGTCAAGCGCCCTTAAAAGTACTTAGTTATATGCAGATACACATAAAGCTTCTGTGGGCCTACTTGGAAGCCCAAACAGAGCCGGGTAGCCAACACATACCAACCTTAGCATGAATAGTAGGCCATATAAGATATAAAGGCAATGAATACGTTGATTTACTAGCACGAGAAGGATCCTGAAAATGTCCTTCCTGCAGTACCACACAGACAGCCCTCAGACACGCACAAATTTCTGGAATGGTGGAGCAATTCAGTAGGGTAGAGATAGATCAGAGAGTTTATAAAAGGACTATCGTCAAAACTCACCTAGTATCTACTGAGCCAGATTAGGAAAAATACTAGAGTACTAGTAGGCCTATTAACAGGACATTGTAGACTTAACAAATATTGTATAACTTTGCCCTGGAAAAAAAGATCGGTTCACGATTCTGTTAGGAAAAGGGAGACACTAAATTACAGGTATTCTGCTACTACAAAGGCCTATCAAGAGCGATATTCCATATACTTGGAGAAGAAGTTTATCAAAAAAATACCAAACCAGACAAAGTACTTTAACCAATGATCAAAGAAAATTCACAATATATTTGAACAGGTTGTAATAAGAGAGGCTACATGGCTCATAGTTCTAACCAAATCTTATCTAATCTTTGTAAGTTTACATTTCGAAATATGTCGAAATATGTCAAAATATGCCGAGATAGTACTTAGGTAAATAGTAAACAACTAAAGAGGTGATATGCCAGTTCACTCTTTTGGTTTTGACTTCATGAGATGGTAAATTATTACTATATCCTCCTTATTCGCCTGATTTAACACAATTTGATTTTTTTTGTCCTTTGCGTCCATTTTCCAATAGTATTTATCGTAATATTTTTTTATTAGCTATTCTCAATATATACTTAACATTTTTGTCTCATAAATTCTAGTTTACTATCTTACTCTAACAGTCTTTTGCCACTAGTACCATAATTATACCATCAGCATAATATGCTACATTTTGTCCACGTTTTGTTCTTTGTGCACCTTCGTTCATTTTCCTCATTACATCTAATGCTATGTTTTTTTTTAAAGAATTTAATTTCGAAATAATGTGTTTTAGGGAATTAACTTTGGAATTTTTACATTACATATGGCTACAGGAACCCTACTGATATCTTTTGTCGTTTACATACAAATTAGAATTATGTACCGAGATATGAAGTACTATCGTTTTGATGAACCATCCGAAATTGAAGGTAAGATATAACAGCTGTTGATCTGTTTTGACGATAACCAATCTTATCTACCAAGGATGAATATATGTGAATAAAGGTATATAAGATTACAAGTATAGAAAGTGACAATTTACACAAGAATGGAAAATATTGTCGCACGAGGCATGAGCCGAATACGATTCACACGAGTGTATAAAATCACTTTTATAAAAGACATTTTATCATCAAAAAATGTAAAATCAAGAAAATCTGGCTATAAAGATGTGGCTAGCTTTAGTTTTGTTTTTTATTTATATGCCTTTATTATTAAATAATTTTTAAAGTGTTTTACAGATGATGTTTCGTCAAAATTAAAAACGTTGTGATTCCATTTACAAACAATTTCACAAAATGATAAAGATAAAATAACATTAGGTACAAAAAATATCAGAATTCAATAATGGTTTTCATTAGTTTATTTTTTTTACAACCAATAAAATGAACAACCATGAACAATAACTTTTTTATTAATAATAATTGTCCACTTATCTACTACCCAACAATTTTTTTCTAAACAGTAAATATAAAATAAGTAGCGAAAAGATTAATTGTACGGGTTATATTATGATAAATAACATGTATTTAAAAAAATAAACAGCAGTCATATTTTTCAAATTTTCATACTTTTTGAAAATAAAAAAAAAAGAATTAAAAAAAAACAAAAAAAATAGAAACCAAATTAAAAAATAACAAAAAAAATGCTTAATGGGAATTGAACTCTCATCGCGACATGGTGTCGATATGCAAAGTTAAACGCTCTACGAACTGCGCTATCAGAGTTATGTCACTCGATTTTTCTAATCAAATATGTATATGAATGGAAAGAAAAACCAAAATAATGTAACTTAAGGTTCATTTAATAATTTGTTAATATAATATAATAATATAATAATATAATATAATCATCAAATCATATTACATAAATCAAAAGAGAAATTATTCCACATGTGTGTGATAAAGGGCAGTTATGATTTATCAGAAAACATGATGATATATGAGTCTTCGAGGAAACCACTTTCCGGATGTATGACGGATGTATGACTAAATAGTGCGATATGTGTCAATTTCTTAAGTGGTTGTACGAAAAATTATTTAAGGAGCTTGAGATAACTTTAGGAATATGGGAAAGCAAAGCTATACGGAATGTATAATATATTAGTCTTAAATTTATTAAGCTATCAACAATTATGAATTAAAATATGCAAAGAAGTTTGGGCTAGGGCTAACTTGGATTTATTTTACTTTTAAATCTTCGCAACCCTCGTAAGGATTCCTTCCTGTTACATGAAGACAGTGGACTGTATATTTGTAGAAACTTACAGAATGTAGAATTAGTGATGAACTGCTGGATAACTTGCTTTAGAATATTGAAATTAAAGTAATTACTTCTGCTAACAATTTTATATCCTTCTTTTTTACAAGTTCTTAAATATTCTGATAAACATGTAGGTTTGATTATATCAAAGACAAGCGACGTGCGCATAAAATAATAAAACAAAAGGTGTTGGAGGTTGAAAAGTGTCTTGTCGAGAGTAAGTTGTGTGCCACTGTTGTGATTGGACTAGAAAAAAGATCATATGTTTGGACATTGTCTGTTGATTGGTTTTTAAAAATGTGGAGAAGAGGTTACTAGATTACTGTGGACAGAGATAGAGTAAATGCTGTAACTATTAAATAAACGTATATATTTATTTTTGACGATTTATTTTAAATATGTCCATACGAACGAATGAGTCAGATCTACGAATGGAAGAGAGTTGGCACTTGTATTTAAATTACTTAAAATTTTCAATGACTGAGAATACTATATTTTTTTACGCGCGTAACTATGCTGCAAGTGTGTATATAATGGTTTTCTTGACATTCGTTATACTGCATTCTTGCATCTGCCAGGTTTGGCTAAGATTTACTTATTATAATATGTATTTGAAATGATATTTTTAGATTAGGTAATGCTATGTACAGATTGAATAATAAAATATATTGTTGTCCTTATGTTGAAGATACATTATTTATACAGGATGGATTATAAAGAGAGTAACCGAAGTATCTTTTAAAAAATACGTTCTGTTCTTGAACATAGTTCTTTGATATATAAAATTGCTACCTACTTTATAAACTGTTAATCAAATACTAAAGGAGGTTGTGAACTTTACAATCTGTCAGTCCTACTGTCAAATTATTGACAGTTACCAAAACTATCACTTTATATGTAAAAATAGATTTACCAGATTTATCACATTATTGTTGCCGCAAGAATATTTTTATTTAATTTAATTTTTTTTTAGATTTGAAACGGGAAATAGCAGTTTGGGAAAGAACAGCAGCTTCCGTCAGCAGCTACAGCAAAGACGAAAATCACGTAAAAGAAAGCTTGCTGAAGCAAATGGCAACGCTTCAAATTAAATTGAAAGATACTGTGCACCACATTGGTACATCAATCGATGATAAACCTGATTTTGAAGAATTAAAAAAACAGGTAACTGTTTCAGTTAATTGGTTAAAGTGGAATGGGGGTATGATATTTGAAATTTAAATAACTTATTCCCAAAACTGATATAACAAGAATTATTTAGAATTGCTTTTTACAAAGGAATATTTTATGTTTTAGTATCCTATAAGGAACAAATCTCTGTTGATTAAATCTGGACTTACTTTGATTCTGGTAATGGTCGTATTTTTCTTCAATTCTATACCAGCCCTAAGTAAGTTAAAACGATTGATCTATATTTCTATATTGATAATAAATTTCTTAATACCGAGTAGGGATTTGGGTTAAAATTTAAACAGTATACCTAGTTATAATAATTAACCTTCTAAACTGGCAATTAAAATTAACTAAAACGTTACATAATTGGTCTCTGAGGGCGAGTTGTATGTACAATAGGCAGTTAAAATATATTCTTTATTTAAATAGTAAACCTCGTTGTTCAATCATCGATAATTAACCATAGTTTCAAAATCATTTGTACATTAAATATAACTTGATAAAAATTAAACTCCTGCTAGCTAAATTAAATTTACAGCATTCTATGAACCTATGAACCTGAACTCGCTGCTGCGCGGCTTCGTTCGTAAACTTTTTCACTTCGTGTTTATTGGGTTACTTACAACTCTTGTTTATACTATTTTGAATTTGCTTTTATGTTGCTTTGCTAGAATGAAGCCATTTTGAAATATCTTTATCATGTTGTAGGTAATGACTTCTTCAATCGACTTTAATAGGAGGCATTATCCAAAACAACTGAGTTAACTGGATTTTTTTTATAATGTTCTGAAACCAATTTATAAACATAGGGCCATTTATTTCCATAATATTATAAAAAGAAGGTATGATATTACGCAGATTGATGCTATACGTCACGGTGACTTATTGTGGTGGAAGGCGTGGGGATTTTACGAATTTGACGTATCAGCTGATCAAAAACAGCGCTTGAAAATAAATTTTAATCGGCGGCTCATGACCAATCAGATAACCATATTCCACATCACAATATGCCATGCGTGAACTCGACGAGATTTCATCGGCTAAGTATCATACCTCTGTTTTTTTTTGTATCATGATCCATTTTCTTATGGTAGCCTTTTATTTTCTTTGACTCGAACATAAATAAACCATCTGACTAAAATCCATCGTCGCTTCCAATGTGGGTTATTGTTAAACGATTTCCTTTTTCTATTGAATTTTTTAATCTACAAGAGACCCCTTCCATAAGGGCTTATGTTTTAGTTTTGACGGAGGTATCTTGCTAAATTTTTCTTGCTCTTTGTCCAGCAATAACACATGTTTCATCTAAATAAAATACCTGTTTATGCTCATTTCTTGCGTCTGCTATTTTCCTAAAATATTCATGTTTCCTCGAAATGATTTCGTCTTTCTCTGTTAAAAAGCTGTTTTTGACATGTTTTTTATAATGAAAATTTAATTCATGTAATATTTTTTACAGCTGAAAATTAGGAGGAGTGGGTCTATTTTCTATTTCTGAGTGTACATTTTTAAGTGTAGGAATTTCATTAAAAACAAAAAAGAATGTACCATTTGCCTTATTACATGTTTAATCCAAGTTTCAAAAGAAGGTCTTGTTTCTTCCTGGGGACTTTTTTTGATGTGACTTCTCCAACATGTGTATGTTTTAATAATTGTATAGACTGTTCGCTTAGATACTCCAGTATGATAGGTCTCTCATTTAGTGGCTATTTCATCCACAGTAAGTGAAAAAGTGTTATCGAAGATTATTAAATTCATTACGATATTTTTTATGTAAACTAGGTCGTTTACGCGTACTTGTGCTTGCAATATTTTTTAATGCACTCGCATTCTTATATAACTGTAAAATTATAATATATCCTAATACAAAATTTCAAATCAATTAAAATACATACGATAGAACTATGAAGAAATACATTCAGACTTATCTGTCAAAAGAAAAGGTTTATTACCATGGTGGTAGGATAGTGAAGGCGATGCTATGTTCATTCAAATCATTAATAAAACAACTTGAGGATAAGTCATTTATAACTATTTTTGATATACAAAATTGGGATCGGCAGGCGTGTATTTCCACGTTCTTACTTCTACTATTTCTGGTTAAGTAAATCTGATTTGAATTCGAAAAAATAATTAATTTCCATTATTAAGGTATTTTCAAATAATTATTAGATTAATGGAGATATTGATATCATTTAATTGAATTTTAATATTATATTCGATTGTTATTAACTTATCGATTATTAGTAAATATCTAATTCAATTACAGATTAATAGGGCAATTTAACGATCGTTTTATAATACGGAATTGTCGAGCATATTTATTCAAAAAATTAGTTTTTATTTTATAAAACCAAATTCTCATAGGTTGTTGCCCATCTCATCGAAAATAATCAATTAAATTAAAATAATCAAATCAACAAACATAATTAATTAATAAAAAATAATCAATTAATCGAAAATAATCGATTATTTATTTACCCTACCCTGAATATATCTAAGGGTAGGCAAAATAATCGTTCAGTCAATTAATTTTTATTTGAAAAATCGTTATTGATCGATTATTTGGGATTAATCGATTATTTAAGAATAATTCGATTAGCGATTATTCTCAATTATTTTCAATTATCGATTATTTTTGACTATTTTAATTATTTTCGATTATTTTCGATTATTTTCGATTATTTTGGATTATTTTCGATTATATTCGATTATTTTCAATTATTTTCGATTATTTTCGACTATTTTCGATTATTTTCGATTATTTTTGATTATTTTCGATTATTTTCGATTATTTTCGATTATTTTCGATTATTTTCGATTATTTTCGATTATTTTCGATTATTTTCGATTATTTTCGATTATTTTCGATTATTTTCGATTATTTTCGATTATTTTCAATTATTTTCGATTATTTTCGATTATTTTCGATTATTTTCGATTATTTTCGATTATTTTCGATTATTTTCGATTATTTTCGATTATTTTCGATTATTTTTGATTATTTTTGATTATTTTCGATTATTTTCGATCATTTTCGATTATTTTCGATTATTTTCCATTATTTTCGATTATTTTCGATTATTTTCGATTATTTTCGTTTATTTTCGATTATTTTCGATTATTTTCGATTATTTTCGATTATTTTCGATTATTTTCGATTATTTTCGATTATTTTCGATTATTTTCGATTATTTTCGATTATTTTCGATTATTTTCGATTATTTTCGATTATTTTCGATTATTTTGGATTATTTTCGATTATATTCGATTATTTTCAATTATTTTCGATTATTTTCGACTATTTTCGACTATTTTCGATTATTTTCGATTATTTTTGATTATTTTCGATTATTTTCGATTATTTTCGATTATTTTCGATTATTTTCGATTATTTTCGATTATTTTCGATTATTTTCGATTATTTTCGATTATTTTCGATTATTTTCGATTATTTTCGATTATTTTCGATTATTTTCGATTATTTTCGATTATTTTCGATTATTTTTGATTATTTTTGATTATTTTCGATTATTTTCGATCATTTTCGATTATTTTCCATTATTTTCCATTATTTTCGATTATTTTCGATTATTTTCGATTATTTTCGTTTATTTTCGATTATTTTCGATTATTTTCGATTATTTTCGATTATTTTCGATTATTTTCGATTATTTTCAATTATTTTCGATTATTTTCGATTATTTTCGATTATTTTCGATTATTTTCGATTATTTTCGATTATTTTCGATTATTTTCGATTATTTTCGATTATTTTCGATTATTTTCGATTATTTTCGATTATTTTCGATTATTTTCGATTATTTTCGATTATTTTCGATTATTTTCGATTATTTTCGATTATTTTCGATTATTTTAGATTATTTTCGATTATTTTAGATTATTTTAGATTATTTTAGATTATTTTAGATTATTTTAGATTATTTTAGAATATTTTAGATTATTTTAGATTATTTTAGATTATTTTAGATTATTTTAGATTATTTTAGATTATTTTAGATTATTTTAGATTATTTTAGATTATTTTAGATTATTTTAGATTATTTTAGATTATTTTAGATTATTTTAGATTATTTTAGAAAATTTTAGATTATTTTAAATTATTTTAGATTATTTTAGATTATTTTAGATTATTTTATATTATTTTTGATTAATTGATTATTTCAAATAATCAATTAATCAAATATTTCAGAATAATATATCAATCGAATAATTTCGATTTATTGATTGTTTTCGATTAATTGAATATGATTTAAAGAAAAGTTTTAATCGAGTAAAAGTAATAAAGAAAATTCTTGAAATCTACAAGGTGTCTTAATGAAAAGTAGCCCATTTCCAGAGCTTATAACTTTTAAACAAATCGTAGTAACGTGCGGTTTTTGCTAATATGTGTTATTTTGCTATAAGTTTTGCTTTAGTAATACAGAAATTATGTATTACCTATATAGGCTGTTTTTTTAAAATTTTTATATTTTTTTTATTTATTTTTATTTATTTTATACAAACCAGTCATAATAATGTCCTGTATAATATTTATAATTTTTATTCTAACCTACGAAAGGTTATTAAAGTCAATTTTTTCCTTAGACAGGCATTGCTAGAGCAGGAACGAATTATAAATCTAGGCATTAAGCACTTTATAAAGTTTTTAACACTCAAAAATCATTCAAAAACGAATAAAAATTTAATTTAGTTACAAAAATGACACTAGAAAGATAACCCTATAAAAATGACAAACTGAATTAACAGTAATGTCAGACCAATCCCACTTTGCCACTTTGCACTTTGCTCTTACACATGTCGTATCCCCAGCTTGCAATATCAATGATTTGAACCCACATACTTTGATAACTATACGGGGCAAGAGAGAGGTCCGACACGCCCAACATAGGGCGCGGCCATTTTGAACCCTATGACACAGTTTATAGCTAAAGAATCAGATCGCTTACTCTGCGTCGGCACTTTTTATCTCAATGTTCCAGTTTATACACTGCGCAACTGATTCTTTAGCAATAAACTGTGACTCCAAAAATAATATTCACTGACACTGACAGCAGCAAGCAAAATATCAGGTGCGTTTTAATCATCCGCTTCTGCTTCCGGAATTGTCAGTTCAGTCGTTCTAACCTGTCAGATTAAAACAAGAAAACTGACAATTCCGAAGCAGAAGTGGATGATTAAAACGCACCTATTAAAAATATTGCGCCAAGATGAAGGCAACACGTAATAAGGGTTCACACAGTCACTAGCGCTTTCAACGATACCTGTCCCTTAATAGCAAGGAACTCTACCAGGAAAGTTCCATGGTGGAATGATGACCTGGCTATACTAAGGAAACAGGTTAGACAAAAATGTAATAAGGCTAAAATAACCAGCGAATGGGAACTATATAGAACCATGCGCACCTGTTACAACATAGCTTTACGAAAAGTCAAGAGAGAGTCTTGGAGAAGGCACTGTGAGGAGATAGCAAGCACTCAAGAATGTGCCAGGCTCCAAAAATTTCTCTCAAAAGACACACAACACACAATAAACACCCTTAAGAATGAACTTGGGGAGTACACAATCACAGGGAAGGAAACAGTAAGGGAACTCTTCAGAGTTCACTTCCCTGGTGCACAAACCATAGCACACACACCGGCTAACCGGAATCTATACGGACTGGAAGCTCATAATAGAGCCAACAGGGAAGATTGGAGGATAGCCAAACAAGTGGTGAACTATGATAAACTGAAATGGGCAATTAGCTCATTCGAACCATATAAATCACCGGGCATGGACGGGCTTTATCCAATGTTACAAAGAGGTCCTGATATTTTATACAGCAGACTCTGTAACATACTCAGAAGTAGCCTGGCCTTTGGACACATACCAAAAGCTTGGAGAAATATTAGGGTAACTTTTATACCAAAACCTGGGAAAATGGGACAGGAAACGGCAAAGTCCCTAAGACCAATAAGTCTTATGTCCTTCGTACTTAAGACTTTGGAAAAACTGCTAGATAGGCATATTAGAGACGGGATATTGGTTCAAAGGCCAATACGCCTATAATGCAGGGAAATCAACTGAAACAGCTCTCCATCAACTAATAAAAAGGGTGGAGATCACACTGGAAAACAAGGAGGTAATGCTGGGAGCATTCTTGGATATCGAGGGTGCATTTGACAATACCTCCGTTGAATCGATCATTAGATCTCTCAAACACAGAGGAATCGAGGACACATGCGTGTCCTGGATCGACTCTATGTTAAGGGAGAGAACTATACACACAACCCTTATGGGAGAGACAACAGCGGCACGGGTAGCGAGAGGATGTCCACAGGGTGGAGTGCTGTCTCCACTCCTGTGGAACCTTGTAGTGGACGGGCTGCTTAGGGCTCTCAAAGATAAGGGACATAGAACCCTGGGATATGCCGATGATCTAGTGATCATGGCACAGGGAAAATACAACACTATAGTAAGAGATCGAATGCAAGAGGCTCTAAATATAGTAACAAAATGGACAGAGGCGGAAGGACTAAACATTAGCCCAAACAAATGTGACAAAATTGCATTCACCCGCAGAAGGAAATTGGAGGGACTAGGGCCTCTAAACCTAAGAGGTGCAAGCATCCAGCTTAAGGGGAAGGTAAAATATCTCGGGGTTATGATTGACTCGAGACTTACCTGGAACCAGCATCTAGAAAGAACCACAAGGAGAGCGGAAACCTCATTAATGATGGCCAGGCGATCCTTTGGAAAAAAAATGGGGGTTAAAACCAGACATGGTATACTGGATTTATAACATGGTGGTGAGACCCATAATAACATACGCAGCTTTGGTGTGGTGGCCAAAGACACAGCAAAGGAAAGCATTAACGAGGCTTAGCAAGGTACAAAGACTTGCCTGCCTCGGAATAACGGGGGCAATGAAAACAACCCCCCCCCCCCCACTGCTGCAATGGAAGCACTAATAGGACTCCCACCTCTTCATTATGTGATACAAGGGGAGGCAAGATTAGGTGCTTACAGATTAGGGAATACACTGGAAAATCTTGACATTAGGCCAGGTCACATGAGTATCTCAAGGTTAGTGACAAGAGATGTGCTAGACATGAGATCAGACCACCTAACCAAGAGGTACTCTTTTAATACTCCCTTTGAGGTTTTAATACAGGAAAGAGCGGAGATCACCATAAGGGAGCCCAATGCCCAACGACAGGAACAAACCTGGTATACAGACGGGTCTAAGACTGCGAAATGCACTGGCGCGGGAGTATTCTCCAAAAACCCTGATACTAACCATAGCTATGCTATAGGAATACATTCCTCGGTATTTTAGGCCGAGGTATATGCAATTTTGCAATGTGCAAAAACGAACAATGAAATAGCTGTCGAAAATCAGCATATTCAAATAATGTCAAACAGCCAAGCGGCACTTAAGGCCATATCGAGTCAGAAAGTTACGTCGAGGCTGGTATGGGAATGCATCGAAAAACTAAGAACACTGGCAGACCGAAATAGAGTAAAACTATTTTGGGTGCCAGGTCACAAAGGGATCGAAGGCAACGAAAAGGCTGACGAACTTGCAAAAAGAGGGTCAGAAGAAACACCGGAACCAGACACAAACCCAGGAGTACCAAAAAGTACAATCCGGGGTTTCATAAATGACTGGATTCGGGAACAACATATCAACTATTGGGGAAGCACCCCAAAACAGGCACATGGAAAAACCTTCATAGGCAGACCATGTCCCAAAAGAACTGGAGAACTACTCTTAATGAATAGGAACCAGTTGAAAGTGATAACAGGGTTCATGACTGGGCACGCCCCAGTAAAGGGACACTTGAGCAAAATTGGCATGTACAATGGGGAACTCATGTGCCGACTATGTCACAAGAAACTAGAAACGGCCAAACACATACTGTGCGAATGCGAAGCTCTAGATCGCAAAAGACAGGCTCTTTTTGGACAACCCCAGGTTGATCCAACAACGTATAGAACCCACTCACTCAAGGATCTGTACAAACTTGTACAAGGTACAAAGGTGATAGAGTGGGTGCTATGAACTAACATGGGGTAAAACACAATAAGCCAATAGGCTTCAGTGCTATTCGGAGACACATAGTCAGACGAGCCCAGGAGAAAAAAAAAGGGTTCAAAATGGCGGAGTTTTCTTTCTCCTTTTAAAAGGCACTCAGAAAGCTGCGCAGTGCGACCATTCTCCGTATAGTAAAAGAAAATCAAAGTATGTGTTTGAACCTTAGATAATATGATGTCTATGATTTAAACACGTATTCTGAAAATGACATTAGTGGGCGGATTTAAGTAGACGAAAGTGAAGCATTAATAACAGTATAGGGATCACGACACTCGATTTGGGATACTCGATCTCGATTAATCGACTGAAATGTTTTAAATGTATTCATGACATTCGAATAATCGTCTCGATTCCATCGCAATTTCTCGACTGCTTAGAAGGTGTGGAATAGTGCAATTTTGAGGTTAAGTTTAAGAAATAAAAACAAAAATGCTTCCTATTGTTCACAAAGTTTTATTAGAAAGACAAAGTCGACGAGAAAATTTGGCCTTAATAACAGAAAGACGTTTGTTACGATGGAACAGAGATCCTTTTCTTCTTGTGGATAGACGTTTTATTGAATTATTTCGCCTCAATAAAGTCTTAGTTCGCGAATTAATAAACACTTTACGACCTCTTCTACACCAAAGACAAGATTTTAGGGGCATATCGATTAATAATATGGTTTTATGAGCCTTAAGGTATTATGATACTGGTTCATATCAAAGATGTGTTGGTCAAGAGTAAATTTTTGGAATGGCTCAGAGTACTGTTCACAAATATATTCATATTACCACCAATTTGATGATAGATCACGTAGTAGGCACTAAAACAAAATTTCCAACTGCAAATGAACAAGATATTATTAAATTAGAGTTTTTAAATAGATGGGGATTTCCTGGTACAGTTGGTGCTATAAACGGAACTCATATTGCAAAACGAAAAACGAACACGTAATTAATGCAGTCACAGTGACAGGACACATAACGCAACCACAGAACATAATCCAACTGACACAGAACATTACATTTGCCTTGGTAGTAGTTCATATGACTTTAAAAACCGACAATAAACGAAAATCAACTCGATCGAGTTTTATGAATCCTTTTTCGAATTGCGGTCGAGTCGAACGTCGAATTGTACGATTAAGTCGAATTGAGTGTCGTGATACCTATGCAGGTCCAATGGTCCAGATTGTTCTTTTCAATCTGAATAGAATGTTCAAGTATATACTAAAATGATAAGAACGATACAGCTGCTATAGTGAGTGGGGATGGTTCATACGAGTATATTTATTTGAGAAGCGAGTATGCGTTTTATGAATGATAAACACTATATGTATAACTATAATAGTTACAACGAGAAAAATATATTAAACTGATAATAACTGGCACACTAAGAATGCAAATATACTTCCCTAATGTAATTTTGAATGCCTTTTGTGCGCTCTAGAGCCTTATGTTTAGTCAATATCGAATTATAACCCTACACAATCCTTGGGACAATACTCTCCCATACTCTCTCATTATAATTTGACAACTACGTGAATGACACCGTAAAAGTTTGCAATTTTATTTTTGTAAAAAAAAAATGGAATAGTAGGTATTTGTCGTTTTATGCGCTATTATATTTGATGAACCTATACATTAAAGGTTAAAGCTTTGCTAGAAGAATGTTATGAAAAGTAAATACAATAAATACCAATAAAAATCAGAAACGTATAAAGCCTTGATTTCAGTGGCGTAGCGAGGGGGTGGCAAGGGGGGACATCATCCCTAGGCGCCACTCACAAAGGGGCCCCAAATGGTCCGCAAAACAAAAAATTGCTCGATAATTTTAATTTTTCTTATAATTGATTTCTGGAAAATATTTAAATTTAGTGCCAGTGTAATATAATAAATGTTAATTCGTAAAGAAAGAAAGGAACACTTCTAAATCAAACTGTAATAATATATTCATAATGAAAATAGGCACGTCTACCGATTTTTTCAGGCCAATAGAAGGGCCAGGTCCAAAAAAGTTTTTGGTTGGCTGCTTTCTTGGCTAGTGAATCAGCAAGACGGTTACCTTTCGATGTGGCGTGACCTTTGATCCATCTTAAGGTGACCACATTGCTGATGGATACTTCGGCCAAAGCTTCGTGACATTCTAGTACTAACCCTAAGTAAATTCGTGGTCTGTTCAGGGTGAGTAGTGCTTGTCTGCTATCTGTATAGATGAGCATGTTGCATCCAGTGATATTGTTTCTAGTTATTTTTTTTGCTGCTATAAGAATACCCGTTAGCTCTGTTTGAATTACACTGGCACCATTGCTCACAGTCCATTTTATGTTTAGGTTTAAGAATCTAGAGTATATTCCACATCCTGAGCCTTGTTTTGTTTTAAAACCGTCGGTGTAGATATGAATAGTACCTGCCACTCCCGGCTCTTCTATTTGTTCTATTATAACTTTATATGGCTTATGGAAGATATAACTCGGTAAGATGGAGTCCATGTTAGCTTGAAGCAGTGGAAGCGTATCGAGCGCCTCCTGTCAAAAGCGACGTCTCGCCTCACCAGATCCTACACCAGGTTCTATTCCAACCGTGCGGGGAGGCATGTCATTGTCGTCAGAGTAACCTCCATAATGTAAATATCAAGGGGGGTGAGACTGAGACTGAGAATGACATGACCCTGGTCGGTGTTGTTTTCATGGCTCCTGTTATGTTGAGACATGCTGTTCTTTGAATTTGTTCTAGTTTACGGATAGCTGTTAATTTTTGGGTTTTCGATACCCAGACAACTGTACCGTATGTTAGCATAGGTTTTATGATAGCCGTGTAAGTCCATGCGACAACTCTGGGGAAGAAACCCCAGGTGCGCCTCACGGTTCGGCGGCATTGTTTATTAGCAATGTATGCTCTTTTAACTCTATTTTCTTAATGCGAGTTCCATGTTAACTTGCTGTCAATGGTGAGACCTAGGTACCTCACCTCTGTTGAAAAGTTCAGTTTTGTGTTTAGGAGTTCTGGAGGTTTTAATTCCATTTTCATCCTTTTCCTTGCCAAAAGGACCATTTCTGTCTTCTTAGGATTGATAGACAGTGAATGGTCCTTGCACCACTGTTCGATAATTTTTAGAGCTACTTGCATTCGTTCGCAGAGTACGTTCTCAAAATTCCCTGTTTGCAGAATGACCAGGTCATTTGCATATGCTATTGTGTAGTGACTGTCATTATTTAGGCGGCTGATGAGGGTGTCGAGGACCCTATTCCACAGTAGAGGTGATAGCACCCCTCCCTGTGGACATCTCCTCGCAACCAAGCCTCTTATATTCACATCTTCTACACTTATGTTTACTGCTCGCTTTGAGAGCATGTTATGTATCCACCCACTAATCATTTGTGGAATATTCCTGTTGGTTAGTGAGTGTATTATCTTTGGGAAGGTGGTTTTATCAAAAGCACCTTTTATGTCTATGAAAACACCCAAGGCGGACCTTATTGTCCAGGGATTTATCTATCCGGCCAGCAACTAGATGAAGGGCTTAATCAGTAGATATGCCTGAGGTGTATGCATGTTAGTTTGGGTGTAATGGCGTTGTTGTAATTACCGTATCCTTTATGTACCTTTCGCATAGCCTTTCCAATATTTTCATGGAAAACGATGTCAGACTAATTGGTCGGTATGTTTTTGGGACAGTGTAGTCCATCCTTCCAGGTTTGGGTATTTATACCACTTTTACCTCTCCATTTTTTGGAGATATACCTCAAAGCTAACGAGGATCTGAATATACCCACTAAGTGCGGTGTGAGTTCTTCCAGACCCCACTGAAGTAGGGCTGGATAGATACCACCAGATCTTGGCGATTTAAATAGAGAAAAGCTGGATATTGCCCATCTAATTTTTTTATCGTCTACGATGTGTTTGGCAGTTTGCCAATCATAGAGAGATGGATTGTATTCTTCCTCTGCCGAGTTCACCACGTGTGTGATGACCGAGTCAGGGAAGTGTGTTGACAGCAGAAGTTTGATGCTATCTTCGAGGTTGGCAGTTTTTGTGCCATCCTCTTTGATTAGTGCACCAATGCTTCGATGTGGATCTTTTGAGGGAGCTTTTTGCAGCCTCGGTGCCTTCGGGAAATCTTCATTTATTCGCAGTAGGATCTCCATGCATCTCTCTGTTTTTGTCCGACGATTTTTTTGTATTCTTTGAGGTGAGATTTATAAGTACCCCAGTCCTCTTTGAGTTTTGTGGTTCTTGCCTTAATAAAAGATTTCCCAGCCATCTTCCTAAAGTGATCCAACTCGTGACACCACCATGCGGTAGTCGTCTGATCGTGTTGGACCAGCCTCAGAGGACAGGATTTCTTGTAGGCATTGTTTATTGTGCTTTGGATAGTGTTCGTGTACTTTTCTAAAGCAGTATTATTGTTTGGTGTTTCGGCCTCCATCTCAGTCAGAACCTCTTGGAGAAGGTGGGCATAGATTGCCCTGTCCGTCTTCCTAGGGTTCCGAGCAGCGTTGCCAGATTTTTTTTTTATTATGTAGTAGTTGACTTTCGAAATTGTAGTAGATCCGACAAAAATGTAGCAGATTTTTTAAAATGGTTATTATTTAAAAAAAAAGGCGTTGGCACTAGCTTTTTTTTATTGCAACACAAAACTAAAATATAATGCTAAAATAATAGCAAAATTTTATCAGTAAGATAAAATAAAAAATAACGTATGTAAAATAAAAATATAATTCTAAAAAAGTAAACAAAATAATAACTGATTTTAAAAACTTAAAAAAAAACATTCATATATTTAAAAAATATAAAAGGATTATTGGGCAAATACCGCAAAAAAATGAAAAAAAAAAAAAAAAATGCCTAAAGGCAAACCGTAGACACGTGTTTCTGATTATTGGTCTTCATCAGTACGGTGCAGCCAAGTTCAAAAGAGAATGGAACTAGCGATGAAATCAAATCAACTGGAGATCACTCAAGAAGCCAACCACACATTTGTGGACTGTGCTAACATTCCCAGTGATTACTAGGAAAATATTAGCGTCGCCACGGAGGCAGTTATAGTAATCACTGGGAATGTTAGCACAGTCCACAAATATGTGGTTGGCTTCTTGAGTGATCTCCAGTTGATTTGATTTAATCGCTAGTTCCATTCTCTTTTGAACTTGGCTGCAGCGTACTGATGAAGACCAATAATCAGAAACACGTGTCCACTGTTTGCCTTTAGGCATTTTTTTTTTTTTCATTTTTTTGCGGTATTTGCCCAATAATCCTTTTATCTTTTATATTTTTTCTCCGCACTAAACCTTCTTTTAAACCTTCTTTTAAAAATATATATCTAAATATTAGATGCTGAGTATGGCTAAAACTAATCTACACATCATACTAGATAGTTTCAGTGTCGATGTATTGAATAGGTTGTGCAGCTAGTGCTAAATCTGGTAAATCAGTGTCTTGGTTTTGTTTTGGATAGACGTTTCTTTTTAAAATTTCGTCGTTTGACTTAAAATTATAACAAACCTTGTTACAAATTTTGACAGTTTCAATAAGTAAACTATGCGCTAGTTCAGTGTGATGTCATTTTGGTTTCATTGACATTTAATTCTAACCAAACTTTTAACAAAAACATCAATAGATTTGACATATACTTTTTTACTGTTTTTAGTTTATTTCTAAATATTGTTTACATGACATAAAAAATAGTTTAAAGGTATGTAATTGGTAACTAAACGATTGTATATTTGATACATGCGATCTACTTACTTTAGGAATATATAAAAGTGAAAAAACGATATAATTTAGGTAAACAAAACGAACAAAACGCACTCAAAAAATCTACTGCCACTTTAATTGTCAGTGGAACCATAATTACATCATCACTGAACTAGCGCATTTGGGTTGTTTTTATTAAAAACAATTGTGAAAACATTCGTTCAGCTGACGCCGAGGAATGCGGTAAAGAAAAAACAATTATTAAATTTGGAAACTGAAAATCGTTATCGCCATCTTTTTGGCATAACAGAAGGAGACCAAAAGGTCTCTAAGTCATCTAAATGTGTTTCCATTTCTTTTAAGTCAGGGATGCTTCTCCATTCTTAATTAAGTTCTTCAATATTGACTTTGTCTTTTAAAACAGGAAAGCAATTAAGAAGTTTAGTCAAGCTAGGAATGTTGCCAGAGTACGCAATTTTTGGCTCTAAAACGTTTAGATTTTCTAATAATGTGTTTTCAAAAGAAAAACGATTTTTAATTTGAGTACACAGCTCTGTATAAAATGCCAAGCATTTATGTTTAAAACTTTGTATATCATTTTCTGTTAAAATATCTTTATTTTTTTCTATATATTTTTCAACGTATGCCCCAAAATACATAGACGAAGGGTCTAGCTGAATTTTTTTGTTTTTCGGGTCAATGTCATTTAAAGGAGCACAATCAACTACACTTATTTTTATAAAGCATCGTAAAAGTACCTTATAAAGATTACAGATGCTCTGAAAGAGAGTCGTTATCTTTGGTTTTTCTTACTGAAAAATTAGGTTAATTTTATTAATCAAATCTAAAACAAAATTTAAAAAGTAAAAGTATAATTTGTACATTCTACTGTTTAGTGAATTTAAAAGAGTTTCGCAAGACTGTAACTTGTCTACTAATACATCACCTTGAAAATATAATTTTAATGGCGCCCAATTGTCCAGAATTTTTTAGCCACGATTCCAAGAGAAAGCCAACGAGTTTGACTTGGACGTAACATTTTGTTTGGTTTGATTTGCAAAAAAGATTGAAACTGTTCTAACTCTTTGAATCTCTTTGGGCTGTTACTAAAATAATTGTTAATTTCTCTGGCAAAGTGCTCTATTGATTTGGGTAGCTGAGGCACAGATGTGAAAAGAGTGGCAAGTATAACCAAGGACAAATAAGTGTGGAACTAGTTCTTTTAAACGATCTTGTACGCCACTTATATTTTGCGCCAACGTTCTTTTGCGAAGAAAATAACAGAAATTAGGTTTCTTGGAAGTATAAAGGTAAATTGACCTAATATGTAAATGTAGTAGATTGTAGTAGAAATATTAAAAATGTAGCAGATACTAAAAAAGTGTAGTAACGTACTAGAACCATTAAATTGTAGTAAATCTACTACAATTGTAGTGACTCTGGCAACACTGGTTCCGAGATAGCGTGGAGGTCGGCAACATCAAGTTTATTTTGAATGTTAACCAGTGATGGTCTGAAATCTAAATTTTATCAGACACTTGCCAGTTTAGAATTGATTTATAGATAGCAGTTGTGGATAAAGTGATATCTATTATTGTTTGACTGCAAGAGTTTAAAAATATTGGTGTGGTACCTTTATTTAAAATACAAAGATTTTTGGTAATTATATAATCATAAAGTGACTTACCTCTAGCGTTGTTATCCTTACTGCCCCAATCGAAGTGATGATTGTTTGAGTCGCAACCTATTACCAGCTCAAACTTCTATTCCAGGTAGTATTTATTCAATATGTAAGTTTTTTTTTAATTCATATTTTTTTAGTTCATTTACGGCTTTTGAATATTTGCTGCTAATGTATAAATATGCTTGTAATATATTTTTATTTTATCATTCTATATGATTATATATAATGATAAGAATATATATGTATCTAAGAGATACATGCGCCTATGTAAGTTGTATTTATGTTTTAACTTTTTTTTTAGTCATTAAAATGGCATCAGGAAAAAAGAAATACGATCTAAATAACGAAAATAATTGTGAAAAGTTGAGAAATCTACTGGTACTGATGTTTAAATTTATTTTATACCAAAATATGGTAGTGCATCTATGAGATACATGCGCGCCTGTTCACGTAACTTTGTGGGCGCGACTGCCGGAAGGTTAATATAGATACTTCTCAGACACACAACAAATACAGCATTTTGTCATTTCTAGGGCACAAACGCCGTATTTGTTATGTGTCTGAGAAGTATGTATATTAAAAAACAAATCATTTTTGGGTTTTATTGAAATACATGCTAAAGATGCAGCTAGTATCGAAAATACAATTTTATAAAAATAAAATTCCGATGAAATTTCATTAACAAACTGCAGATCATAATGTTATGATAATGCTGCCGTGATGGCAGGTCACCCATCTGGCGTTCAACAAAGAATAATCGAAAAAAATCATAAAGCATTATTTATAAATTGTAATAATCATTCATTGAATTTAGTAGGAAATACATCAGCTAAACAAGATCCAACCGTTGTGACATGTTTTGGAATAATTGAAAACATATATCTCTTTTTCTCACGTTCAACGTTACGATGGGAATTATTAAATTGTCAAACGTGAATCTAAAATACGATGGAGCGCCAGAATACAAGCGGTTAGCGTTCTCGTCAATGGGCTAGAGAATATAGTAGAACTATTAGCAGAGGACACTACCACTACAAGTGACACTAGAAGTGAAGCTACAATTCTGTTGTAAAATATACTAACTTTTAGTTTCATAATTTTAATTCATTTCCGGTATGAAATCTTAAGGAGGATTGATCATGTGCAGCTCAGATTAAAAGAACCTAGAATAAATTTTAGAGATCTTGAATTATTAGCGACTGAACTAGCCGAAAGTAGGGACAAGCTCTGTGAAGAGGTAATAGAAAAAGAGAAAAGGTATTGTGTCTCGGACGCGAGTTAGGCTCGCTACGCCACTGCTTGATTTTAAGTATTCTTTTAATTTCTATGTTGTATTTTTAAGTAGAGTATAATATTAAGAATAATAATGTTTATTGTTAATCAAGAAGAGTTGCAAATTGGTAGATAAATACACAATAAATAATTAGGTACATGGTTATTTTTTTTACCTGTGTTATATCAATAGTAGACGAACATAACATTTAGAACTGTTATTTAAGAAAATGCTTAAAACAAAATACACTTGTTGAGTTCGGGGTGTGGACTCCTTTTACTCTTTTTACTCCGTATCTAGCTTCACTGAATTACAATGATTTAACATGGACCGGGGTTAGTTATGGAGTAAAAAGAGTAAAATGAGTCCACATCCCGAACTTAACAACTATATTTCGTAGATAACTAAGAGCACAAAATGTATCCATTTCTTACGTTTTTCTGAATCCCGTGGAAATCTGCAATAAATGAATAAAATTGTGTTTATTATGTAGATATATAAATGTTGTCTATTAATTTAGAATGTAGTTTCTAACATTTACTTATTACTGTCATCGATAAAAAAACCATTTAATTGAATTATTCAATATTTTATTTTAATACCACTCTGCACTGTATTTATACTTACCTAAGAAATGTTATTTACACCATTTTTAACTTGGGCATTTGCGTTTGGCATACGGCGACGCCATTGTTCTTTTAATGTTTTTGAGATAAATAGTTTATATAATTGGATTTAATTAATTATAATGAAATTAAATAGAACATTAAAAATAGACTATCGCAAGTGAAGGAAATCTAGTATCAATATGGCCGATGTGATGACACTTTTGATCATGTGATTGCTTCTTTTTCCTTATTTTACCTCCATGTTTAATATAGTAAAAACTATGGAAACATGAATAAATCTAAACGAAAACTTTTATTAGACCAATCAGATGTATTCAAATTTTCATTGAAGGATTGAAGAATGAGGTAATGAGGTATAAATAAAAGTCTACCTCTTGAACCTGTACTACGTTTTTCAAATCAAATTACTGCATTCCTTTTTTCACTAGACTATAAATAGGTTCAATTATCTTTAAAATATAATTTTTAACAAATATCAAATTACTTTTTGTAAGACAAATTTTGAAAAAAATGCTTTTTGGTAACTTCAGCGCCCTTTATATTTTTGGTAACTTCAGCGCCCTTTATATTTTTGGTAACGCACTACAGAGAGTTCGACATACAACGAATTTTTTTGCATATTTTTATTTTTATAATTTTTCGTGACCAAAAGGAATCAAGTTAATATAATAATTGAACATTATTGTTTTTATTTTAGGTAAACTGGGTCTGGGATGGACAGCTCTTCTAGGAAGCATACTATTGCTTATTTTATATGACACCCAAGATTTGGAAAGTATATTTGCGAGAGTTGAGTGGTCCACTCTTATATTTTTTGCTTCGCTTTTTATTTTAATGGAGGTATGTAGTTAATCTCAAAAACAAATATATATTCGGGATGTTTATTAGTTAAAGATGACGATGGTATTCACTTTTCACAAAATCATTTTTTTTTAAATTCATAATATTCTGCACTCTTCAATTTTTCGTGACCTTTTTTAAGCTCTTCAAATTATCATTTTGCCTTGTCCGTTTATTTTACCCTTATATGATGACTCTTACAAAAATCCATATTTCATTCAGAAAAACGAACTTATTGTCGTTTAAAAACTACATTTGGTTTATGATTCGCTTATTATTTTCAGAGTTTTGTAAGAAAATTCATAGTTTTCAATAAAAACGTAACAGAACCGTATACATGTGTGTTTTAATTTTACATTTAGTTTATTGATTTTAACGTGATGTCTTCTTGCTTACCTATCATAAACTATTTTTCCTATTACTCCTTTTACAGTATCACTTACTTCATAAGTCTTTAATTTCGGTAAAATATGCGATTGTCGTTATTGCTGTTTCCTCTCTGTTTTTCATAATAGTAGAATGTAAACTACATTCTTCGTTTTAAAACAAATCGAGTTTTACTTAATTATTTCGGAAGCAGAAGTTACCAAATCTTTTCAGGTTAGGTTGAAAATGAGTGGGATGATCTCATCGCCTTCCACTACGACCCAGATATATCTAGGGTGGCTCAAGTCTAACTTATAGTCACCATACAAGCCACACCAGTAGTTGTGATTGGCCAGTTCTGGACAGGAGGTAATGAGAGGTAATTAGTAATTATCCTAAGTACTCACCCCCACCCTTCCCGCAATTAGCAAGTACCTCCCAATGAGCGTAATTGCGTAGTGTAATGGGTGTAATTACTTCATACATATATAGATGTAAGTATTTACTATGTATATTGGGTAGCATGTAATGAGCATAGTAAGTACCTCTTAGATAGTGATTACTATGAATAGCATATAGTGTAATGAGTTTAGTCTAAGTACATCTCAATGATTACTATTGTAGCATAGGGGAAATACGTCGGAGCATACCTAAAGACATCCTTGACTCTCAACCGTCATAGCTATAGTGAGGCGCTAGTCTCCAGCAGACGCGCAAGACGTAAACATCGGTGGAAGGGATAGTTCCCCATTATTCACAAAATTAGCGGGTGCCTCTCAGGCTTGTATTATATGAATATGAATTGCATAGTAAGTACTTTTCAGTTACCCTATACACCATATGTAATGAGTATCATAAGTACCTATCATCACTCCATACACATTGAAATGTAATGAGTGTAGCTACCTTGTATATATAGTAATTTTTATACATGTATGAAGTGTAACGAGTTTAATTTAAGTACCTCTCGGTTATTACCATTGCAGCGTATATAGCTTTTGGGGAAGGGGGGCAAGTTGTACTATGTCCTGTCGGTGGGAGCGGTCATGTGACTTGTTAATTTCGAAGTAAATTTTCATATCGATGGATTTTGCTTTTTATTGATTTTGATATAGCGGCGGATTTTGCTTTTGCCCAAATTTATTTAATATAGTGGTGGTACCCTCAGACTCAATGAAATGGTCTGTCTCGAGGAGTGTAGTGTAGTATGAAAAACAATTCTAACAGATATTTAGTATAATCCATAGTATTTAGTATCGGAGAGGTAATTAGATTACTTATTAAAGAACAATTAATTCTAATATGTAATTACAATTCAAAACATCCTTTAATTAGTAAAGAAGATTGCTGAGAAATAGCACGCCAAGCATCCCTTTCGATACTGCCCCAATCGAGCCCGTACACATACCACTGTCCAAAAGTATAAAAATGTTTAGAGCGGGGTAGAAAGCAATTTTTATAACTTTTGCGTCTACAATTTTAATTTCCTTGAGTTCCCACATACCTTTTAAGTTGCATATTTAATAATAAATATTGTATTTATCCTAAAAATTATTCTATTATTTTCTTTTTTATCAAAAACCGTTAAAGAGGAAATAGGAAAATAAATTTGAAATTCACTTATTTTTGATCATAGAATATATCGAAATAATAAAAAATTATGTATTCTTTTAAACTATTAAAAATATTGATGTTTTGTTGAAAGGTGCAGAGGTACACATTGGATTGTAATGAGTATGAGTAATTGTTTTTTATATTGTAGGTAGTAAGTAAAATATCTTCATATCGATACCCTTTGCCAGAATAACGTAAGCGACATTTGTTCAAATGGCCCTTACGATAGTCTGGCAAAAAGGTATCGATATTAAAAGGTATCGATATATGTTTTATTAAAAATTTTGAATAAATCTGTACAATTTTTGTTACGCAATTTAGTGTACCTACTTAGTAATTCCGAGTACCTAAACAAAGGCAAGTATATCATACACCTACCAACATTATGTGTCAAATTGTGAATAAAATGTTATAAAGTAATCGAAGACAGTCATTTCTTTTTATTTAAAAATGAATACCTACTCTGTTAAGATCGTGTATTAAGTGATAGCGGTAAATACGTAGGGCCCGATTATAATTAGAAGAACACCGCAACGTCATAACCATTACTTTAAATTTCGAATACATATCTATAATTATCAATAAATAAAAAGAAAGTTATTAGGTATAAAACAATATTTCCTCTAATATTAACACTCCACTAAACTTCCAGTAGGCTGCGATAACCAATTAATTACTTTGCCAAATGATGACGTGGCTGTGTTCTTCTAATTGTATTCGGACCCTACGTATTTATATTTCGGCATGCTAACCTATGCGTCTAATAGCCGAGACAATAGGATGCGACTGACTTCTGGGGTGCGTGCACAGTTATCAACCCTAATTATTTGTCTTTTCCCGGTTAATTAACCGTGGATCGCACGGAGAATGTTCCACGTTTACAATTATCAACTTGAAAGTGAGAGATGACCTAAGACCCTTTACAATTGTCAAATGTCTAACCAAAATATCAAATGTTTTTGTTTACAAAAGAAATGAAATGGATCCGGTTGTAGCGAATCATTTTTTATTTGAAAGTTATGATGAAAGTGAGGAGTCAGACAGTGATATAGAGACTGTTGCTGTCATGGTTGAGATAGTTGAGAGTATAGCTGATGCTGTAACCAGCAAGATTAAAAGAAAAATTCGCAGAAGAAGCAGCATTGTGGAGGAAACAGAAAACTGCTCGGAGAAGGAGTTTCAAGAGGACTTTCGAATGACTCGGCAAGCATTTAATTGGCTTCTAGCTCAAATAGAAAATAAACTCGCAAACTTAGGTGTGGGACCTAGTACTATTTTGCCAAAAAAGCAACTATTGGCAACTATTTGGATCTTGGCTACACCAGATAGCTATAGGTAAGGCCTAGTTATAAATTAAAAATGATCCCACTTGCCATTCTGGTTTTCACTGAAAGTATTTTTAGATCTGGTTAAGAAATTTGGGATGTCAAGATCAACACTTCATAAATGTGTTAGAAGAGTTGTTGAACAAATAACCCCACTGGCAACACAACTAATGTTGGCCCTCTAGAGAAGAAAGGGAAGCAATTAAGAGGCAAACCATACTTTTCGGTAACATACCAGGAGTTGTGGGTGCAATAGATGGCATTTTTGTACCCATAAAAGCTCCATCTGAAAATGCACAAGCATACAACAATAAAAAGTATTTTCATTCGATCACTCTGCAAGCTATTTGCGATAGCAAAAGTAGGTTTCGGGATATTTTTACAGGCTATCCAAGTTCTGTTAGTGATGCACGCATTGTTAGAAATTCTGATTTTTTTTAAGGCTGCTGTTAACAACATGCATGATTTTTTCAGTGAAAATGGGGTTATTTTGGGTGATAAGGCTTACCCTCTACTAAGATGGTGTATTCCACCTTACATTGATAGAGGGAATTTACAGATAAGAGAAAGAAACTTTAACACACAGCATGCCAAAACTCGCCAAATCATTGAAAGGGCATTTGCACTACTCTTCGGTCGATTTAGACGACTTAAATATTTGAATATGTGTAGAGTGGATCTCATACCAGAGGTAATACTAGCATGTTGCGTGCTTCACAATGTTTGTCTTATGTTTCCAGATGAGATGCCACAAAATTATGAAGTTGATGGACAAGCATTTGTAATCGAGGATGAGGAACATGACAATGTTGTTGAAGCAACGGATGATATAAGAAGAGATGGTCTACATCTTAGAGATAAAATTGCGGATTTATTAAATTGAATCATTTGCTTTGTTAGTGCTTTTGGAATATTTTTTGTCATTTAAATAATATGGTAACCTACATATTAGCTTAATAAATAACTTTGATTATTTAGGGGTATATTCATAGTCATTCCTTGGTTTCGTCCTTCCTTTATTATTTTAGATAATTTGTAACCACTAAGGAACTACTTGTAATCATCAAAATTAATTACCACATCAATTTTTTAATTTATTTTAAAATAGAGATGGTATACATATGTAAAAACCATTAGTGATTATTGATTAATCTACATATTGCAAAAAGATACATATTGCTGAAAATAAAAAAAAAATAATTCTGCTTAAGAGCACTAAGGTTTACGGAATCATGAAAGACGCTGAGACATGTCGATTTTTATTCTTAATTTGCCAAATTTTTATTCTTAATTTGCCAATTTTTAGGGTGAAAATATTACACCCTCACTTTAACCCTTCTGAATTTTGACCACACCCCTGAAAATTTTAAATAAGAAATAGGTCGTGTGGCACCTTGTTTGAAAGGTCTTTGCAAGCCCTTTACATCCATATTTTATTTTTTTTTAATTTGGATAATTAATAACAAAGTTGCAAGGGGAAGAAAAACACATTTTTTTTTGGATTTGGGTGGCTGTATCAAACTGTTGAAAATCGAGAAATACAGTTTCCATGTCCCTATCCTAACTTTTCAGGTTCTATGCTGTGGCACGAAAAAATATCTGATTAGGGTGGTCAAAAATAAGTGGTTTTCGATCACTCTGTATTAAATTTTTTATATACCACAGCAAAAAACCTGAAAACTTAGGCTAAGGATATGGAAGCAGTATTTTTCAATTTTCAACAGTTTGTCTGTAACAGCCACCCACATTATAAAAAATGTATTTTTCTTCCCCTTGTAACTTTGTTATTAACTATCCAAATTAAAAATAAGAAATATGGATGTAAAGGGCTTTCAAAGGCCTTTAAAACAAGGTGTTACACGATTCCCTTTCTTATTTTAAATGTTCGGGGGTGTATTCATAATTCAGAGGGGTTGAAAGGAGGTTATATTATTTTGACACTAAAAATTGACAAATTAAGAATAAAATTCGACGTGTCTCAGCATTTTTCATAATTCCGTAAAATTAGAGCAGATATAAAATTATTCCGTAAGTGGTTTCCACACAGCATAAAAACAAAACACATTCTTTGAATTTAAACAAACATAAAAACTTAAAACTAAGAGAACTTTTGGATTGATATTACTAACAAAAGTAAAGAAATAAATAGCAATTGTTTATCAATTAAATAAAATAACAAAGAGTGAACTGAGGTCTTGCAGCAACAATTTGTTTATCTCTTGCTATTTATTTTCTTTTTCCTTAATAAACTGAATATATTCCTTAAAGGCAGCTGTTGACTCTTCTTTCTGCCTGAGATTTTCTGCATGCCTTCTTTCAAGTTCTACCTCTTGACTATTTAACACCAAAGTCATTTTTTCGACATGGTTACTAAGTTTTTTTTGGATTTGAAGATTCTGAAGCTTTTGGTATAGGATTTTCTGCAGGCAAAACCTCAACTTCTGTCTCCGTTTTAGCAGGGGTCACACATTGGTTTGTATTGTCACTCAGTTTCCTTTTTTTCAAAGATGAGGCTGTTGATATTGGTCAAAATATTCAAATACATATATTTATCGTCGCCACTAGCTTTATCAGACATATTTTCAATGTTTTTTATGAATCGGGCCTTAAGGTATTTAAATTTATTTTTAACTTGTTTAGTAGTAAATCCTGGTAATTTATCAGAAATCATTTTCCAAATTTTTTCATGCCTGATTGTTTGGCCTTTAAATAAAGAAGAATGTTCTTTATATGTATCAATCAGTTTTAAAATATTGTTGTTTGACCATGAAATCCTTGATCTATCGTCATCCTGCAAAAAAATATAATAAGGTCAGGTTAGTTATTTAGTACTATCATCAGGTTCTATGAAAACTTTCAAATAACTATTCTAAAGCCTTGATAAATATTCCAAGCCTAAGACCCAGTTGCATAGATATGAATAGATAAAGTTTGTTAAATATACCTTTGTAGCTGACGCCTCAGGTACTTGATTGAGTATATATTTTGATGGTACAGGTCGGACAGTTGATGTGGCCATCTTAGGTAATTCATTGGATACAAATTGAACAGCAGGTATTCCAAATACTTTTTGTACAACTTCAATTGGGCAGTACTGCAAGGTATTATTTAAAAATTGGTATCATATATCATTGTGCATAAATATGTATGTGTAAATTTATAGACTAGTAGACTGTTAAATACTACTCAACATAGAATGGTGATCTATCTTTGACAAATACTACCACTAAAAGAACGCTCAATGGTAACTATGAATAAGTTTATTTATTTTTAGGCCTTGCTTGCTTAAAGCCGGATTCAGAGTTCCGTAATAATTATTACGTCTTCAATTAATTATCTTGTTCTTACGTTGCCGAACTTACCTTCAATTCTGTTTAATAATATATACTTCCCATCATCTAAGGTGATGGGCATCTGGGTATCTCCATCCACAACGAGATCGTGGGAATGAGTAGATATGATGAACTCCATTTTCCATTAAACAAAACCCAACAAACAAAAAATTAGAAAACCGAAAATCACACCTCGAGTCTCCTGTACCGAACAGAAAACACCTGTGGTCCTGTGCCCGCCGGTGCCGAAAATACAACCAGAAAAAAAGGGTTATGTGTACTTATGCACAATGCGCAGGCGCGATAAATTTTCACCAACTTTTTAGCAGGAAAAAAAGTTGTTCGCCCGTCAAAAGTTCACCCGAACTGTGAACGTGTACAAGAATTGCCCGGCGATAACTATGAAGACCCAATTTAAAGGCAGTATGACACCGTGCGATCACACGGCGATAACTGTGAATGCACCCCTGACTTACTAACAATCAGTGTTGCCGGACTAACAAAGTAAAAAGTCGCTATGGATCAGTATGAAAAGTCACAACTTTGCTTCTAAAGATTTTTTGGGATATTCGGGTCGGGAAACTGTCAATATTGAATAAAAAAATTGTTTTATATGATTCACTGTCTGAATCTGAACTTGATATAATTTTTCCTGGTTTTTGATGTATCTTTATAAATATTATTCATTTTTAAGGATTTTTTCTCGCTGATTTCATAATTTAAACAACAATCTTCATTTATTTACATCTAACATATTTGAAAATAAATACTCTTTCTACATCCGCGTTTTTATGAGGGATACGGGATACCTAATAACAATAATAATAATTTTTATTGTTAGTTCTTTCTATGTATTGTATAAGACGTGTATGAAAATATTGATATGCTTCTATGAATACAGAAATTTTTTTCACCTGTAAAAGTCGCCAAAAATAGGCGTTTTATTGAATATCGCCGTCACACTCTCATAGAGACAAAATTCGTCATTTTGGCGATTTGTCGCCCTAAATGGCAACACTGCGGACATACGCCAGAAATATAATTTCACAGTTATAGGCAGGGTTGCCAATCTGTGAGTAATTCCTCACATTTGTGAGTAATTTACTAGTCTGTGAGTAATTTTGTGAGTAAAGGGCAATTGTGAGTAATATGTGAGTAATCGGGAAGTCAGCATGGGTATATTCATGGTGTTAGGCAAAATCCTGATCGGATAATTTATTAAAACCGTGTTCTTTTTAAAAATTCTAATATAAGCCTAATTTTACCACCTAGCACTTTTAGCAGTCATTACAATTTTGTAGTTTTAAAATTGCAGCGTCCTCTATTGCTTGGTCAATGTAATAGAGTAAAAGTGATTTTGATATTTTACAACACTAGGTGTCGTGTCGATAGTGATAGTCCCATTGGGACTGTCCCAATCGTTGATTAATATCTTTTTTTGTTCATTTTAAAAGTATATTTTTTATTAATAGATTTTTTTAAGTATTAGAATTAATTATTTATTATGATTTGGCCCGTTAATAAAGAAGATACTCTAATTCTCCAAACCTTTTTATCTGTGTTTTTTGTTCAGCTGATTACAAAGAAGTTTTATATACAGGGTGATTCATAACTATTGGGACAGGTTATTTGTACCATTGTACCAAAATATGGCGATAGGGCCAAATATACCTTAATAAAATATTGCTGTGGAATAAGATACAGGGCCTTGAATAATAATAGTAATAATTATTTGACACTTTAAAGCAATTTTTCATAAATGAAATATTTTGTTGTTCAATTGCGTTTTTCTCGAAAACGGGTGAAATGTTCTAATCAAAAATACTAAAAAGTTTCGTAAAAAAAGCTACCACTTAATTTCATCATCAGGAATAATTCACGTGGCGCCTCCCGTAACAAAATGTGAAATAATACATAAAATAATATTCCTTGTCAAAAAATATGCCTTTGGGCCAATTTTGATAACAATTCATAAATATACAGTGACATCAGAAAAAAACGTAAAAACAGAATTCAAATTTAACTCCCTGTATCTTATTCCACAGCAATATTTTATTAAGGTATATTTGGTACTATCGCCAAATTTTTGTCCAAATAACCTGTGCCTATGTCCCAATAGTTATGAATCAACCTGTACATTACTTGGTTATTAAAATAGTGAATGCACAGAAAAAAGGTGCATCAGTTTTGACTCTTGTATGTTCTGAAAATTGCTCTTTTGATGTTTGGCAACATTGCACAGTAGTAAAATAAATTCAATCAAAAGTGCACGAATACAAAATATAGCATTTATATAAAAAAAAACTAGTAATATTGATATTTTTAAGTTGTGAGTAATTGTGAGTAATCCGGAAAAGTTTTTGAGAGTAAATCGGTAAAGACCGGTTGGCAACCCTGGTTATAGGTAGGTACTGTAGGTAGGTATCTATCGCTTAGCGCCCTTAGCGGCTTCGACATTTGGTAAAGGTGTATCGTGTCGATATCTTGGTACCTTAAAAACATTGATTTTTCTTAAAGTATCTACCTCTGTAACCTTCTAAGTACTCGTATTTATGACGAACTTGTATGTGTATGTTTTAATTAAAATTGAATTAATCGTATTAAAGCGCCTGTATTAATGAAAAATTGTTCATAGTTCATCTGTATTTTCCAATATAATAGGTATAACAGCAAATCTGTATTTGTATTTTAATAATTATAATATATATCTACAGATTTATTTAAATATTTATTTGTCAACTGTTATGTTATAAAGGGCTGGATTCTAGATATTTTTGTGAATCCAATTTAAAAAAAAAAACCTAGCATATGTACATAAATGACTACTAATTCAATATGCATTCAATATTTTAGTAATTATAATATACAGCTAAATATTTCATCAAATATTTACTTATTTTGCATTGTATAAAGAACTATAGTAGGATAACCGCCATGTAAAAGTTATTGGAGGCAATCGCGCCCGACATCTATTGGTACAATCATTGAACTAACGATTTTATTTACTGGTTAGATACGCCCTCTACGTCAGATGTTAGAACTTTATAAATGACAATTCCGTCAAATTAATTGTCAGTATATATTTTTTTAGTTATTTAGATTAAATATAAATAAAAATTAGTGATTCTTGTAAAGAATCAATAAATAATAGCATTCCACAAGATATTCGTCTATATTTAGAAATAAACTGAGATTTTAATGAAACTGAAAGCAGTCTGATTATCAGCGTTAAAAAGTAAAATTTTTTCATAAGTCTTTATAACGAAAATTTAGAGTACTTGTCTACGAATCGAAGGGTTCTGAGTTCAAACCCCCGAGTGGACACTTTTTTTTTATTATTTAATTTTATTTTCTAAATTGGTAAAACTTAAGGAGGTCCTTTCGCCACACCTCTCGCCTCCAATGTTAAAAAAAAAGTTATTAGATTATGACTAAAATTAATTTTTTTCTAATAGTTGAAGTCCTTATTTATCTAATACTGAACTTTTAACTATACTTTACCTTGCAAATTTTTGAGAATTTTTTTTTTAAAAATGTGAGTATTTGTACAGTGCTTCACGAGAAAGTAAGTCCTCAACAACAATTCTCGAATTATACTATTATTTATTGATTAGATGGAGTAGAAAAAAAATAAAAATAAGGTTTTTAAAATATTTAGATTTTGTTTTATTAAAATATATAGTAAACCGTGGAACTTATTGAGAAATTAATATTAAAATATCACAAAAAATTTTCAAGTAATCTAGTTGAAAATTTTTTGTGATTTTTTAATAATAATTTCTCAATAAATTCCACGGTAACCTATATATTTTATTGTAAAAAACAAAACCTAAATATTTCAAAAACCTTATTTTTAGTTTTTTTCTATTCCATCCAATCAATAAATAATAGTAATATTAATTATAATTCGAAAATTGTTGTCGAAGTCTTACTTTCTCATAAGACACTGTACAAACACACACATTTTTAAAAAAAAAATTTCTCAAAAATTTGCACGGTAAGGTATAGTTAAAAGTTCACTATTAGATAAATAAGGACATCTACTCATCTACTATTAGAAAAAAATTAATTTTAGTCATAATCTAATATTTTTTATTTAACATTGGTGGCTAAAGGACCTCCTTAAATTAATTTCAAAACATTAATTTTACGTTAATGACATCTAAATCTTCATGCTCAAATTTCGTCTTTTTGCTATGGCCACTCGGGATCATCAAATTATAATAGAATATTATAAGGTCCGGTAATTTTATTTAAATCTTTTGACAATGAAACTAAAAATGTGTGTGTCTAAAGGAGAAATATACCGAAAATAACAAGAATTTAAATTTTGCTAATAAATTTGTATTAGGTATGTGTTAAAAGAAAATACATCATTTTGGATTTGAATATACAGAAAACGCACAAAATTACATTTTTCTTTAATCTACCTACGTAAAAAAGTGCGAATTAAAATGTATGGTACCTAACAGGGTTATTCGTTATAAATTACCCTCCCTTTGTGCTATAATTATTATTGTATAATGTTTACATTGACCGAATTTTGTAAAAATGTCATCAAATGACCATATCAGTGGTGTGCATATTTCACAGGATTTAACATGCATATTTTTTAATAAGGATAGCATAGATATACAGGGTTGGCCAAACCTCTGTCGTAGTTCTATAACTCCTACTATGCAAATCTTAACGATTTATTTGATGTATACCTATCAATGGTGGCCAATACTAAATATCCCAAAATTATTTTCTTGTGTAAATTAGGCAAATCACTTATTTTTTTTTTAAATGGAATGACCCAACTTTTTTTACAATTTTAGGTACTCTATGGTCACTAGTACATACCCACAAAATATTGTTTCTAACATCCCACCCCTTTCGCAGAAAAAGAAGAAATACCAAAAAATATTACATTTTCAGACGCCTATTAAAATATGCAGTGCTCTCTCGAATTTGACGTTAGAATTTAAAAAACTACAAATGTATAAAGCCAATAGACCAAAGATTTTTTTAGACCGTTTTAATTTTTTATTTTGTACAGGGTGGTCACAAATTAATTTCAATTACCAAAAATTTCTAGGACATTTTTTTCAAATAGAACACCCTGTATTACTATTCATCGATGAAACGAGAATTTTATACCCTTCAACTTCCCCATGTACTTTCCTATACCTATCTGTCGTCGTTTAAAAGTAAATTCCAAAAAGACATTGATCTATCAAAAATTCAATTTCTACCAGTGGTTTTATTGACAGAGGTTTGGCCAACCCTGTATATTTTATTTAATTTTCGAAATGATCTTTATTCTTTCCTGATTAATTAAACGTCGAATATCATAGATAATCTATATCGAATATCTTATAAATATTTACACTTTTTCTTTCTCACTGTAAACTACCTATTTGGATTATTTTATTATCAAACATAATAGTTGTGATTTTCATAGCTTTTACTTTAATAATGTTAACTTTTTCATGTTTACATTATCAACGTTAAATTACTCGAGAACAGACGGTATAAGATAGGGTTATCAATAATATACATTTGTGAAATTAGAAAAAAAATATCCCAGAAATGTAATAACATAGAGGGTATCCCATTTAAAAAAGTTTATTTGTGTTGTATTCCGTGAAATCTGAATACGTGTTTTTATGGTATATTTAAAAAAAGTCAGTCATATTTACAAACTTTTATTTAAAGCTTTTTTTGAATATGCAATAGTGGTTATAAAAGGTGTCTTTAATAATGAATAATCTTGTACATGAACTCAAATAAATTTGTTGAAATTAATGTCACTTCCGCTTCTCCCGTATTGCTAAAAAAAATTGTGTCCAGGTCCAGGATTTAATGGTGGTAAATATTAATTCTAGATACATTTTTCAAGTAACATTGTTCTCATGTTTTAGAAATAAAGGTTAATGTTTAGCCAAATTCATATATTTTTTTTGGACACACAGTATGTTTGTATAATATTAAAAACTTCCCCTACTAAATATTTTGGCTCAATCAAAGTAGATATCTTAAATTGATTATTGTTAGAAAAAGTAGAAATAATATTAAATATAATAAAAAAATTCAAAAAATAATTTAATTTAATAATTTGATTTAAAAATTTAAATTTTGGGTTTATATGTATAAAAAATTGTGGATTTTACCTATTTTAAGTTCTAACTTGATTTTTTGGGGATGCCACACCCTTCATCTCCCTCTAGGGGATGGTGGTGGTAATATATTTATACAAAAATGTTGCAAATCATTTCTATTGTAAATATGCCAAAAATAAGATTTTTATGTATTTGTAACTATTTTTAAATGCCAGCCCCCACATCCGAACTATGAAGATTAAAGTCGAAATTTTTTCACAGTTCAAAAAAAAATTTGGAAATTTTTTTTTTCAAAAAAAATTGCAATTTTGGGTTTATATGTATAAAAAATCGTAGATTTTAACTGTTTTATTTAAAACGTTCTAACTTGATTTTTTGGGAATGCCATCCCCTCCATTTCTCTCCAAGGGATGGTAGTGGTAAGATTTTTATACAAAAATGTTGCAAATCATTTATAATATCAATATTTTAAAAATAAGATTTTTATGTCGTCTGTAACTATTTTTAAATGCCAGCCCCCACATCCGAACTATGAAGATTAAAGTCGAAAAAATTCATATATTTTTTTTGGACACACAGTATGTTTGTATAATATTAAAAACTTCCCCTACTAAATATTTTGGCTCAATCAAAGTAGATATCTTAAATTGATTATTGTTAGAAAAAGTAGAAATAATATTAAATATAATAAAGAAATTAAAAAAATAATTTAATTTAATAATTTGATTTAAAAATTGAAATTTTGGTTTATATGTATAAAAAATTGTAGATTTTAACTGTTTTTTTTAGGTTCTAACTTGATTTTTTGGGGATGCCACACCCTCCATCTCCCTCTAGGAGATGGTGGTGGTAAGATATTTATACAAAAATGTTGCAAATCATTTCTATTGTAAATATGCCAAAAATAAGATTTTTATGTATTTGTAACTATTTTTAAATGCCAGCCCCCACATCCGAACTATGAAGATTAAAGTCGAAATTTTTTCACAGTTCAAAAAAAAATTTGGAAATTTTTTTTTTCAAAAAAAATTGCAATTTTGGGTTTATATGTATAAAAAATCGTAGATTTTAACTGTTTTATTTAAAACGTTCTAACTTGATTTTTTGGGGATGCCATCCCCTCCATTTCTCTCCAAGGGATGGTAGTGGTAAGATTTTTATAAAAAAATGTTGCAAATCATTTATAATATCAATATTTTAAAAATAAGATTTTTATGTCGTCTGTAACTATTTTTAAATGCCAGCCCCCACATCCGAACTATGAAGATTAAAGTCGAAAAAATTCATATATTTTTTTTGGACACACAGTATGTTTGTATAATATTAAAAACTTTCCCTACTAAATATTTTGGCTCAATCAAAGTAGATATCTTAAATTGATTATTGTTAGAAAAAGTAGAAATAATATTAAATATAATAAAGAAATTAAAAAAATAATTTAATTTAATAATTTGATTTAAAAATTTAAATTTTGGGTTTATATGTATAAAAAATTGTAGATTTTACCTATTTTTTTTTTAAGTTCTAACTTGATTTTTTGGGGATGCCACACCCTTCATCTCCCTCTAGGGGATGGTGGTGGTAAGATATTTATACAAAAATGTTGCAAATCATTTCTATTGTAAATATGCCAAAAATAATATTTTTTTGTCGTCTGTAACTATTTTTAAATGCCAGCCCCCACATCCGAACTATGAAGATTAAAGTCGAAAAAAAGTTCAAAAAAAATTTGGAAAATTTTTTTCAAAAAAATTTCAATTTTGTGTCTTTATGTATAAAAAATCGTAGACTTCAACTGTTTTATTTAAAAAGTTCTAACTTAATTTTTTGGGAATGCCACCCTCACCATATCAGATAGGGGTGGGAAGGGGTGAATTTTTTAAAGCGATTTTTATTTTTATGGGATAATACATCCATATACCAAGTTAAGTTTTAATATTTCGACCCTATCCCCCAAAGCCGAACCCCAACCAATAATCCTTATAGAACCCATTGTGTTTACTTCAATATTAAGAATTCATTTATATTATTTACCAACCATCTTAAGGGTTTTTTTTATTACATTGTTACGCACCAGATTAAAGAAATAACCTGTTGTTTATAATTACTTATGCTAAGTACTTAGTTAGGTATTTAAATTAAAAATACAATTTTTTCAACACTTAAGAAATGTATTATTATTGCTATAATTAATATTATATAATTTATTTTAAATTAATTCGGATAAAACCTGTAAAGGAAACGAAAAACAAAAGCATATTTTCTATTTTATTAATTTCAAAACAGTTATAAATACACAATTTTTTTTTTTTTTTGGACTTATTAACAGTAAAATAATTCAGTAATAAAACATAAACACAACTCATTTACAATACCTACTACCCGTAAACGCACTAACGCACAATAACAAACATTAGATAGAAAATAGTCCAAACATTCAATCACGAGTGTATAAAATTTCATCCAAGAGCTAAAAATAGAAATCCATCGATCGGTTTCAGTCATTTTTAAAAAATTCTGCTGGACCCTCAACTCCGCCCACTGCAAACGAATATCGACTTATCCATATTCACTAGCACCATCTATTGGTAGTATCCATTTCACTCCAATAAAACTTCCATAAGGTGAGACTACTATTTAGTTCTTTATACAATGTATTTTGTTCTCAAAATATTGTAGTTTTCTACCTACAATAAAAAAACCCGAAAACTATTAAAAGCAGGGTTCTATCAAATCTCATCACCCTACTCTAGAAGAACTACCTAAACTTCGTTATAGATGGCGACCATAAAAAACACATATTTCTACTAAACTTAGCTTAACCAGATACCTAAAGGACCCCGGCTTTTTTACTTGAGATTGAGGTTTGCGTATTATACGTAAGATCTCCACTAATCCAAACATAATATGTAGTTTAGTTGAAAACGTTTTATGCCAATGTGTCTGCATTTCACTTATTTTAAATTTTTGCTGTCTTTCAGAAATATGTTGTAATTATTCTGATGTTATTTTTTTTTCCGTTTTTGTATGTATTTTGTATCGAAATAAGATATTTTTAGCCGTTTTTGAAACCTTACATTGTGGAAGCTCACGATGTTTAAACTTTTTGGATACGTACGTTACTATATATCCTCTCAAAAATCCCCCACCTCTTCTAAGCTCCTTCGATATTCACGCTCTGTACGGTACAATAGTTATACCAGAGAGGTACTTAGAATAAACTCACTACACTTCATGATATACATAGCAATTACTATACATAATGTACTTACACTCATACCACTTCATTGTGTTTGAAGTAATGGGGAGTACTTACTATAACTTATTACACATGATATACATACTATATACAAGGTACCTACATGTGAATGGAGTATTGGAAAGTACTTGCGATGCTCATTATACATTTAAAGTTTCTTACTATGCAATTAGACTCAGTACAGTGGGTTCAGAATTGGGAAGTACTTGTTAACTAAATCCCCACTTTTTCCAAGTTCCTGCCTCGATATTCATGCCGTGTGTGCTTGCGTCCGGCCGGTTCCTCACTCTAATCATGGTGGTCGAGAGTCAAGGATGTGCGGACTTCATCCCCCATTTATGTCTATTATTAGAATGTACTTAGGATATACAAAGTTATATATGATGCAATAGTAATAACCGAGAGGTACTTAAATAAAACTCGTTACAGTTCATGACATGTATAAAAATTACTATATGTACAAGGTAGGTATACTCATTACATTTCAATGTGTATGGAGTGATGATAGGTACTTATGATACTTATTACACATGGTGTATAGGGTAACTGAAAAGTACTTACTATGCAATTCATATTTATATTATACAAACCTGAGAGACACCCGCTAATTTTGTGAATAATGGGGAACTATCCCTTTCACCGATGTTTACGTCTTGCGCGTCTGCTGGAGACTAGCGCCTCACTAAAGCTATGACGGTTGAGAGTCAAGGATGTGTTTAGGTATGCTCCGACGTATTTCCCTTATGCTACAATAGTAATTATTGAGATTAACTTAGACTTAACTCATTACACTATATGCTATACATAGTAATCACTATCTAAGAGGTACTTACTATGCTCGTTACATGCTACCCGATATACATAGTAAATACTTACATCTATATATGTATGAAGTAATTACACCCATTACACTACGCAATTACGCTCATTGGGAGGTACTTGCTAATTGCGCGAAGGGTGGGGGTGGGTACTTAGGATAATTACTAATTACCTCTGATTACCTCCCGTCCAGAACTGGCTAATCACAACTACTCACACCTTTTAACGAAGGCCATGATTGAATTGGGTGAGATCTGTTTAAAGTTGGTAGTCAGGTGAATACGTAGATCTGGAAATTATTTGTTTCCAAGCCTGAGCAGGTACATAGAATATGTTCTGCAGATTGGTCTTCCACGCTTCAGAATCGACAGTTCCATGTTTGTTGCTGACTTATTCTTCATGTTGTTACTTACATTACAATATCGTGTCATCAGTCTCGTGAGAACGCGTAGATATTTCCTACTCCTTTCCTGGATCTGAGGAACAGAGGCATTTATGGAATGGTTGTGTATAAACGCTTTCGAATGAATTCACCCTGGGGTATACCTTCAGTTCGTAAGTGTTACACCTTCCGTCCATTTTAAGATCTTTCCTTTAAGAGGTTCTTTGCAAAGCTCGCGACTGGTTCTGATTCTATAAACTCAGATTCAGATCCTCTTTTAACTAGCGCGTCGGCTTTTTCATTGCCATTCACAAAGCTGTGAATCGGAACCCAGATCAAGATAACTTTGTTGTGGATACCCATATACTCAAGTTTGTTTATACAGTTCCAAATCAGCTTTGAGTCAACTCGATTGGAGCTCAGAGCCTTAAAGGCTGTCTGGCGATCCGAAAATATAGTCTTATTTTCGGAAAGAAAATTATAAAACTCTCTCGCTCCCAATTTTATAACGATAATTGCTGCTTGGAAGATCGTGGCGAAAAAGAAAAGTTTTATTAATATATCAACTCTTGGATTATGGTCAAAAACTCTCGCTCCCTGTAACCTTCCGTGTTCAGCATATAATCAGCCTGGGAGGGGGTTTTGTGCCTCTTGCTTCAAACGTTTTATACATCTCTAAAATAAGGAAACAATATGACTTTTCTTTGTGCTATCAGGGAACTATCGAGTCTGAGACCATACCGAAGATGTGGCAGTTAGTAATCTCAGTCATCAAATCTTTCTAAAAAAATATTTTAAACGTTTTTAAAATCTTCCACACTAGACAAATATTTTCTTATTACATTGAATTGTCGTTTATAATTTTCTAAAGTATTTAAAAGATCCACTGCACTAGCCGGATATTTGTACTGCTGCGTTTCAATCCTAAAGGCCCCATAGACCTACCCAGTATACTTGAACGGTATACATGCACAAGTAAACTGGAACGTGTGTTTGGTAATATTTGCAACATTAAAGGGAAGTAAATGGCTCAAAGTCTGTCGACCACATAAATTTATTAGGTTGGGTTGCATTGTTGATGTTGGAGTGAAGCAACACTGATCTTGGTGTGACATTGTATTTCTTGCATGCTTGTAAGAACCAGATTAGCAAAATGGTTCTTTTCCTACGAAGCATGGTGTTTTGGTAGTTGTGGATAATTGTAGCTTTACTAGCATGACGTAAATTCCAAATATTATCCATATCTCAAAGTGGTCTGAAGTAGATTAAAGGGAAGTTAAAGGGTCAAAGTCTGTCGACCACATAAATTTATTAGGTTGGGTTGCATTGTTGATGTTGGAGTAAAGCGACACTGATCTTGGTGTGACATTATATTTCTTGCATTGTTGTAAGAACCAGATTAGCAAAATGGTTCTTTTCCTACGAAGCATGGTGTCTTGGTAGTTTTGGATAATTGTAGCTTGACTAGCATGACGTAAATTCCAAATATTATCCATATCTCAAAGTGGTTCGAAGTAGATTAAAGGGAAGTAAAAGGCTCAAAGTCTGTCGACCACATAAATTTATTAGGTTGGGTTGCATTGTTGATGTTGGAGTGAAGCGACACTGATCTTGGTGTGACATTGTATTTCTTGCATTGTTGTAAGTACCAGATTAGCAAAATGGTTCTTTTCCTACGAAGCATGGTGTCTTGGTAGTTGTGGATAATTGTAGCTTGACTAGCATGACGTAAATTCTAAATATTATCCACATCTCAAAGTCATTAAGCCATTAAGAATTGAATGCCTGTTTTGAAAGCCTCCAAAACCTTTCAGGCCCCAAAAAGGACTCTTAGGTATAAAGCATCTGGTGCCCGACTAAAAAAACTATGGAATGGAATTGAGTTTTGGGAGATATTGTTAAAAAGTTATTGTGTGATTGGATGAAATCGTCTTGTGATTAAGGTTTTCCTGTAACCAAAGATGGTCTGTGTTACGAGGTACAAAAGATCGCCAATGAAACCAAACAAAAAACTCCATTTACATTCTACCTTAACCCAAGTGGAGGCTGCGTTATAGCTGTGAAGGGCAAACACGTGTATGTTACGTCTATGAATAGTGACAAAGAAAATTTCACTACTTTATTAGCTGTTATTTCGGTGGGCGATTATGCTGCCCCGTTAACTTTATATAACTTTAAGAATATTTCAACAACATACTTCCAGTCGAAAGCCATTGGGAATTGCGGAATTAGTAAATCCAAGAATGGGTAGAGGCTGTAGAGGCTGTATAGGCTTTTAACGATTACATAGTTAACGTTTTTTTATCCGTGTTTTTAATCGAACAAAAGTACACTTTGCCAGTATGAGTGTTTTTGGATAGACATTTAATGCTCCAGTAAGGCAAATTTTGCAAAGATAAAGGCATAATTGTGGTGTTTTTATATCACAGTACCACCCATATTTTACAGCAGTATTCTTCCCACTCAAATGTCATGAAAAAGGAATTGCGAACGTGGAGAGTGAAACCTAACGGAAGGAAAATCTGCAAGCAAGATGTACAAATATTTTAAATAGTATATTTACAAAAATATAATTCCAAACAACAATAATTAATGGATTTCAAAAATGTGGACTTTTCTCATATGAACCAAATAATTTCTACTACAGTAAGTGTGTCAATAAAAGTTCGACTCTTCTAGTTTAATCCCAAGAAAACCAAACTTTAAATGTAGACATCGTTAAAATAGATTTATCTTAAGTTTAAGAAGGACTGCTTGACTTATGTTGAAAAAAAAAAATAAAGTGTTTATAGAAAGGCACCAACAAAAGAAAGAAACATAACAAAGAAGCTAACATGTTATTTGATGTATGGAAAAGTATTAAGTACGATGTAGACTCAAATGAAGATAAATAATTTTCCAAAGATTTACTTGATTTTCGAGAAGACATATTAGAATTTAATTTTTCTGAATTTAATCATGTTACAGCTGAATATTCATCGACGACTGAAACCAATACAGATGATCTTTCTTGGATTTGCATATCCATTGACAAATAGGCCATAAAATTGTTTGACGAAATAAACCTGATTATCGAAATCGATAATAATTTGGAAATGTCAGGCTGGTTTAATGATCACGATACCAGCGAAATAGAAAAACCAGAGCAAATTGATACAGATTTAAACATCGATCTAAAAAGCTCTAACAATTTTGTTAATAAAGCTACAAATATTAGCAATTGTATTAGTGCAGAATCTAAAATTCTCACAAATAAGACTGATACACCAAACATTGGCTATGAACATAAAATTAATGAAGAGGCGAATAAAGAAAATGTGGATTTAAAAAAACAGAAAATAAATATTTTGAGTAATATTTATGTATTTATTAAATACACTATTCTACAAGTAATACTCAATTACAGATTAGGAAAATATGACAAATATATTTAGACGAAACATATAAAAATGGAAAATATTACAGGAAATTAAGTACAATGATGGTTATCCTAAATAATGCCTTTTGATATCCTGAAGACTAATGTCGAATATATCTAATTCCTGACTTATCCAATTTTAATTATTACACATATTATTCAACGGTGAGTCCTTTAAAATATTAGTACAAGGTGTTGGTAAGTAAAATGAGTCAGTGTTTCTTAGGGCTTGACAAGGAACTTTTAAATTAAGCATATGTAATAGATATTTGCAGTTTATTTGATTGCTTATGACCTTATACAGCATAACTTCAGAAAAATAGTTTCGCCTTATATCAAGATTTGAAAATCCATGTTTATTTAATAAAACGTCGTGTGAAGTGCCAATGGATAGATAAACTGGATTATATCTAAATTTTAAGTATTTTAGGAATCATCTCTGAATTCCTTCCAATCGACCAATGTGCACTCGATACAGTTGACTCCATATAAGTAACGCGTATTCAAGTTTGGATCGGACAAAAGCATCATATAGACTTTTTATCTACTTTCTTAAAATCACGACTGTTTCTGATTATGAATCCATTGGATTAGATGAGGTTGCAATACTATCGACATGGTCAGTAGAAGAAAGTGAAGAATCAAATAGGACTCCTTTATCTGCAAACTTTTTTGGTCTGTTTAAGGGAGTTTCGTCAACAATATACTGGTAAAAAGTTGGATTTGACTTTAAGGAGTATGACATGATATTGCACTTGGCTGGGTTTAATTTTAAATTATTTCTATGCACCATTAATTAACTTGTTTTAGATTTTGAGAAAGTCTCTCGCAGTCAGCAATACTATTTATGGAAGCATACATTTTAAGGTTGTCACAAATATAATTTTAGTAAGACAATGAGACTATCTGAGAGTCCAAAAACAGACAGTTTTTTAACTAAAATTCCATGGTCAAGTCTGTCAAATGCTTTAGTGATATATGTATAAATAACATCACTCTGAATACGTTCATTAATATTTTCTGATGTATGCTGAGTAATGACTGAGATATTCGTTTCTGTTGATTGACCTTTCACAAATCCACGTTGTTGAGTGGATAACGCACTACTTATATGTTGATAAATATTGCTTTCTAGTAATATTTCCAATTTTTTACAAAAATTGCAAATAATAGGTTGGTAGTTCTTAACGTCAGTTAGATTTCCATTTTTAAAAATCGGACATAGTTTAGAGCTCTTTCACATGGACGGGATAGTACTAGAACAGATGCAGATACTGATCAGGATTGTCAAAGGATAAGCCGGTACTTGGGCGCAATCTTTCAAAATGAATGCAGAAATATGGTCGGGTTCCGTAGTACACTTAGGTTTTATAGATTTTAATGCATCAAAGCTGTCAATATTTTAACAAGTTAATTGAAGTTCATTCACAATAACTCGCGAAACTTTAGAATTATTGTAGGACTTGCTAAAAAGATCCGTAAAATTATTTAGTATGTTAGAAGGATTATCCAGTGTAATAGTTTCATAGGTCATGTTATTAGCAACTTTACTAGAACTTTTTCTACTATTGACGTAGGCCCGAAACTTATTAGAGTTAATAGATCATCCTCTGGTTTTAAACGATAATTTTCATGTGTTAGTTTAATCGCAATTTTAACTTGTGATACCCGAACAAAAGGTATTTGGACAGCGCGAGTTGGATTAAAATAAAAAAAAAAAAAAAGAACTTGTTAAACTTAATGAACTTAAAAATAAAGAAGAATAAAAAATAAGAGCTGAAAACAAGCGAAAGCAATAAGAACAACAGCAAAACAAAAATAAAACCACCATACAGAATCCAAAGAAATAAAAAAGAATGAAGAACAAGACAAAATCTGTAAAGAATCAGACACCAACTATAAACAATCAGACACCAATTATAAGCAATGTTCAAGAAAAACTAAGAAACAAAAACCAGAAATACTGGAAGAATAAGAAAAAGACAGATCAGAAAATACACATGATGTTGTTATTAATAATTATGAAGACAACGTTTACCCTGGCGTAATAACAAAAATTAGTGGCGATGGATATTTTATAAGTACAATGACAAAAGCACTAAACCACTGGAATTGGCTCGAAAAAATAGATGAAATATGTTATAAAAATGTCGAAATTGTTAAAATTAATAACGCTTCCTGGAAAATTAATTCTAGGGGTGTATTTTCAGTTTCTAAAATGTTTGGGTTTATTGTATAAAACCGTTTTTAATAAATTTTATACGTACCTATCTGTATTTTTTTAGTTTATTCTTATTTTAAATAACGTAATTTAATTTGTCATAATAGGTTTTTTAATATTTTTTTTTTATATTTTTACGAGTAAGTAAACTTATGCTTTTCCCCTTAGAACTACTTATGCCCTCAACTGGTACAAATAATGGCCCAACTGGTACTTCTGTGACCGGAAGTGGCAGAAATGGATTTGCTAGCTTTTATTTTTTAAAAGTGGTTTTAGGTATTGTTTTTTACATTTTTTGTGTAAATAAATTAATCTTTAGATGAAGAACAACATTTTAAATTACATTTGGTACAAATGAAACATGAATAATTAATAATATAAAACTTAGAATAAACAAAAATACTTCATATGGCCGCAACCGGTACTCTTACACGTCTCGGTATATTGTTCATTGCATTTCAGTACATGAAAAGATAAAAATCAAAACGTGTGTTGCATATTATTGTAGTTACATGCCAAAATCGATAAAATAAAGTACAGAACCAATATCTTACATTTTAGGCACTTTCCCGTCTAGGTCTTATAGACTGGATAGGACATCAGACGCAAGCCATTATAACCTCAGTGGGTCCTGAATCTCGATTAGCCACCGCAATAGTTCTTATCTTATGGGTCTCAGCCATAGCATCAGCATTTGTAGACAACTTACCGATCACGACAATGATGATCAGAATAGCAACCGATCTGGCTAACAATGAGGAATTGAATCTACCATTACCTCCCCTGATATGGGCGCTTTCCTTTGGAGCTTGTTTTGGAGGAAATGGGTCGTTGTTTGGGTCCTCTTCGAATATTATTTGCGCAGGGTTGGCTGAACAACATGGATACAGATTTACTTTTATGCATTTCACAAAGTAAGTAAAATTTTTAATTATACCTAATAGGTTTTTTAAATACTATTTCATTTTTAAAATAGATTTCTCTCTCTGTATCAGTCCTATATAGTTTTTTACATTTATGTCGTATGTCATAAAAACTTCTAGAACGATCTTTAGTTATCTTCTAAACTACATTAACAGTTGGTTTTGTCTACTATAGGATGGACCTAATAATATTTTAAAATGTCAGAGTTGCAACCATAGCTTATGGGGTACCATTAACTGTTCTTTAATCAACATTTACCCTTTTTAGTTTCTATATCTATAGAGTAGGAACGGTGGGTTACTCATCATCACGTAAGCCTCATTAGGCCTATTGTGTATCCCCAGAAACATACAGGACCTGCCTCTCAACTTGTCAAAAACCTGCTGTTTGTCGCTAAGGGGTATCTAGAGACAGCTATCTTCCTAGATCATCAAAGTTCTGCAGGTTATTAACTCATTAAAAACCTCGTGGTTCTCACTTGAGGGGGACTAGGGATAGCCAGCCTCTCAGGTCAAAATACTGTAGGTTAATAAAGTCACGGATAGGTATTTCTCTAGATTATCCATTTTTGGAAGTGGCCATTTGGTGGGCTTGTACCACTTCGATGGTAAATGCCGGGCTAACGCCATTCTGTTCATTTGCTCCACAGGGCACACCTTATTTGGTATGAAATTAAACCAAAAAGAATCAAATTGGAGAAAGTAAGAAAAGAAAACAAACATTAAATCAAGACAGTATAATAACAAAATCTAAGAAGCAGATGAACTGGCAAGGACATTTATTAGAAATGGAAAAGAATATGCAAGTAAAGATATATCACTGAAACAGTAGCATCGAAGTTCAGCCATTTACTGAGATAACTCCCATTTTAGATTTAATATTGCGTATCTAATACTGATTTATCTCAATCTTGTCGTAATGTACATATAATTAATTGCTTAATGTCCTGTACCTACACAGAGATAAACATTTTGAGGAGAATTTATTAAATGTATCCTACATCGGAAGACATAATTATTACCTAAATATAAATAATTTTACTGTTTTGATGTTTTCAGGGTTGGATTACCAGTGATGATATCAAGCGTTTTAATTATTACAATGTATTTATTGGTTTGTCATGTAATTCTGCAATGGCATTGAATACATAGGAATTATTTATTACACGAATAATAAACATTATTACTGTATTTTATTAAAGTAAATGATATATTTTTTTACAAATTTTAGAACTATTTAAGTAATAAATACATTATTTTAACAAAAATTGTTGTTTTATTTACTTTATTCAATGTGTAAAAGTATACCGAGAAAAGGATTTGGAATTAACAAGGTTTTTGTTAACTATTGAACCGCTTTTAGAAAGCTAAAAGTAAAATAGCAAACAATCCCCAATATCATCTCAGGAGTACAGAGGCTGGCATACAAGAGAAGCAGTTAAAAGTACACCGATAGTCTATAAGGAAATAATTAATCTATACTTCTCCCCTTATTACTTAGTCATAAATGAAGAGGCAGAGTAAGTGCATTTAAACTGCCCCTAACCCACTATACTACATTTGGACTCAGACCACATGACAGCCCGCGTTATCTTCATTAAACACTTCTTCTAGATCAACTACAACTGGAATGAGGTAAATAATTACTTATTAGTAAATATATTCATCAGTCTTCAACAATACCCGTATCCCACGTGAATATATTAATGTCATCGTTTGTAAAATTAACATTAATAACTTAGGTAGTTATGCCATCCATCCATAAAAAAAAACTTCAGTAGTAACCCTTAAACAATGTCACTGACCTATTTTACAGCGCTGATACTTAAGTTGTCATAAAAGTAACTACAACGGTCATGTTCATTTAGTTTATTGTTTTAACATATCACATGGGATACGTGTATTATAAAATACTCGTTATTCTAAGATAAAAATAATGTACAAAAGCAAAATTGGCAGTCTTAATTTCTTCAGATTACCAAGCTGCCTTGAAAACCTTTGATTTAAATAGAATGCAGTTAAAGCTGGTCTGGCACTGCTCCGAAGGAATTAAAATGGGCGATGACATGGCCGAAGTAGGGCCAGAACGTGTGTTTGAAATAACAAAGTATCTGCTCGACAAACTACCAAATACCAATCTCACTGGCAACGGATGGAATCAGTAAGCTCTTGTTAACCCACGAATGATTACTGAGAGAATCAGTCACCAAAATAATGGAGATTGAAAATGACAGTATATATTTAGGTAAAACACTTTTAGTGTTCATAATATAACTTTCCAAAACACTGATAGTGTTTTACCTGAATCTATACTGAGATCTATATTTTGTCATTGTAAACCCCAATTTTTTTGTAACGAGCCGCCACTGAAGATAACACACCTCGCAAAATCACAGATAAAGGTACACAGCTGTTGAAACACCTATAATCGCACAATAAAAATAAATCAAGAAGCAAATGGAATCTCAATTTGTCAGCAGTAGAAAAGGAGTTTGCAGAGGAATCTATATTTTTTAATCTTGTTTTTGCAATAGAATATAGTATGGAAGTATCAAAACTTTGAATAAAAACACAAAGGAAGTCTTAGTCCACAGAAAGCTAAAACAGTAAAGAATACTGGAACAGTTATGTAGTTAATTTTTTTTTAGCAGGTTGGATCCAATTTACAATCACTACGTGCCTACAAGACAAAGAGAAGCTGTTAAATACTATACTAGTAGGCCACGAGGTACTGCAAGTGCAAACAAATCAGAATAGACCTTAAAATTAGTCTTAGATTTAATGGTAGGTACACCCTCCCCTGATCTTACTCCATGTTATTTTTATTTTTTTCCAAAAGTAAAATAAAAGCTTAAAGGTTGCAAATGTGAGTCAGGCTTGTAGTTTAATAACACTGTAATCGGTATACTCAGCAGACTCTGGAATCCATGGATGCATATGAAAAGTGGATGATGTGGTTGGTTCAACTTTTTGGTAGGACTTTCCTATCTCCTCTAATTTAAATTTATTTTAATTTCTTCTCATTTTTTGTTTTTCGGTTTATCCTTGAGGGTGTCGAAAGAACGGCTTGAGTTTCTATTAATGTATGTTTTTCATTTTTAATTGCTAATACCTTCCTTATTGTCTAGTTCCTCTAGCGTCTCTGACCATCTGTTTCGCGGACCTCTTCGTTTTTTAAATTACTATGAGGTATATATTTTTATTATTACTAGTATTCGCCCAGTGGTCGAAATTAGACCATAATCATTATTGAACATTTTTAGAAAACATACATGCATTTGTGTGTTCTAATATTTTTTTTTATAAATTCGTTCATTGTGTATCTCCGACCACAAACATTTATTTATTTATTTATTCACGGGTAACCCCGTTTAAAAAAATACAATATTAAGTAGAACAATAGCAGCAAAATAAATACTGAACTAAATACTAAACTAATACTAATATAGGTAATATAAAATACAATACAATATATATATATATATATATATATATATATATATATATATATATATATATATATATATATATATATATATATATATACTTACAATACAACACAGTTCAGTACCATTATAATTAAATAAAAAATAAATTCAATAAAAAACCCTCATTTTTTGATATGATATTTTATTTTGAGGTTACTCCTGAGGCCTCTAAAAACAGGGGTGTTGAGTGTGGATAGCCCTTCTTCACTATACTAGGTCTTTTCCTTTGCATCGAAAGTGTAGCACTGAGCTACACCACTTCTGAAAATATCGTTCCATTTATACAAATTGTATGGATGGAACAATATTTTCAGAAGTGACGTATCTCAGTGCTACACTGTCGATGCAAAGGAAAAGACCTATTATATCCGACCTCAACTTGCACCTTGTCATATCGAAATAATCATAAATTAACAGTGCAGCAAAGAAATACAAAAAAAGGGATTAGCGAAGAAGGTCGGTCTACTTTTCGAAGTTTTCTAAATTTTTAATTATCTATACAACCAATATCTTAAAATACCAGAATTATGGAAAAATGTTTCACCCCCTACCTACAGTTTGAGGGATAGTGCTACACTGTCGATGCAAAGGAAAAGACCTTTTATATCCGACCTCAACTTGCACCTTGTCATATCGAAATAATCAATAAATTAACAGTGCAGCAAAGAAATACAAAAAAAGGGATTAGCGAAAAAGGTCGGTCTACTTTTCGAAGTTTTCTGGATTTTTAATTATCTATACAACCACTATCTTAAAATACCAGAATTATGAAAAAATGTTTCACCCCCTACCTACAGTTTAGGGATAACTTCAACTTTGAATGAGTCATATTTTCATGACATGTTTTAAAACACTCTATATAATACGAGTTCTATCATTACTATTCGTTATCTTGGTTCTTTAAAAATTTGTATTTTAAACAATTTGAAGTCATTGGTTACCTATCTAAATTATGATATATTATATTACATTACGAGTGTGAAAAATCACTTTTCACACAAGTGATGTACCATATTTTTCCTACGACCATAAAATAATTTCATCAAAAAATGTAAAACCAGGTTATTATAATAATTAAAATGTATTTAAAAAAATAATCAACAATAATCGTATTTCTTCAATTTTCATATTTTCTAAACAAAAAAACTAAAAAAAAAAAAAATTAAAAAACCAAAAATTCTGCCCCTGCAAGGGTTTGAATGCGGTTGCTCGCCAGGTCTCAAATGGCAAAGTTGATAACTCTAACCATCTGAGTTAATAGGCCTTGAGTCAGTTGAAGGATCTAATCGGTTATGAGTTTAACCAGAATAAAAAGCAAACATTACTTAGTTATTTTAAAATTATTTTAATAATAATTGTTAAAGATAAATATCTAGGATCTAATTAACAATTTCAATAATTTAACAGTCATATCGATTTTAGTATTAATATGGACATTACATAGATCAAAATAGAAATGACGCGTTTGACATTTTGTGACAGCTGAAGCGAAAAGTAGCATATTCGTACACGGGTGGAAAGTAAATTCTTATTCATACGCGTGTGATATAGAGCACTTTCCATAGGACTTATATAATGTGATATGTCTCACTTTCCTAAGTGGTCGTAGGAAAATTTTATTTTCGTTCTACATTATTCTCTAATTTCACAAAAAAATAAATGCTTGGCAAATCTGGAATATTTCTAAAAAATATTCTAGAGTTAAATTATTACCAAATCATTCTAAAAGTGATATAAAATACAGAGTTCTATTTAAAAAATATACATATTCATTTGCCTGGTATAAACGACAAAAACACCCTGTATATCCAATATTTATTTATATAATTCATATAACTTTTATTTAAAAAGTATTTTTTATAAATAATATTAATTTATTTTGTATTTTAGGAAAGAACGGTTTAAACGTTATAGGGTGTCCATTTAAGTCGGAACCATATAGGAAACTTTTTTTATTGTTATTTTTATGGAAAAAAGTTATTCTTTATAACAAGTTCTGCATCGTCTAAAACCGAAAATGCAACCATAAGATATTACATTTTTTAAGCCGTATACGAGGTGCGTCAATAAATATAAATTTTGCTCAAGAGTAACGTACCTTTATTTTTGACAAATCTCGTATACGACTGATAAAATTTGATATCTGTTAGTAATAAAAAAAGCTTTCCACATGCCATCAACTGCTACGTAAGTTGGCGGCATATTAATTTTTTTTTTATTAATATTAATAAAAAAAATTATTGATAAATAGTTGTGCATGCTAAAATCTAAAATTTAATCATCTTATATCAAATGTTGTCAGTCGTATATGAGGTTTGTCAAAAATAAAAGTACTCTTGGGCAAAATCATATTTTTTAACAGATCTCGTATACGGCTTAAAAATGTGTATATCTGATACTTGTATTGTAGGTTTTAAACTATGCAGAACCTTTTATAAGGAACAACTTTTTTCCATAAAACTAACAATAAAAAGACCTCTCATATGGTGCCTATGTATTAATTGGCATTATTATTATTAGTAAAATATAAAGAATTTCACAAAAATTCTAAAAAGAATGGAGTTTAATATCAAATTCGAGTCGAATCGTGATACGGAATCACACCCCCTGGATGGCCATATATCATAAGCCCTACTCGTAAATTCTAAGCCGATATTGGTGTAAAAACCGGACGATGCACATGACAATTTTAACGCCAGACTGTCAATTAGCGTTCTACGTCACGTTTTCCACGGGCATACTACGATATTATTTTTTATTAATATCGTGGTATTTTAATTAATATTGTTATTGGAACATTTTTTTTAGTTGCATATTATATTAAGGATTATTTTTAAGTGATTTTCTTAAATTAAAAGGCGTTGTAGTTGAATGTAATAAGTGTTAAATTTAATTTTGGTGTTGCCTTTTAGTATATTTGAATATGCACAAGTGGATAGCTTGTCAATAATTATCAACTCGCTATGTGGCTCGAACTTCCAGTTTAATATATATAATAATAGTAATAATATTATAATAATAATACTCTCCCTAATTCACCCCCTTACGAGTGAATTTCAACCCCTGAAGTCGACTGAACGATTTGTGTAGGGGAAGGGATGGCTATTATTATTATTTACCGTGGCGCTCCGGGGCGACTTAAAGATGATTGAAGGTGCCATTTGACTTACAGGTAAGGAAAACCCGGAAAACCTCACCCACCATCATAATATAGTTCAGTGGATATAACTGGCAAATACTAATCACATAATTTCCATAGCTTTTTTTTTACATGAATATTTAATGATTCCACCTGGTTGGTTGTCCCAGAACTCACAGTATTTAAAACCGTATAAAAGATACAGTGTAAAGCATCTAAAAATGGCTTTTTTGAGAACAGCTTAGCTTGTATAGCTTGACCTTATTCAACATTTTTCTTCCACCATTCTAATTCTTGTAATAATTCGGAATGAAAATGTTCTAACGATAATTAAGATACTCTGCCTGAATATTAGCTCATCTACGCACATACTACAAAACAAAAAAGTATGCCATTGCGTTCAACCGTACGAATATATTTCATATCCATTCTAGATAGTGAGAATACTGCAAAAAATTAAAATCACCAATCACAGTTCTTATTTTGGACACCCAACTACTATTATTTTTAGAATTTGAAATAAGTGATAATCCTATCAAACTAACTGTCAGTATATTTTTTAGTTATTGAGATTAAATATACATTAAAATTAGGTAGTTATTTTTGTATAGATAAATAATCGTAAATAACAGCATTTTTATTTTTATTTGGACCATATTTAAAAAAAAAAATTAAATTTTAATCAAACTATATATAACTATTTTAATTACGAGCAGAGATGTGAACTTGTAAATTATTGATAAAATACCGTGGTAATTTACCGTAATTAACCAGAAATAAATTACAGTAATTTACTCGTAATTTACAAAGTAAATTACCGATTTTTGTGGTAAAAAATTTACATTATTTACCGTTATTTACCATTATCAGAGATGTGCACTGGTAAATTACCAATAAATTACCGTGGTAATTTACCGTAATTATTCAGAAATTAATAACAGTAATTTACTCGTAATTTACAAAGTAAATTACCGATTTTTGTGGTAAAAAATTTACATTATTTACCGTTATTTACCATTATATACGGCATTTTCTTGTAATTTACCATATTTTGCGAAAGCGACGCCGAACTTCGGGGAAAATAAGCATTGGATAACTGCTCTCTATTAAAACTTCCCTCAAGGCATCAATTATCAAATAAATTACTAAACAGTGAATATGACATTGTAAAAAAGTCCGTGAACGAAAAAATTCATACTGCTAAGACTGTAGGGATTCAAATTGATGGTTGGTCTAATATTCGCAATGAATCTATAGTTAATGTCCTCCTTATGGGAATTTCAAGATTTTGTAACTGAGGAACTGTTTGTTCTTAGTTTTTGATGATATGTAGGTACTTTTTTAAATAAAACATATAGTAATTATTACAAGTTGAAGTTTTATTATTTTGTTCGGATTTTAAAAAATTTGTCCGGCATATTCATTAGGAATGTTAGGAAATTGTATTTTGTAATATGGTAATTCTATTCTTACCACACCTGAGCCTGTGTTATATAAAATAGTAAATACGAAAGCAGCTCGTCATGAAGCAACTTTTATGTGCAACATTATATCCGAACAAATTGATAAAATAGGCTTAGAAAAAATATGTCAATTACAACAGACAATGAAAGAAACATGACACATAGCTGGAATTTACTTGCAGAAAAGTATTGCCATTTATAGATCAAAAGAAGTCCTATTTGCTAAAGACTTTGTATGGACCAGTCTAAAAAATGGAAAACTGTTAGCAGTGACTTGGTGGAAATCGATTTGTTCAACAACAAAGTTAAGCACAGTAGCTGTAGAAGTATTAAACTGCCAACCGTCAACTGCTGCCACAACACAAAGCTTATTAACGTATGGAAATGTCAATACAAATAAATGGAAACGATTAACAAATGAAAGAGCACAAAAATTTTTTTATATTAAACAAAATATAAATATAGCGGAATGTTCATCCGTTTCATTACAATCTTCTTTGGAGTCTGAATCTGAATATGGATCCAACTGGTCTAAAGTAGATAGCTAAACTGTACTAGATAATATAGTTGATTTAGGGATCTCATTTAGTGCATAATATATAATTAATAAAACAAAATCGTATATAATTCTTATAAAATTTAAATAAATTTTCTTATAGAAAGTATGAGGAACTTAAGCACCTGCACAAACAATAAAATTTCATTTGATGTTTTGTTTTGTTTTCTTTCGCGTATTGCATTACTTAAACATAAATTTAAATTATATTTAGTAACAAATAATTAGTTTTATTCACAAACAAATGAAACAATTCTATGTTCGACACAGACACACACCTTAATTTAATTTCGAAGTCATTATTAGTCATGTACAGGGGTTCACAGTAGCAGAATATAGAACCTGGTACAGATATAGGTAAAAAACTGTCAATGTTTTAGAAAGGTATATTATATACTTTCTAAAACACTGAAAGTTTTTTCATACATCTGTACTGATACCTATATTCTGTCACTGTGAACCACCCCACTAGCCGTCACTGGTCATGTATGTGTATAAAATATATTAAGGTGATTTACCACAGTAATTTACGATACAAATTTATTACCATGGTAATTAATTTTGATAATTAAAACCCATAAATTACCACCGTAAATTACCAAAAATATAAATTACGGTAATTTTACATCACTGATTACGAGTATTAAAACCAAAATCGTAAGTGCACGTGGACGCGTGGTAGTGTGCTTGACTTCCACGCGAAAAGCCGGGGATCGATTGCGGCTGGGGAGTAATTTTTTGTTTATATTTGATTTTAAAAATCAGTAAAATTTATAAAATATTTAAAAATTAGTTATTTTGTCTTTTTAAATATTTTTTTAATTTGTAGATTTTCGTTAGCGGGTCGTAAAAAACAGAAAAATCATCAAGAATCGCTCGACTTCCTAATGATCTATATTTATGCAAGAATAGTAAACATATATTATGTTAATTCAAACATTAGGGCCATAAAGACAAAATTAAATATTTCCCTCGATTTCCTCTTAGAAAATACCGCCCGGTATTTTAAAAGACATTATTTTTACATAAAATTACTTAAAATTACTTAAGAAATATGACGACGACAGCGATGTTGTATAATACGAAATCCAAACAAACTTAAGACTTTATTTATGGAATGTTTCGCGAGAATACATTAAGATAGCGAAAGTATGCTTAGAATGGTAAACGAATTATTATAATACGATCTTTACTTTTTAAATATAATTGCATTTGCATAAAATAGTTTATTTTCGATATTCTTACAGTAAGTATTTAAAAGGGATAACGTACATTTTCCTCTGTATAAACAATATCTAATGTTAAAGATGAAATATAAAAACTGCTTACCTGTTGATAATTTGTTAGAGCTAGACTCTTCTTATTTGTTCCTGTTTTTCACCTAACTGTCGTATTAACTTATTTTTGCACTATTTTTATTCCGGTCTAGAGAAAAATGCGCCTGTTTAAGCATTTTTAATTTTTAAATCACTTTTCACTTTAAAATAATTTACTCCGTTGCTGACAAGCACGAAAAAGGGAATGATATAAATAAAAAGGTTTAGTATACGATTAGGAGCAGAAAATATGGGTCATTTTGTTTACTCTAGAAAAAAATAAGTGCTAATGAGTATGTTTCAAGGAAACTACTACGTAATTATATCAAGGATAAGCGAAGGAAAATTATAATAAATTAATTTAATGTAGATTTTTCATAAATTAAAAGTTTTGCTGCATCGTGTGGATCTTCACTTACGTGTACGATACGATATCATCTTCTTTCAACGATTTTTTTGTCATTGTCTTCAAAATAAATTAGTAGATAATATTCGCTCCAAGCTACAAAAACCACAATATCATCAGTATTTACACACAACTGTATTTATTAACTAAATTAATTTTAAAATAGGGTTATCATTTCCTGATAAAATAAATCAAATTTTTTATTATGGAATATTAATTTACGATTGAACATTATAAAAAGTCGATTAATTTTTACAATGAAACAATCATTAAAAATTACAGATTTTTTCCCATATCGAATTTTGCAATAGTTCAATACATATGTGGGCAACCCCAGGCCCCTGGGCCGGATCCGGCTTGCGTGAGATTTAGAAAATTTAAATAATGCCCCAAAAAATATATAGAGTTTATTCGTAATTGTATTAAGGGTTCGCAGTAGAACACCACTGTATTCTTCAACTCATAATGACTAAATCAAAGAGTACAAAATATAAATATAAAAAAGAAGTCACTCGCGGCATTTACAAAGGAAATCGCGCTTCAAATGCGGGTTAACAAGTCGGCGTTTTTTCAAAGAGTACAGAGCTAATTGGGCTGTACCGGGGTTAAGCGGTAAGATGCAGCGGCGATGATAGTGGAATGTAACGGCCAATACACAGCGAAATCTAACGTAGCGAAGCAAACGAGCCTTACGCGTTGAACTACACCGGTATACTACCGATCGAGAAAGGACTGTGGAGGACTGGCGGCTGATCGCGTTAGAAGGCGGTAATTGGGCGAGTGACTCCTCTTTTATAGTTATATTTTGTACTCTTTGCTAAAATTGATATTATTATTAGGCGTACGCAGTGGAACGCCACAGATCGTGTCAGAAATAGTCATTGAAGCGCTCGCATACGATCAAAACTATTCTTGTGGGGGTAATGTATAAACCGATTAGCGCGCCTCACCTCATTACTATGGAGGAAGGATAGTAGTTAAGAGTTGCCGTGTCTTTGTAGAAATTTCCCAACAAGTTTGCTTGCAGCGACCTGTAAGTGCCGGTGGTTGAACTAATCCTACTATGTCGGTAACGTAGTTACCTGTATTATTAATTACGCTATTACTCTGTCGGTAATGTAGTTACCCGTAATATATTTAATTTGAAAATTGGCGGGATTCTTTTCTACTAAAAGGAGAATCTACTTTAGCAATTATTATTTTCTATCTAATACGAAATATAACCATGCAAAATTTCAGATCTTTTTTTTTTTCATTTTTAATTAAATAAAAAACTGTACATGTAGTTAAACCTTAAATTTTCATGGCAAAAATAGCAAAATTTTATTTGCGTAAAGATTTTCTTAATTTTTGAGAAAATAAATAAATCAAAGGTACATATTTTTCATTCACAAAAAAATAAAATAAACTATAGAAATGTTTATGGCTCTATTTTGTGTTGGTTAGAAAAAGATAATTGCTGAATTTAATTTTCCTCTTAATTATAATTACATTTTTTCTTTTTTATGATGAATTATGAAATGCCAATAAAAATGTAAAATTCTATGACATAATTATGAGGTGTAAAATAAATTCCATACAAAACTTTATATTATTATATTTACTAAAAATTCCCAAGAAAAATAAATCAAATTAATGGCAATACAACAATAACAATGATTGTCCTACACTTCACCCTACATGAGTTAAACCCCAAGAAGAGCTTGTGAGTGACAAGAATAGTTATTATTATTTGCTATGGCACTCTGGGCCCACTTAAAGACAACCGATAGTGCCATTTTATTTGCAGGTGAGGAAAACCCGGATAACCCGACCTACCATCATTACTAGTATATATTAGTTTATTTCCATACAAAGAACAATCTATTTTTACAAATGTTTACTAGTTTCTATAAAAACTACTCCTAATTTCACGAAAATGTTATTTTCTAAGGATTATCTAATGAGTTTGACTTAAAAACAAATTCTATTATTATAAATTAACTCCAAATATTTATTATCGTTAAGAAAGTTACTCTAATATCACAAATATTACATTATTATTTAGGTGTACGTTAACTATCTTCGGTTAAAATAATGAAAATCAGAAATTGCAAAACAAATAATTCATGTACTTCATTTGAAAAAACTAATGCCTAATAAATTTTCTAACTAAAAAAAATATTCTTCTTGAATCTTGGGAAATACGATAAAAGGCAACCATCCATATAAATTGAAACAGAAAAAAAATTAAATGCACTAACTTCAATAATTTTGTTTATCTTTTTGGTCTTTAAAATATTGACACATCCTCATACTAGGTCTGTCCGGGTTCTTCAAAAATACATTGACAACTATCAGAAGACTATTTGACCAGTGGACAGTTTAATAGTTGTATGCGACAAATAATTTGGAATTAAACTGTTTCACTGGTTCTCGGACAGTTTGTATCGAGTTTTAAAGAAACCTGAACAAACCTACATTATAATAGTTTTGAATTAAATTGTTGAAATATCTTTGATTCTGAAATTTTGACTGCAGTTTAAACGTTACATTAGGAATTAATTATAGGGTCTTTTTTAATTTGCAAATTTTACTTTTCTGTTTTCTATTAAAAAGCTTAGGTTTTTTTTTCTAATAGATAAACTATTAACTAGAGTTTCATTAATTTTATTTAAAAATCCATTATCGAAACGTTCGTTATGTAAGATTCAAATTCAATTGATGACTGACCGTCTTTAAAACTTTGATCTATATTATTAAAATGTAGGGGAAATGTGCCTAATATCGTACATCTTCCTAATATCGCACACCATAATATTTTCTACGTCATTGCTATAAACTACCTGCAGGCGGCTAAACAAGTTCTGCAGGCTCATTTGTTAGTGTAGAATAAGAATTAAGAGTGATAACAACGAGTATGTTAGCTCTGTGAATTATTGGAATATTTTACGCGCGAAAAGTTTTTTTGGGGTTATCTTCTACTACTTTCTTCTACTAGCAACGGTAAGTTTTTTTATAATTGAACTGTTCCAGAGACATTATTGAATGTTGTAGTTTTAATAGTTATATTTGATTTTTAATTGAGTTCGTTGTTTCGACAATATTAAAAAAATATTTTTGGTCCCAAGTTTTCCTAATATCGCACTATTCCTAATGTCATAATATCGCACTGTGCGATATTAGGAATACTATAGTTTGTAGATTTGTAAGGGGGATATCTACGCCTGTCGTTACTTCGACCTAACATATATTTTGTGAAAAATACTATAGTTTGGTGTAGATTAAATCATAACAAAAATTTTTAATTACAGATGCCGCCTAAAAAAAGGAAACAGTGGTCGACAGAAAGCATGAAACGAGCAATATTAACTGTTAGAGCCAAAGAAATGGGCCTGTTACGTGCATCGAAACATTTTAGTGTACCTAAGTCAACATTAGAAGACAAAGTGAACAGTGCTGAAGAGGATGTCAATAAGTTAGTATCTATAAAGCTTGGTAGAAAACCTACACTCGATATAGAGTTAGAAGAAGCATTAGTAACGTACTGTTTGGAAATGGAATCTCGGTTTTATGGACTAACAGCAAAAGACGTAAAAAGAATGGCGTTCCAATTAGCTGAAAAAAATGGACTTTAGCACCCATTTCGCAAGCAAGATGAAGCAGCAGGATGGAAGTGGTTACGTTCATTTATGAGAAGGCATCCACGACTTAGTTTAAGAAAACCACAGGCCACATCTTTAAAAAGAATTACGGGATTTAGCAAAAAGAACGTAAAAGCTTTTTTTGACCTGTATGAGCCTCTTTATGTTGTTAAGAATTCCCCAAACAAATTGTACAATTGCGACGAAACTGGTTTAACCATTGTACAACACAAAACTAGTAAAGTGATATCTCTACGTGGCAAACGTCAAGTTGGAGCCATTTCCTCTGCAGAGAGGGGTTCCTTAGTAACGATGGTTACATATATGAGTGCAACAGGCCATTATATCCCGCCCCTTTTGGTATTTCCAAGAAAAAATATGAAACCAGAGCTATTGGACGGCGCTTCAAATGGAAGTTCAGCAGCGTGCCATAAATCTGCATGGATTGAAGCGGAAAGTTTCCAAAAATGGTTTATGGAACAATTTTTGGCAAATGTAAAGCCTACCAAGAACGATCCAGTGGTTTTGATATTAGATGGCCATTATTCTCACACACGAAATCTGCCATTGCTAGAGTTGGCCCGAGATAATGGGGTGCATATTGTAAGTTTGCCACCCCATTGTTCCCATAAAATGCAACCTCTTGATAGGTCATTCATGGCACCTTTTAAGACTTATTATGCACAAGCTATAGAATCATGGTTAAAGCACAATTCATATAGAGCTATAACCCACTATCAAATAGGAAAACTTTTTGGTGAAGCTTATAACAAGGCAGCAACAGTTGCTACTGCAGAAAACGGTTTCAGGAAGACCGGATTATTTCCACTAAACCGCAATATTTTCCAAGCTCATGAGTTCGTTGCCCTCGAAACTTGAGTCAGAAGTAGACGTTCAACAGTCAGTGTCCAGCAGCGCTCCTCCATCAGTTATTCTTGATGATATTCAGCAGCCTGGACCTAGTAATATTCAGCGAGCTGTCGCTGCTATTTATAAACCAGGACCTAACCACATTTGCCAAAAAAATGTCTCGGAACAGTCAGGACCAAGCAGCCCTTATCCTTCTAGAATAATGCCAGTTCATATCAGCCCGCTTCTTTTATAAAACCAAAAACTCACAGTGTTAAATGTAGAGGACGACCAAGCCATCCAGCTGCAGTAATTACAAGTTCGCCATACAAGGATCAGTTGTCTCAAGACATTGCAGAAAAGGAAAGAAAAAAAGAAGTCAAAGCGAGCAAAAGTGTTAAGAGAAATATAAATCCAAAATTAAAAGCACCACCTAACAAAACAAAAGGTAAGAGAAAGAAGATAACAGATTCGTCTTCAGAATCAAGTGAAGAAAATATTGATGAGCCGTTGACTGTCTCCACAGATGAAGAAGATAGTGATGATGATTGTGAGTGCCTCTATTGCAATCAAACTTATTTAAGCGATAAAAAAGGTGAACCGTGGATAAGATGCATTAAATGTCGCATTTGGTGCCATGAAGCATGCTCTGATTCTGATGATTATTCAACTTTTGTTTGTGACTTTTGTTTAGAAGGATAAATTGTCAAAAATCAAAACTACTCACCAATATACATTTTTTATACTATTCTTTTAATAAATACCTTAAATAAATAATTTAGTTTTATTTATACTAAATATAAATTAAGCAAAAGCTTAACATCGCACTATGCGATATTAGGAACATAACCTGTGCGATATTAGGAACACTATTTTAAAAAAATAAACAAATGGCGGATTTCCATTATTTTTTATTTTCTTTTTATGTAAATATCGTATAGTTATGTAAGTTCCTGTGACTTTTAGGAAATTGATGAAGTTTATAGAATATTGGATACTATTATTTTTTACTAGATATTAACCTCATAAATAAACATTAATAAAATGGGTGCGATATTAGGCACAATTCCCCTAATACAGGACACAGGTAATCTGGAGGTGTGATAACAACATTAATAAGTATTATTATCTTTGGTGTATCTGGTTTTGAGGGTGCTAAACGCAAAGCAAATCTTAACAGTCTTAGTCTTGAACGATTTGTGTTTATAATCGATTTCGTATCAAAATTATCTCGTGATTGGTTTCACGTGGAATATTTAAAATGTGGCACCATTTCGTTCTTTGATTTGGAAATTATGTATTTATAATGAATTTTCCCTGGTAAAGACTCGTTAAAGCTTCAAAATACTTTTACTTAATTTTAAATAATCCTAAATAACTTATATCTAAAACTAAAATAAATAAAAATACTCTCACATGTTTTCTTCTGCAACCATAAACATATTGGTTAACATTGTACAAATAACTAAGTGAAGGCATAATTTTTTAATTTGGTTTAATACATAAATTTAAATTGTTGAAATAATACTTTTTTGTGTTACTGAGCGAGATGTTATTAAATTATTCAGTGTACTTTACATTTTAATACAATTTGGTTATTATAAAACGGACTTCAGAGTACCCAAGCGCTGTGGTCTGCGCAGTAAACGAGTTGGCATATTGTGCATATGATATAAACCCCCGTACTCATTACTTCTTAGTCGAAGCAATGAAGCACTAAAAAGGCCAAAGTTTCGGGGTTTTCCGTGCAAGTCGGATCGGAATGCGGTTTTTTGCATTCGCTTGCAAAAAATATTTGTAATATTTCCCCAAAATTTCCGGGTCATACAAACCGGAAATTGCATTGCTGCAGCCAAAAATGCATTATTTGATGGGCCTCTTGGATGATTTCAAAACTTGTGTCAGAACTAGCCCAGATCGGGTGCTCGGGGGTTTTCGAGGTCCCTGATTACGATTATGATGTCTAAATTAACCCACAGCCGACCTGGAGCTCAGGAACGTCAATGGACGTCATCTTCGTGGGACTCTCCCAAAATTCACGCGGGGAAGGAGGGCAACTAGGTGATCGGGGTTTTTTTGGGTCGCTGAATCCAAATATGGCATCGGCGAATACCCCCGGACACCTGGTGCGCCCAAACCTCGACTTGGACGTCATCTCCGAGAATTTTTAATGATTGAGCGGAGTTTTTTTGGGCGCTGAATCTAAATTTCACGTCTAAAACGACCCCCTGAGCACCTGGTCCATCGGAGCTTGGCCCTGAACGTCACCCCGAGGGGGTTCTAGACAAAATTGAAAAAGACGAACCGAAAATCGTTTCGGGGGTTTTTTTGGGGCGCTGAATCCGAATGTCACGTGGAAAACGACCCCCCGAACACTTGGTACGCCCTAACCTGGCCCTAAACTTCTTCACCGAGGTTTTCCAGATCCAATTGAAAAAGAATATTATGAAACTAATATTCTGTGGATGCAAAGGAGATTGTAATCTGAACACCTGTAGTTGCAGGAAGCACGGCCTACCTTTCAATCTTGCCTGTAAAATTTGTGAAGGTTCAACTTGCCTTAACACTGAAAGATATTCAGATGAAAACGTTAATGTGCCAGAGACAGAGGCCTCAGATGATGGAGATGTTCTTCGTATGAGTACATCAGTCGATGACGAAGAAAATCACCAGACACATTTGAGTTATTAATTAATTAAGGAATGACAAACTTACAGGTTCATTGTATTCGAGTTAAGGCCAATAAAAATTGTTTTACCGTAAATTACATAAATATTGCATTTCTATTCATTCTCTTTCTTTCCTCCTAACGTAATCTAGAATCAACAATTGCACACAGCTATCGCAGTATTGACGCCTCCAAGATGACGTCCAGGTCTAGGTTCAGACGCACCAGGTGTCCATGCGGTGTTCGCTGATGCCATATTTGAATTCAGCGACCCAAAATTCCCCCTTTAACGATTTTCGGTTCGCCTTTTTCAATTGGGTCTGGAAGAACCTCGGTAAAGACGTTCAGGGCCAAGTTAGGGCACACCAAGTGATCAGGGGGTCGTTTTCCACGTGAAATTCGGATTTAGCGCCCCAAAAACCTCCTGGAACGATTTTCGGTTCATCTTTTTCAATTGTGTCTAGAAACCCCTCGGGGATGACGTTCAGGGCCAAGTTCCGGTGCACCAGGTGTTCAGGGGGTCGTTTTCGACGTGGAATTTAGATTAAGCGCCCCAAAAAACTCCGCTCAATCATTTTCGGGTTGTTATTGTTGTTGTTGTTGTTGTTGTTGTTGTTGTTGTCGATATTGTGAGGAAAATTCTCGGAGTGGACGTCCAGGTCGAGGTTTTGACGCACAAGGTGTTCGCCGATGCCATATTTGGATTCAGCGACCCAAAAACACCCCGATCGCCTAGTTGTCCTCCTTCCCCGCGTGAATTTTGGGAGAGTCCCACGAAGATGACGTTCGTCGACGTTTCTGAGCTCTAGGTCGGCTGTGGGTCAATTAAGACATCATAATTGTGATCAGCGACCTCGAAAACCCCAAAAACCCGATCTGGGCTAGTTCTGACACTTATTTAACAAGTTTTGAAATCATCCAAGAGGCCTCTCAAATAATTAATTTTTTGAATGCATTTTTGGCTGCATATTCACGTACGATCAAGAGTATACAACGCGAGAAATATTTAAGTAAGAACATTTCTGGTTCAAAAAAGCGGCAAGTGGACACAGAATGTCGTCAATTCTAAGACAAATGGCCTGATTAATATTTTTTTATTTTGCACAGTGGTAAACCCATGTGTTTGTTGTGCAATGAAACAATTTATGTTTTAAAACAATACAATATGCAGCGGCATTACTACAGTAAGTGTTCAAATTACATTTGAACACTCACGCAACATGCGACCACACAACAATTATCTCATTTATCTCATACATAACACCACCTTTACACATAAAAATAAAGTCACACCTCTAACAATCTCACTAGCGAAGCCACGCCTCACGAAATAAAAATCAATAAATGTGTAACCAATCAGAAATAAAATACATGACGTAAGCTTAACCATTTCCATATCACGCAAGTGCGCTCTAAGTTTTTGTAAAGAGACACAACGAGTTGGTCTGCAGACGCTCCATCAACAAGGTGTAAAAATTGTTTTATCTCATAGAACCATGTTTGTTAAATTGTAATTTAAGTTAAGTGTTTATAGTTCTTCGGCAGTTTGCCATTATAATATGTAATCCATTTGTTTTGCCTGCATGGCACCATCGTTTTGAGCGTGAATAAATACGCATAGAGGAAGAGTGAGTTTTTATTTATAATTCGTCCCACGAGTAAGTAATTGAGGCCCCAGCGAAGTTCTGGGTGGTCTTTAGAGGCGCACTAGTACGTTAGTGTCAGCCACCTCACCTAAATGGTAGTCTGTCTTTCTGAAAAGATCACAGGCCGCCAACAGTAAGCATTTTGCTCAATACAATTCACTTATGGGCCAGTTAAGAAAGTATCCAATTAAAAACCATATAACCGATTTAGGAAATCAGCAACAAATGTTCCATTTATACAGATCAAATCTAGACAGTATTGTTAACGCTAGTTTTATAATTAGTTCCAAAATTGCGAAACAAGGGCAATTGACAAATAAGCTGTACAATCATCTAATAGCTTTTAAAAACAAAATTCGCTTTTGGGAAACACAAATGAGAAGTAAAAACTGTTTTCATTTTTTGACATTATCCAGTCATGAAAATATTGAATACGGTCGTTATGCTGAAGAGTTGAAACTACTTTCAATATTTTTGCAAATCTTTGTAAGTGTAATGGAGTTGATTGAGATTCAAGAACACTCATATTTTAAGTCTAAATTTGATGATATGAAAGTATCCCCAGCTGAGAGTTTTCGCACGAAAAATAATTTGCACATTTGAAAGCACGTGTAAATGTGAGAAGCTTTTTTCAATCATGAAAATTAATAAAAATAAGCATCGTACTTGGCTTACAGATGTTAATTTAGAAAACATTCTGCCTATGTACCATTGATATTGACTCCAATATTGATCATCTTGTTTCTCAGCTTCAAACTCAGGTCTTTCATTAATTTTCATTTAATTTTTCTATTTTTTTTATTAAATTGCTTTCTATATGTTCGAGTATAACCATTATGCTATTATAATTAATAAATAAAAAAATGTGTGAATTTTTGTCGCTTTTTTTATTTACTACCTACTTATTTCTGGCCTATGGCCAGCGACCTAATTAAGTCTTGAAATTACACCCTCAGCTAAGCAAAGGTTGCCTATAACTGGTTTTTTAAAGATATTATGTCAAAGATTGTCATTTGATATTGGTTTCGGACATCGAGAGAATTAAAAGGAGATGCTATGACGATACTAAAAGTGTCCGCACCTTTGCATTACACTTTTACGTCATATGTCAAACTCGAGCTAGTCAGTTTTAATAAGAATTAATGCCATTTTTTTAAATAGTTTAATTTAAATGATATAAAAGCATTTTCATTCCGTCAATCTTCAAATAAATGCATGCATGTATGACCTAAGTCGCCATTTTGATTACACTTTTCCGTCAGTCAAGCATCGCTAAGTGCGTCCATCTGACATATTGAAAATAGTGTTTATGTCGTCTATACTTCATTCTATCTCGATGGCCTCGGATGACGATGATTATGTTAAGATTTAACTGAAAATTTGAGCTTGGGCTCCTTAAAATTTCTTTTATCTACCAGCCAGTTCCGTGACGTGTACGAATTAAATATACAAAATTTGTAGTGGGGAGTAATGAAAATTACACGCTAAACATGATGTTAACGAGAATTGTATTTATTAATAAGGCATATAAAATGTGTTATACTCGTATTAAATTAATTAATGAGTAATGACAAATAAAAAGATGAAGAAAAAATTTGGCCTATAATATATTGAATAAAAAAAATGCCTTTTACTTATAAAAATAGGTACCTCTCAAAATCAATACGGTAGTATTATACGTTATTAATAAAATTGTCGCTACTAGTTTCTGCCCAATGTGACCAACATCAGGCATACTTGAAGGTTTTCTTAACAATAAACAATAAATTCAAATTCCTTCCTGTGGAAGGTTGCATGTGGAGACTATTTTTTAAAATTAGATTGCAGAAAAATTATAATTAACAAGAACAAATTATTGGTTGGTAATAATATAAAATGAAATATAATTTAACTCGATGATGACTATCTCGTATCTGAGCACTTTTCAAACTTGAAGGTACAGGTTTGGGAGTAAATAAAGAGCACTCAATCGATTGTCCAGAGAGAAGGTACAGCTCATGAGATCTGCCAATTGTAAGTAGATCCCAGAAGTTAGGAATTTACAAAAAAATAGTTCTTTTCTATGAAAAGGAAACAGCGTTGTCTTTTTGATAAAATATTTGTTTTGGAGCCAACAAGATATAGATAAAAATGCTCTCAGTGCGTGTGAGTGAGAGCAGAATCAAAGTTATATTCGTTTTGTAATAAAAAATATCGAAAATGGTGTTACTCAAGTAATAATACCATTTGAAAACGTCATGCCGATGTAAGGCGACAGTGACAGGGGTAGCAAGGCAGCAAACGCTGCCAGGTTAAAAGGGCTGTCACGTCTCTTTCATCGTTCTCTCTTGCTGCCCCAAATATGCTTCATTTAATGGCATATAACAGTATAATTTTTATTACTTCATTTTAAAGTTTATCATTTTTAAAGTACCTACTTAAGCAAAATTTTACCGTTCAAATATCACTGAAGGTCGAAGAAATAATCGCTAAAATTAAAAATTTTATGTCCTTTATGCTACGTAACGTGTACCAATAAATCCACACAATTTAAATTTTATTGCCAAATATCTACTTTTATTTTCCTATTGATCCCATATCTGTACTTAATTTTAACAATTCTGAACAATACATGAAGTGGTGCTGTAACAAAATAGAAAAGAGCTGGGGTGCGTCGATAAAAATTTACTGATAGTATATTTTAAAATGTTTGTTGTTGTCATGTGTATTTTAAAAAAATAATACTCTACATATAATAAAAATTCCAAGCCGTTATTTTTTACATAGATAGGCAGTTAGTTTCTATAAATTAAAAAGCAAATAAAAAAATATATATTTTAAATTAATGTGTTCGTAATTAGATATAATTTGTATATGTACCTTAGGTAAAATTAGTTACAAACCTTAACCCCTTGATTGCATTTTGGCGGTATCCAGCGCATTTAAAATATTTGCAACATCATTATATTCACTTATAAACTAAGTGTCAGAAACTTCATAAGTCAGTTTGATACTAAAATTAATCCATACAATTCGGTATATATTATTTATATTTTTGAATCTCTTGTAAGTACAGTATGACCAGAAATATACAGTGATAAATATAAATATGTGTATGTCTATAAGTGAAGATAATGTCAGGTTAGCGGTCATAACCAATAAAACTCTTTTCCTTAAATGCTTAATATTTCGCCATTGTTTAATAGCTTCATCAGGAGCCAACTACAAGATTTATAAAATGAAACAATACAATAATAAGATAATTTTAAATTACTACTTACAGAATTTGAGTCAATCGAATAAATTTGTAAATAAAAACAGCATAACACGTTAAACAAACTTTTTGGGCAGTGGGTACTTTAAAAATTAAACAAGTTGATAAAATTCAAAATAAAAATTATCGACTTGAAATAATTATAAGGAGATAAAACTAAATGATTTTTAATATTTTATCATGTTTTATAATATCATCTGAAATAAATTTCCTAATAAAATGATATATCGATATGCTGAGACCTTTTTGTTTTAAAAGTTTTAGTCATTTTGATGTATGACTGATTATCTTCATAAATAAATATCTGATTAGTAAGTTTACGCATTAAATCTTCTAGAACTTGCTTTGGGATATTCAGTTTTACAGTTGGCTAATGCTACATACTCAGCCTCTGAACTTGATAAAGGATTTCCAAAAAATTTCATTATTAAGCCTTAAAATAAATCCACTAATACTTTTCTTATCATTAATATTATGAGCAAAATCAGAATCAACAAAAGCATTAATATTTACATTTGGACTATCGGATAAGAACTTAATTTTTAGTTTTCTTCAGATATCTTAGAGCATTCTTTAATTTTTCAATTGATTTTTATCAAAAATAAGTAACTGCAAAGCAAAGGTTTGGCCTTGTATCCAACACAACAAACATAGGTAAGTGAACCTATAAATCACAATCAATTATTTTAAATGACAATTCCAAAATTAAATTTCCAATCTTGTTACATTTGACGTCAGATACCCAACAGTCCAATGACCGAATCATGACCACATGCCCCAAATTTGACATTAAATATAATCCGTGCCTACTGGCCTACGGGCCAAACTGGCAGAGAATGTTTTCGTCAATGCACTACACTGATCCGTTTTGCACACACCGTTCAAAAAATACTTCACTTATTGTTTACATTTAAACAACTTAATTCTATAAAACTAATAATTTCAATTGTACCCTTTCACTCACTACTTTCTTTCATATTCATTTATTTATCAACTTATTTTCTCAAATTCCATAGTCTCGCCTTTTTTAAATTCAAAAATTTCTTCCTTCTTTTAAAATAGTATATATTTTCTTTTACTCTTGCCCTCACTCTTTTCTTCTCAGTCAACCTTCGATTTTTTATTATTTTTAAACATTCACCTAATCTAATTTAACTTTTACTCCCTTGTCTTTGTTTTGGTTTATTCTGACTTTTCACTTTATACTCCTTTTGTATTTATTTTACTTTTATTTTATTATTTTTATTCTTCCATTTCTTGTTTTCTTTTTTATCCTATGTCTGTTCCATTTTTATTTTATTTTATTTTTATTTTTCATAATAACATCACTTTTTTTCTTCTTAATCCTATGTTTTATTTGCTCTTCCAATTTCTTTAATTTTCGTTCTCATTTTTTCTATAAATTCTTCAATTTTTCTTTTACTATTTATTTTTATACTTACTTTTTCTTTAACATTATACCACTGTTTATATTCTTAACTCTTTTTTTGTCAACTTTATTCCTATTTGTTTCTTTTTTAATTTAATGAACCTGTTTTTCTTTATTATCTCCTCTTTATTATATACATCTATTTTTATCTTCTTAATTCTTTTTATTTTATTAGCTTTATTTCTATTTATTTATATTTTTAACTTTATAAAACTGTTAATATTCATTATCTCCTTTTTCTTCAATCTTAATCTTTACATATTTTTCTTGTAAATGTATTTCTTTATTTATTTCGACACTCTTGTGTTCCTTTTCTTTATTTTCCATTTTATTTTAATTTTCCAATTCTTCTATTTCTCCTCTAATTTATTTTGAAAGTTCTCTATATTCTCATCTAATTTCTTTGTATTTTCTTTTATTTTTACCATTAAAATCCGAAACATGTCATTTACATATTTTATTTTTACATTCATTTGTATTTTCGTTAATCTGAAACTCTTTCTGTTGAATTATCTGTTTCGCCTTTATATCACTTCTTAGTTTTCTATATTTAATTTATTTTTCAATTGCTACCTAAACAGATATACCCCACTATCTCAAATTACCCTAAACTTACTACAATTTACCAAAAAACTTCCTTACCAATCCTTGTTACTGTCCTGCTTCTTCCACTCCGACTCCAAACCTTCGCTCCACACGTTGGTGGCCAATTTGTAATGGTTCCACCCTGTATAACGTAGACCTATTACAATATTCTCCGAGCACTAACGGTTGTGGCTTCAATAGCTTCCTACAATAATTTAAAAAAATCAATGCCTTATATAAATTTTGATTGTAAAAATACAAAAATAAATCTTCCAGTCCTCTTGCCTTCTACTATAACTACTGACACTTTCTATACCTCCTATTCTCCTTCCTGGTTTCCACTTGTTGTTTTCCCCTACTTTGATAACGTTCTTTTACTCCTCCTTTTGATTAACTCTTCTTTGTTCAATATATTTCACCTTTCTCTTTATTCCAAATTAAACTGTCTTTACCTTTTTATCTTTTTGTAATTTTAACTTCTACTTCTTATATTGTATAACTCTCCATTTTCATAAATTATAACATTAAATCCCCAAAAATATCTCTCTTGTAAATTAAATTCCCACTTACAGTTCGAAAACCCTCCGACAATCTAAAAATATCTGATCTGACAATCTATATAATTTTTAATCTCACGATCAATAATTTTAAATGACAATTCCAAAATATCTGTGATAATGTAATTATGGTTCCACTAACAATTAAAGTGACAATAGATTTTTAAGTGTGTTTTGTTCGTTTTGTTCTAAATTATCTCGTTTTTTACTTTTATAAATATATTCCTAAAGTAAGTAGATAACATGCAAAATATACAATTGTTTACAATTACATTTTGAACTATTTTTATGACCTGTAAACAATATTTAGAAATAAACTAAAAACAGTAAAAACGTATATGTCAAATTTATTGATGATTTGTTGAAAGTTTGGTTACAATTAAATGTCAGTGAAACCAAAACACATACTTTGATTTTTTTCTTACTATACGGAGAATGGTCGCACTGCGCAGCTTTCTGTGTGCCTTTTAAAAAGAGATAGAAAACTCCGCCATTTTGAACACTTATTACGTGTTGATTACATCTTGGCGCAATAGTTTTAGTGGTTATGTTATATTTACCCAAAGTCAGTCCCCAAAGATATTATTTAAGAACCTACACTTTACAAAACCATTAACAAATAATAAATATCTTGAAAACATTGCTTTACTTGGTGATTGTATGTTAAATCTTTCCATTTGTAAGTAACAGTAACTAGGTATTTTATTTATGTTCCTATTGTTGTATTCTAATGCTTTTTATTTTTCAGGGCTCCTACGAATCTCGAGCACTTAACATGAACAGTGGTTACAAACCATTAATCAAATTGTTTAGAAATTATTTTTAGCTAAACTTCGTTATGTCTCTTCTTAGTATTTTCAGGAATATGTTTATTGTTCTTACGCGAAAAGTTATGTGATCGGTCATGAACCAATTCTTTGTAGTAGGCAAATATCAAGAAAATTGAAACATTTACTTCAATGTGGGAGCAGTATTAATATCAAACGAAATAATATAAATAAAGACATAAGTAATATTGTTTACTTTTCAGAACATTTATATTACAATAATTGTTTTTATTCATTTCAGGTTTACTACCTGTGGCTCATATACACACCTGAAAGTAGAAGTAGTCCTCAGCTGAGCAAATAGCCCCCTCTGCTAAATAGTATATCTGGAACAGTTAGAAAATGACCATACTGTAATATTTAATGTTTTTATTTGGTATAGTAAACCTTGTAACAATTTCAGATAAATGGAAATTTCTGGAAAGCAAAAGTACCATTGATCCAGATACATTGATTTTGCACGTTAGACATACACAGAATTTATAAAAAACGTCTTTTAGACCTACCATAATATATGTCGACATCCATTTTACAATATTAAGTCGACGGACTAAGAAAAGCATAGCTAGACCATCGATTGCTATAGAAGCAGAAAGTAGGAAGATATGCAAGAGTTTTGAAAATGTACACGGGCAATCTAATGTTAATACAATTAACAAACTTGTGTAATCTTTGAAAACGAGAATATTGGTAGAGGTGGTGGCAGTAATACCCATTGGGGTATTTTCTTGAATAGAAAATATTTAGCAATTTCTTCCTGTCTAACAACTGAATGAGAAGTGTGTATTTAATTTTATAAATTATATTTTTATTTAAGATAGGACTAGATGATAAAGGTGTTTATTAACATATATAACAAATAGTGCTTAAAAAAGAAACTTTATTGTTTGTTACAAGTAAATTTAAATCGTAAAGTTTTATTTTGGTTATAAAAATATTTATGATCTTTTTATTTCAGAATCAAACATCAAGTACCAAAACAACTTTTAAATTGAGCCAAATTATGATCTTCAAGAAATATTTGAATAAAAACAACCATCATTATATTCTGTTTTTGGTACATAGTTTTGTAATGTGCAAATAAGTTATAAACTAAGAAGATTTAGAAATAATGAAATAATCTAGCTATTATTCATCTTCTTAGGATCAATGTTGAATACTCATAAAATAAAAACAGTTTACTATTAATTTACCAAAATATCATGTTTTTTAATGAAACCCTACTCAATCCTAAGTACATTTTTCAAAAAACTAATCTTGACTCTCAATAATCAGGCAGTTTTGGAAGACATAATTGATTTATTTGAGAATAAACACAATTCAAATCTAATTTCACATTCCTAGGTACACAATCATAATCTGCATATATTACTAGAAATCATCTGTCTTTTTTCTAACTATTGTTTAATTGTATAAATGTTTAAACTTTTAGTTTGAATGTACAAAGTTTTATCAGTCTAATTGTGTGGATCCTACTCGAGTTAATTAGTAGTCTATATTGAATTTTTAAAAATAATTTATTGTATATTTTTACTTCTGCTATATTTCCAATGTGAAGGCTTGGCTGGAATGAGGTTTCTAACATTGGGCGAAGAAAAGCCAATTGCATGCAACTACATGCGGGAGCCACTGTCAAAGCTACTAAGTCTAATAAAAAAGACCAGGCTAGACGACATACTCTAAAACAAACGGAGTCCCACAATAGATCTGAAAAGGTCGCGGTGGACAAGGACAAATAACGTCCAACTCCTAATCTAATCTAATCTAATCTACTTCTGCTAATAAACAATAAATTTTTGATCCATAGTCACTTTAAGAGGAATTACATCTATATTCAATAAATTATGGACTTATGGCATACTGACTACAGACCTTTAATTTTTTAAATAATAAATTTTATTTCTTGACTCATTTGTAAAAGTACATAGAGGAGTCCCCACATTTGACATATTTTTAGTAGTTATAATTATGATGTGTATTGTAAATAAAAACAACTATTTGTGACTGATATACACATATTTTCAAGTTAAAAAAAACAACATAAAAATATGACTACTTAATTTGGTAATTACTGAAATTAACATCAAACTCAATATATTTAATTTTCAAAATAAAGTAGCTAAGTAGCTACATAATATAACTATAGGGACTGCGTCATCTTACTGTGTTCTGTATAGGTACATCACGAAGATTAAAAACCTTTTCAGGAAACATAAAAAAATCATTCATTGGTATTGTTAAGAGTGAGATTATAGGCCTTTTTGACTGACCCTAAAGTCCACTCTTAGCCGTAACCACGAGTTATCTAAAGGTGCCCAATTTGTATTTAAATTAGCCTCTAGATAACACAAGGCTAGGTGGTTAAGTTCAGAAGGGACCCTAACTTCCTGACGATGATTCAGAGGACGGGGAAGGGGTTTGCCCTACGGGGACTCTTCCCTTTGGCAGTATCTCCCTCTTTCAGAGATCTGACTAAGCCAATACCGCCTTTGAATGATCGTGAGTTTTCCTTAACTAAAGAAAATTAAAACAAGCGTAAAAAAATTAATTGTGGTTTATTTAACAAATCAAAACAACTTATATTGCTTCCGCAATCACGTAGTCTTCACTGACTACACAATAACTAAATATAACTACTTAAAACTATTTACTTACATAAGCATTCTATTCAATTTGTTGGGCTGCAAGGCTGGCGGAAGCAAACGTTACTTTTATCACTATGGTTCTTACTAAACAAACTAATCACGACCCGTCACTTTACTTTCGGACACAAAAAAAATGTCCGATTTTGAGATTATATCTAAATTTCTCAAAAATATATTGGATGGAAGATGGCCATAATTCGTGAAATGCAATACTGATGTTATCTAGCAACAGATAGTCACACTATCGAGTTGCACATATTACTTGTAGAGGCCGAAACTTGATTTTAAATTAACGCACTTTTCTCTCACGCTCATGGAGAAACGATTTATTACTCACGTTCAGGCCTCGCAACGAAATCGAGACAGGCGTAACAAAAAAGCTACAAAAAAGTTACAAAAAATGAGCCGGGTCCGAGCAGGTGCCGCTACAAATATCCGCTAAGCTAGTGGATCCGCGCTTTTCTCAGATTCAGTACAAGCTATAAAAGGGAGACTAGCGTAACAAAAAAGCTACGAAAAAGCAAAAAAAAAACCCACAGAGTGCCCACTAGCTTGAAAAAGCCAAATTTCCAATCTTGTTACCATTGACGTTAAATAACCTAAGGCCTTTCCAAATAACTAACTAACGTCAACAATACAAAACGAAAACATGGCACCAATAGTAAAATGATGAAATTATTACAATATCGTCGTATTGGTGGTGAAAAGAGCCGAGCCACATACTTATTAATTGGAGAATATGGCTAAATAAGTTTGTATCTCCTAAGTTAAAACAATTTTTGATTTAAATTTTAAGTTATTTATGTATTAAATATGATAAAATTTGGTACAAACGAAAACACGTCCTTCATTTTAAGACTGATTTAAAAACGAAAGAAAAAGAAATGTATGCTTTTATATGTATTTTCACCTAGTTTCGTTCAGTTTGTGAGATTTTAATGTTATAATTACAATATCGCTTATCCCTCTTCACCACTGTATTTTTCAGAGTTGTTTTAATGTGATATAATTAACTCATTTTGCCTAAAAATGTGGCGTAGCTCTTTTCACCACCAATACGACGATATATTGTATCCCCTTCTGCAGCAAGGGAATAGTCTCGATGCCTATAAAGACGCTTCTAATCCTATATTCTCATGAAAATGTGGGATTTGGAGTGGTTCCAGGTTAGAATTCGGTAGGGTAATGTGGTTTTAGTTAAAAATAACAATCTGCATTGTTTCCAGGTAGTTAGCACATTTTTTGCATCAAAATATCCTATAAGTACGTGTGGTCAATGTAGCTTAGCCCAATAGTAAGTACTCTTCTTGGCGAGTTTCAAATTGTGAGCTTAATAATGCTTTACTTTTTTTAAAATATTCAATAAAGAATACGACATACGATCTCAGAAAACAGCTAACACAACTTTTCCTGTATTTGGAACTTTTCAACGTTTAACTTATTTTTTTTTTTCGTACTAGTTAAACATCTAATAGAAATTATTGTTTCCGTATTGTGAGAAATTAATTTGACGAAAAATGTGAAAAATTAAATTTGTTTGTTTGATTTGGATTATTTATTAAAATTTTCAAAATCCCTCGTATAGCAATCGTCGTAAATAAGTGGTTAAGATAAATTAACATAGCGGAGCTTGTTATTGAAATAATTACCAAATACATATGCATTCTAAAATACCAATGCTTAGTCGTAGCAGCAGTTATCTTTTGAAAACCAGTTAATCAGGATTTATCTATCGTTGTAACCCGAGGTAAGTTTTTTATTTGATTATATTTTATATCAATTTATTTATTTTTGTTTTTGAGTCTTGAAAAAACTGAGATGTATGAAAATGAAACTTAAATACAAAAATATATAAAAATTATTTTTAAACCTTAAACAGTAGTTTAATACTTATACATTTTCAATTATCCTTAGGGAAAAATTGTTTAGGTCTTTTTTGTTTGTTTGCATAAATAACTAAATTATTTCTAAGAAATCGTCCCAGTAGATTATCATTTATCTTCATATAGCTTGTCGTCAAATATTGTTAGAAACAATAAAACTTAGGTGAAATTATTAAGAAGGTTATCAATATTAAAAATGTACTATAATCAATAAGCAAAAAAGAATTACTTCTAAACCCCTCTTAACTACAAATAATTTTTACTGAAATACTAGTTTAGCTCATATTGTGCGTTCCAATATAAATATAAAGGTCTAACATCCGAATATGATTTTGATATTACAAAATTATCAATATAGATTCTATTACACCTCTCCATTCCATTTTACGTCCAAAATTTGGCAGTTCTACTGGAATTTATCCAGGTGTCCAGATGTTAGTGATCAACTATTTGCACACCCATATTTTTTTTTTCGTAATATGTTATCACAAACTGTAAATGTAAATGAGTCTCAAAATAATGTATTTATGCTGTTCGTTCATGATATCAATTTAATTTTATATTTGATAACCTTTAACAACTTCATTTTACCTAATACTACTCTCAGATATTTTACCAATTTTCAAACTAATTAAAATTCAATGTTTTATATTTTGTAAAGGAAATAAATTCCAATTCTCAAATGGGACTAAGTTAAAAATAAACAAAAAAGAAAAAAAAAGAAAAACTCAAAGTCCGTGTCACAGAAACAACTGTTTCTATGGTTTTAGAGAACTAGGTCTAAGAACGACCTTCGTTACCATTTTACCTCATTGAATATCTACATATTCTCAACCGCTCGGCTGTTATTGTATACGGCAAATTTTGTATAGCCAGCAGACTTTATTAGAGAGTTAGTAGTCCTAGAGATAGTAACACAAATTTCATTAAGTGTTTAATGCACTTTGAAATTTTGTAATTTGAAATCATTTGGATGGAAAAGCAGATATACCTGTGTTGGCTAGACCCACCCCGGGACGCATATTTACACATCCTACTATATGACTGTACCAGGGTGCTGAAATGTGTTAATCTTTGTGGCCCACAATTGCACTACAGAAGCTCATTGATTTGAACACCCATACAAATTGTATGTCATTTGAGACTTTTTATTGCAATTTAGCAGTGTCCAGGCCGTTGGAGTCTATGCCGGTAGGCGTAGCCAGATATGGGTTAAAATTTTTTGGTAACGGCGAAGCGATTCCAAACTTCTATCAATATGTGCTCAATGGCGCAGAGCGTACAGTGGTCAAAATTTGGATAGTGTGGATAGCAAGTTGGTGGTTCGAGCCCCCGAAACTTTTAGTTTTTTTTGTTTTTTTTTTAAAAAAAAAAAGAAAAACTAAACATTTTAAATTACCAAGACTGTGAAATAATAAAACAATAATATTTTTCTGGTGTCCCGAAATGGGTCTAGCCAACACAGCTATATCTGCTTTTCCATCCAAATGATTTCAAATTACAAAATTTCAAAGTGCATCAAACACTTAATGAAATTTGTGTTACTAGCTCTTGGACTATAGAGACTTTAGTCGAGAATGGGGTCTATTTTGTAACAATTCCTTTATAATTAACGGCCTTTAAAAATATTTTCTTCTTTACTTCTGTCATTATTTAAACGGATCTTCAAAATACATTAGAGGATTATCTTAAAGAAATCTGTTTAAATAATGACAGAAGTAAATTAACGAATACGAACATATTTTTAAAGGCTGTTAAATATAAAGGAATTGTTACAGAATATACCCCATTGTCTATTTTCCTTCACTTGTCCATAATATAATTATTACATTGTAGTTTCCTTAAAACATACTCATCAGCACGTTTTTTTTTTTTTCAAAATAAACAAAATGAGGCATATTCACTGCTCCTAATCGTATATAAACCTTTGTATATCATCCTTTTTTTCGTACTTCTCAGCAACGGACTAAATTATATTTTAGAGTAAATAGTGATTTAAAAATTAAAAATGCTAACGATAAAAATAGTGCAAAAAAAGTTGATAAGACAGTTAGGTGAAATACAGAAACAAATAAAAAGAGTCTAGCTCTAACAAATAATCTACAGGTAGGTTGTTTTTATATTTAACATTGGATATTGTTTATATAGAGGAAAACGTACTTACGTTCTCTGTAAGAATATCTAAAATAAACTATTTTATGCAAATGCTTTTCTATTTAATAAGTAAGGATCGTATTATAATAATTCGTTTTTGGTTGGTTTACCAATCAATATTTCCCATCCTAAGCATATATTCGTTAACATCAACAAGTTCTTAATGTGTTCCCTCAAAATATTCCATAATAGTCCAGGGCATTTAGATCAAAATCACCCGAATAGCGGAACTTTGCTCATACACCAGATATCGAGATGCAGTTTTCTGCATTGTGTTCAGGAAGTTCCAGGGAAAAAAATTTACATGGTCTGGTTTGGCGCGTTTTTGGAAAAATGCCTTCTGGGCCGGAAAATGCATTTTCCAATTGCATCATAACTTGCACCATTAGGAACGACTGGAAACTCGGAAAAATCGCTCGAAAATCATTATTCGGGGGTTTTAGGGGCAGCCGCACTCAATTCTGGCATAAGAATTACCCAGGGGTGCACGGGGGTGGCTCTGTGGGGGTGCGCGGGGGGTGAATTGGGGAGAAATGGCAGCGTGCATGAAAGTCGTTCCAAACTCGTTACTCGGGGGGTTTTAGAGGATGCCCAATTCAATTCCGGCATTGAAATTACCCGGGGGTGTTCGAGGTGGCTCTACTGGGAGGTGCCCGGGGGCTGATTCGGGGGAGAAATTGCAGAGTCCATGGAAATGGCTCGAAAATCCTTACTCGGGGGGTTTCGGGGATGCCAAATTCATACTCAGCATTATATTTCCCCGGGGGCGCTCGGGGGTCCCGCTGTGGGAAATGGTAAAGGAGAAAGTGAAAAATCACAAATTATGAAAATAATACTTTATTCAAATAATAAATAGGAGTTTTTCTTAATGGTAAATTATTCATTATCAACTTCAATTTTTACCTTAAATACTAAACATCTTGTTCAAACTCTTCTTCCCCTTCTTTATCTTCTATCCCTTCCTCATCTTCTTCCTTGTCAGTATCCTCGGCCCCATTGGAAGTGCCTTTTTGATTTGAGCAATTGCCATCGCAATGATTGCATGCAAGTGAGCACTCCAACCCCTTTCGGCAGCACCCGCACCTCGTGCCACAGTCGGTTTGACAAGAACAAGAAATTTTGTTCAAAATTTCCTCGGAACCGGCTTCCTGGGTCATGGTGACAGGACTGAGCTCTCCATCCACAAATTCCCACCCCCATTCCAACGGATCTAAGGTCTCGTCTTGACCTTGTGAACCGTACCAAGCCTGTACTTGGAATTGGACACGCTTGATATGCTCGGTTAACTCAGTCGGAATTATACGTGCAAGATCGACTTTTTTATTATTGGAGGCTTCAGCATACATTTTTGCTCGATAGCTTTGGACAAGCTCAATCGCAGGTTTAACGCTGGTGAGCTCATCTTTAGGTATTCCGTAAAGAGCCAAAGTTAGACGAAGCCCGTAATCTATTAAATTGTCCATAGCTACATGTGTTTGCTTAAATATTTCTGCAAACCCATGTAAATCATCGGATTTCTCAAACAAATCGCCGAATGTTACTTTCCCTCGATAGAAAAATGCTGAGGTTGTGTCGCATCCTGTGAAAGCATATAGAAATAATATGAGACCTGAGGCAAGAGCTTCTGGATGCTAAGATTTTGGAAGAATACACAACATCAGGTACTCTAGCGGAAGGCGGCATCAGCAAGAATACTTCTAGATTCGGTGGAGTCCGAGCAGCAAGCATTGTTAAGACATCAGTGTCTTCCGAAACAATAACCACTTTATTGCTGTAGCTTTCAGAAGTACTCTCAATGGCCTTGAGCACAATATCAACATCCGCATCAGCTAAACTCTGCTCAGACATTATGTTGGCCCGTTTCAATTCCTCCTGGAGAAATTTAATAAGCTGGGACTTATTTTTGCTATTTCCTAGAAACTTGTCCTGAGTTACACTTGCGGGCAAAGTCATGACCGTCGAGGAATCTGGAGCCATGCGTACGGTGTCGGAATTTTTATGCATACATCGCCGGTTTCTTTCCGACGATTTAGTGGTAATTTGGTCGTATCCAACGAAAACTACAAAAACTCTGTTCCCAAATGCTCTCTGTATGTATCTTACATACCCGTTGCATATCTCTATCATGTTCTGGCCCTTTTTCCATTTAAATTTATGTAGAAGCATGCCTCCATCAATAACATATTGTGTGTCTTTACTTCTTACACTTACAGATCTTTCTTTAAAAAGTACTGTAGCACTGTATTTACATACAACGAAAAAGCAACGTGGTCCTGAAAGACATATGTAATACTGATGCAACACAGACGCCGATTGCGCGCGACAATCATGGTATTATACTATGGCGGGAATAGACAAAGACATCTGGTGGGGCGTCGATGGAATTTCTAGACTATTTCATGAACGGGCCAGATGTTCTTGAGGAAAAGTGAAAGGTACAAAATGTCTATTTCAAAAATGTTCGAGAATATTCAATATTGTTTGGGGGAAGCCACATATATATTTATTAAAAATTTTTATTATTCGTACCCCCGGGGAAGTCTAATGCCAGAATTGAATTCGGCATCCCCAAAAACTCCCGAGTAACGAGTTTGGAGCGACTTCCATGCACGCTGCCATTTCTCCCTCAGTTCACCCCACGCGCACCCCCACAGAACCACTCCCGTGCACCCCCGGGTAATTCTAATGCCAGAATCAAGTTCGACAGCCCCGAAAACCCCAGAATAATGATTTCCGAATGATTTTTCCGAGATTCCAGTCGGTCCTATAATGATGCAATTGGAAAATGCATTTTCCGGCCCAGAAGGCATTTTTCCAAAAACGCGCCAAACCAGACCATGTAAAATTTTTTCCCTGGACCTTCCTGAACATAATGCAGAAAACCGCATCTCGATATCTGGTGTATAGGCAAAGTTTCGCTATTTTTCCTAACTTCTCTGGACTATAAATAAAGTTTTACCTAAGTTTGTTTGGATGTCGTATTTATGAAGACTAGAGAGAAGGAGGCGAATCGGCAATGGTCAAATTTAAAATTTCCGTTCTTCTTTTTATAAAGTTCGCGAAATTGACTGTAGCTGTCATGTCTAATTACAGCGGTGTCAATTTTCTATGTAAATCAATGTAAAATGATATAATTTTTTAAAAAATTGGTAAAAAGAATCAAAATAATCTGGAAAAAGTACCTGAGCACAAGTAACATGAGTGACAAAAAAACATTAAAGCAAGATTTACGTCGTTCCAGACTGTAAAACAGGATAAAAATCAAATGTAAAACTAAAGAAAACACAAGAAAAAATGAATTCATGTGTTTTTAAAGCTTCTAATGTATTTATGTCTAAACATAATATTTATTGTAAACTAGTCACAATATGTATCTTACGAAGTTTAGTTTATTTTATTACAAGTTTCTATAATATAAAATTTTACAGTCATAGATGCTGACTTACAAACAACAACAATTATGCATTAAATTTAACTTATTAGAAAAGAAAATTAATTTTTTATACTTTTAATGTTAGATAAAGAGTTGCTACTGTTATGAGACTATTTTTACCGATGGTACTGTTAGCAAAATAAAAAGGGGAAAACTGAAGTTAAAGGATGAGGTAATACCATGTACATTCCTAAATCTCCCTTTATACTTGTATTACAACAATAAAAAATCTAATAACTGTGTTTTATTTTACTCTTATTGGTTCAATTCAAAAAAAAATTGCCACAAAATTGTACTTATTAAATTTCAGCATTAAGGAAACCTTTTCGAATTTATGTTTTATATAGATAAAATTAAATAATTTATCAATTAAAATCTGCAAGACTTATTTAAAAAGAAATACAACAGTATGTTCTGTGCTTTATTTAGCTATAAACAAGTTTATTTTTATTATTTTGACAAAATTATGTATGATTCCTATGAGAAGCCATGCATTTTGAACAGCATATATGCAGTACCAGCGCCCATGCGGTTAATTATAAAAGCTCAATTAGCATGCATTTTTTGGGACCGTATTTTGAGTATGCCGATTCTTCTCCTTATCTCTAGTCTTCATAGTCGTATTATACAATATTGCTGTCGTCGTCATATTTCTTACATTTGAAAAAATCGTACGATTTTTTTCAGTACTTTTATATATATATATATATATATATATATATATATATATATTATAAGAGAGTTGATAATCGTTGCTGTCTAGTTAATAATTTAACCAGTAATTTGTGGGTAATGCAGCAAATGAAAGTTTACTTTTTTAAGTTTATTCCAAGCTTTCGGAAATGTTTATTTCCATCATCAGGGAGACTAAAATAAAATAATACCACATATTATGATAAAGTAAGGTAAAATTTTTTTTAATTACTTACATCTTAATTAAGGTTGTTCATTATGGTGGTATTATTCATTTTAGTGTAGATACAAAATGGACAAGCTGAATCAATTACAAAATAATATACACAAACAATAATTAAGATACTTTAAAACTAAAAAAATATAAATAACGAAAAGTCAATTTGACAATTTGACATGACAAGTAAAATTTTTAAATAAATAACAAGTTATTAGAGGTTAGGAAATAAATGTGGATAATGCTATATTTACATAACATTAATATTTTTTTAAAGGTTCAAAGAGTGATTTTTATATTAAATTAGCTCTGTATTATTTAAATTATGAATTTGGTTTGGTTTATTGTCCAAATCCAATAAATAAATTTATTCTTATTTATATATATATATATATTATATATTTTTATTAACAACACTTTGTGACATCCAGAAAAACCTTGCATCTTGTGACATCCAGTTGTTACGTCACAGTATACCATTTCTACAAGAAAATTGCTATTCTTGTAACATCCAGCAAGTATATAAATACATTTTTGAATTGGGCACCTTATTACATCCTAAAAACTTAACACGTTTAACGCCAAAGCACACCCTCAAATTCTATGATTTTTATTGTTTTTTTATTCCAATGTGATTTCTTTAGTTGTTTTGATAAAATAATTTATTTCATTTTTAAATAATTACTGAGGCCCTTCCTATGGGGCCTCAGTATTGCATTCGTGCAGACGAAAACATTTTCTTACCCCCATTTTTTAAACTTTTTTTATGTTTCCGATCATTCCGAGTCCGAAAATGCAAAAAAAATTTTTCGTCTGGTCGTCTGTGTATATGTATGCCGGCACAATAACTCTAGAACGAAAGTTCTAATTGACTTGCAGTTTTGATCTTCTTGAATAATTCTTTCTAACTTAGAACCCTATTGATTTTCAGAATTTTCGGTTCATTCTAACTACTTTAATATCACTTTTCTTAAAATCCGCTTATGCATTTCTTATGTGACAATTTTAGGAATTCCAATTATTTCTAACGTCAACATCCCTAACATTCTTTACATTTCATAAATTGCAAACATTCTCTAACGACCTGTCAAACAACCGCTGTTGATAGTAAAAGTGAAATTTCTAAGGCGGGTTGCGACCTTCATATTTGCAAATATAGCCATTTTGGAGGCATTTTTATTCAAAATTAGTCGCCAAGCCTACCAATTATGAAAAATATATAAGCAGTTTCTTAAAAATTACTTTTTTATGGGGGTGCTAACTTAAGCGTACTACTATTTCGCCCCTAGCCACAAAAACACATTCATCAAATTTATTGGCAACCCCAATAATTAACCGGCCATTTTATTTGGCCAAAATCAGAATAATGCTTGGTTATGCCTGTCAGGTATCAAGATGTCAACTATGATGTGGGAATGGCTCTTAAATGTAAAATTATTTAAAAATGTATGCTTCTTTAGATATTTGTTGCAAATAATTTGTAGTGTATCTCAATTAAGGCTTTCCATAAATAAATGTGCAGCAAGACAGATATTATAATGTTCTTATACAAAGCACTTTTTTATTAAACAGTGAGCACCATAAGTCTTACCCCCCCCCCCCCTATCTAACTCATTACTGGAGTCTTCTTAGGAAAATCGCCGAGACACGTCGATTTTTGATTTCTACAGTGTACATTTTTGTATAAATAGTTTACCCTTAATTTCATCCCTTACTGGACAGGAGCAACCCTTTCGAAAAATTTAAATGGCATGGGGTGGTGAGTGATAGCTCATTTGAAAGAGGGTTTTATTCTCTATTCAACCGTGTAAAAAAATTAAAATTTGCTTCATTAATTCTCGACTAATTGTTGTTTCAGAATAACGGAAATTAACGTAGCGCACTCATCCTTATAATTAAAATTCGGCACTGCATGATTTCGGTTTTGGTTCAGACGTGAAGTAAGACTTTTTGCCATTAGAAGGTCACTGTTAGTCTAGTTGCTTTCCTATTTTGTGAGGGTTTGTTATTTTTAAACATTAATAAATCAACACGTAATAAAGCAAATTTCAAAATTCACTGTATAAAAGAGAGGTAGGATATAATGCTGGTTTACATATTCAACCAGCGAATTGTAAATAATAATTAGTAAACTTCTTGAGGTTACTTTTGAATACATTTATTGTTTTTTTTTAATTTCTGTTGACAGTCAATTGAATTTTTTACACCTTTAATAAAAATTATATTTTGGGAACTTTTAGTGATGGCTTGCCGTACATAAAAGTCAGATTGGCTTCTTGTATTATAATTGTGATATTGCGAATTATATTGAATTTTTTCTAATAGATCTGATGCGATGGTACTATGTCATTTTTATTTTATAAATAAATATCAGTCATGTACTGAATATAATTTTTAACTGAAAGCCAATTTATTTCTTTTAACATAGTTGCAATACTCATCCTTCTGTCCTTTATTAATATTATATAAATATAAGTAAGGAGGAGCCCAAATATTTTACATGAGCAGGCTTAAGAGGTAAAGGGGCCAATTATTATTGGATAAATTGCTCGAACAAGTTTGTAAACCCTAATCAAAAGGCGATATAGAATGGTTTTAAAAATCAAGGCTTGTGAAAATCATCACATGGTTTAGCCTAAGTAATGCCAATGCTTCACAAACCAAAAAATTCAACGTCCTAATACTACTATCGGCTTTCGGTCTTTCGTTCCAAGTTTAATAATTTCTCGTTTATTTTACGCTACGAGTTTATCCTTGTGGGCCTCAGTCCCGATAAGGTGGAAACCACCATTTTAGCGTCTCTCAAATTCTGAAAAATGTTTAAGAACAAGTTAAAAAAATATCTAACTGAAATTTAAGGGAGAGATTAAAAGCAAAATAAAATATTTAAGACGTAAAAGGGCCAATTATTATTGGAAAAATTGCTCGAACAAGTTTTTAAACCCTAATCAAAAGGCGATATAGAATGGTTTTAAAAATCAAGGCTTGTGAAAATCATCACATGGATAAACCTAAGTAATGCCAATGTTTCACAAAACAAAAAATTCAACGTCCTAATACTACTATAGGCTTTCGGTCTTTCGTTCCAAGTTAAATCATTTCTCGTTTTTGTTACGCTACGAGTTTACCCTTGTGGGCTTCAGTCTCGATAAGGTGGGAACCACCATTTTAGCGTCTCTCGAATTTTCTTTTCAGTGTTTGATTGTGTATATTTTTAGATACACTGGCCCAAAATATATTATTAAACGAGCAATTTATGGTAGCCATTATTCACGCAGGGTGACGTTTGCGTGAGCCCTAGGCGAGTCTAATACTATACTTTGTACCATTATACCATTATGGTTTCTTTATTAAATAAAAGTTAAGTGTAGAATGGAAAGTTTTTATTAAACATAGGTAATTAACTGTTGTTTTTTCAACCTTTCAATTTTCCGATTTTCAAATTTTTTGAATTTCTGATTTTTCGATCTAGAAAATATCGTTATGAAAAGTATCGCCCAACTTTAGTTATCTACCGGAAATTGCCAGAATTAGAAAAGAGTGAATTATCATAATTCACTCTAGTGATATATGGGTACCATATGCTTTTAGTTAGGAGGTAGAATATTGATTTACTATTAAGTGGTCGTGGACAAATTAGTTTCCGATTGAAGTAACTTTTTAATCTTTTTTTTTTGGTATGTGGATATCCCTTATAGAGATTGGGTACAGGTTCTCCCTTTTCCAATAGTTTGGGACTCCCGGATCATTAGTGCAAGTCAGGCTTATCATTTGCCCACTAAACGCACCCCTGAGCAGGTAATATCTTTTACTTGTCCGTTGGGACTACTTTATTAATTTTTTTGAGTATCTATCGACCTCGTATGGTTGATTCTCCGGTCTCAAGTGCATTAACACGGCCAGTTGGCGAACCTAAAGATAAATCCAGCGGTGTTTATTATTTTTGCGCACAGACTATTATACTAGAAACATTTTTAACTTCAAATTATTTTTGAGTTACACAAAAAAGTACATTTCTTTATTAGTTAAGTTCGTTTCCATATTTAAAGAGACCAAAAAAAAACTAAAATTAGTCATGTGCAAATTGTGCAGATGATTTTGCTGCTAAAACATAACGTCTAAATTGTTATTTTTTAGCATTTTGGAGATAAAAAATTAAAATAAAGGGGGTTTTAGTAACTTTAACACGTTATATTGAGGATAATTTAATCCCACGTGAATTTTTAAAAGCTACATATTATGTTGGTACTTCTATATATCTGTGCCTACCAATACCAAAAGCAATTCTGTGAATTCATTTTTCCTAGAGTCTAAGGGTTATGATGTTGGTACGACATGCAGTGATTAATTAAAAAGTAATAATTATGATATTTGGTTCTAAATACGAACTTTTAAGTACATTTTATTGTAGTGTACACGCATACAAGTACCAACAAAATATGTAACTTCTAAAAATGTGCTTAGTTTTAAAATAATATAAAAAATAATTAATTTTAGTAATAAAAATCATCTACTCAAAAATTAAAAGCATATGATTAAATTTTTTTGTGTGCTTTTTCAAATATGGATACAAATTTAACGACTTGTAGTGTGTTCTTATAAGGATGGACAAATTTATAATTTTTTTTTTTAAAGATGGAACTGCATTGTGTTTCTTATTAATGCCTTAATAGATTATGGTAAGTTGTAGAGAATACATGTGCCAAATTTCAATAACATAATAGCGGTTGGTAAGTTATGAAACAAGAAAGAAATTGGCAAAGTTAATAAAACTACTTGTATCTCGGTTATAAAGTAAGAATATTTGGAATCATATCAGAAGCATAAAAAAACTAAGTATTAAAAAAAAGAGTGAAACTTCTTAGATTAATTCACTCTAAAATAAAAAAATACAAATAAAATCCGCGTACATCAATATTTATCACTACTTGAACATACTATTAAGGTTATAACTCTAAACAGCAAGGCACCGACGATGCACGAACGACGATCGTTTGCAGTCGAAATTGGAGTTCAACTAGAGGACTAGGCTGTTAAGGTGTCAGGAAATCGAAATTTGTCGTTTTTATGAATTAGCTCATCATATTTTTTATGTTAGGACGAACCGTAAGAAGTGTTATTTATTTATTTTAATCTGTTATTAATTTACTTAAATTTATTTAATTTTATTTAAATTTATTTAAATTTATTTAAATTTATTTAAATTTATTTAAATTTATTTAAATTTATTTAAATTTATTTAAATTTATTTAAATTTATTTAAATTTATTTAAATTTATTTAAATTTATTTAAATTTATTTAAATTTATTTAAATTTATTTAAATTTATTTAAATTTATTTAAATTTATTTAAATTTATTTAAATTTATTTAAATTTATTTAAATTTATTTAAATTTATTTAAATTTATTTAAATTTATTTAAATTTATTTAAATTTATTTAAATTTATTTAAATTTATTTAAATTTATTTAAATTTATTTAAATTTATTTAAATTTATTTAAATTTATTTAAATTTATTTAAATTTATTTAAATTTATTTAAATTTATTTAAATTTATTTAAATTTATTTAAATTTATTTAAATTTATTTAAATTTATTTAAATTTATTTAAATTTATTTAAATTTATTTAAATTTATTTAAATTTATTTAAATTTATTTAAATTTATTTAAATTTATTAAAATTTATTTAAATTTATTTAAATTTATTTAAATTTATTTAAATTTATTTAAATTTATTTAAATTTATTTAAATTTATTTAAATTTATTTAAATTTATTTAAATTTATTTAAATTTATTTAAATTTATTTAAATTTATTTAAATTTATTTAAATTTATTTAAATTGATTTAAATTTATTTAAATTTATTTAAATTTATTTAAATTGATTTAAATTTATTTAAATTTATTTAAATTTATTTAAATTGATTTAAATTTATTTAAATTTATTTAAATTTATTTAAATTGATTTAAATTTATTTAAATTTATTTAAATTTATTTAAATTTATTTAAATTTATTTAAATTTATTTAAATTTATTTAAATTTATTTAAATTTATTTAAATTTATTTAAATTTATTTAAATTTATTTAAATTTATTTAAATTTATTTAAATTTATTTAAATTTATTTAAATTTATTTAAATTTATTTAAATTTATTTAAATTTATTTAAATTTATTTAAATTTATTTAAATTTATTTAAATTTATTTAAATTTATTTAAATTTATTTAAATTTATTTAAATTTATTTAAATTTATTTAAATTATTTAATTATTTAAATTATTTTAATCTATTATAATTTATTTTATTTTTTTTATTTGTTTTATTTTAATTTATTTTAATTTATTTTAATTTATTTTAATTTATTTTAATTTATTTTAATATAAATTACCGTCATCGTTCACTCACCCATTGTTGATACACCTTGTATTAATATAGATGCATATATTATATATTTATTAAATAGTTACAGAGAGTGAATGCATTTAAAAAACTTGTTGGTTCTGTGCGAAACCCAAGAAAAAATTTTGGCAGTTAATGTGTTAACATAAAATAGATCTTAAAATGAAAATCCAAATATATCTAAAATAAATTTTTTGGATGTCACATAACCTAGTGTGTAAAGTTCTAATATACTCGATGGTGGATGTCATATAGTCGGGTGAGTAAGTTTTAATATACTGAATGTTGGATGTCAGACAGTCGAGTGAGTAAATTCTAATATACTCAATGGTGGATGTTAGACAGTCGAGGGACTAAAATATTTAATATACAAAATATACAAAACCAACTGACGCGAGCGCCACCTTCACATCTATACACTGGAACTAAATTTATACACAAAATTGAAAATCAAGCATTATAACATCCAGCTGAAATTTGTTTGGTACTCTTTTAAACCTCCCCTATGATGTTTGAACCCCAAAAACGTTGTGACATCCGAATTTGGATGTCACATCGCAAACGGATGTTACAAAGATAGCAACATTTTTGCGACATGATGTCACAAAGTCGGCAGGACGAATCTATATATATATATATATATATATATATTTATAGGCCTTGGTGGCATCCCTCCATGTTAAAATTGCGTCTGCCGTGGCATCCACGTCCTCGTGGCATCCGATATACAGATGCCACGAGGACTTTCGATGAAACTCATCGCAAATGAAAGGATCCTACCCCTACTAACTCTCGGCAAAATATTGGCGGGATGCCAAAACAGCCTATTTTTGTATGTTTTTAAACATGGTAGTTTGAGCAATGACCGCAACTGCCGCCACTTTCGTGTGCTGTATATTCTGAGATATATTTAAAGGAGGTAATGGCATCCAATGATATACATATTCATTTTGAGTACCTGGTGGCCTCTGTATATTCCGTTTTCGGTTTGATGGCATCCATTTCGTTGTTGCCAGATCTTATATTGGTTTATAACTCAGCCTTTTCATTTTTATAGATTCTGTAACATACTTTCACTAGGATGAGGCGCCCTTGCGATTTACTTCCGAGAAAATAACATGTGTTTTTAAAGCTATTTTTATTATATCTTTTGAAATATACTGGTTAAATTAGGCACACTTATTCTGTCACTTTTTAAACTGTAATCTGTGAGGAACAGTTTTGTTTTGTATAAAAATTTGCACAGATTTGTCTGCCAATGTTGATAAAATTAAAACGCTTTTAATCGTATAAGGCATAAGCTAGGAGAAATTAGCGGACAAACTGGACGGCGATGCTTGAAAATTTCAATATTGTTATTCGCTAAAATCTTTGGTTTAGATGGACTTTAGTGTCATGAAAGTTAAAAAATAAATAAAAATTATCATTTTTATTGAAAAAATCATTAATTCAGTTTAAAATATTATTTAAAACAAAATATAATTTTTATACCGATTAACCGATTAAACAAAACATTAAGACTAACCAATGATTCAAAATATATATTTTTTTCTTTTAAAGTCAGGTTTTTGCCGCCAAACAACTATGGGAGCAGGGAGGGGAAAACACATTTAGCCCAAGATTACAAATACAATTCTTATACTACCAATTCAGTACACTACTTTCAATTAATTAAATTAAAATCATTAAATAGCAAGAACTCCAACATATAATTTTTAGGTCTTTAAAGTCATTCGTATCCGCCGATAAATATTATTCCATCAACTTTCCGTTTGAATTAACTTATTACCTGGAACGTTACATAGTAAGTCTGTTTTTTCTGCCTAGGCAATAAAAATATATCTTTTTAAGTCTTTAAAGTGTCAATAAAAAGCCGCTTTGGGTACAAGAAACCAAGTTTTTTTTTAAATATTTGAAAAATTACTAACTTTTAGTATCTATATAAACGACGTGGAATCATTAATTTTCCTACGAATTTCTTTCAGAACTAAACATATTTACATGTTTTCTTTTCGTTACACCTGACAAATAATGAAACACATCAAACTTTTTTTGTGAAAAACAATTATATTTTTTAAAAAAATATACCTTTATCGCGAGATATAGCGGTAAGTTACAAAATTAAACATATTTTATTCCAACGATTTTGTTGAAAAATCTAGAAATTGTTCAGGTAAACAGTTCCCGAGGTAAGGCCAAACTTTATTCTCGTGTGTTATTTAAAAAAAAAAAAAATTTTATTCCATTCTATGACTACCAGTTAACACAAACTTTTTCATAATTTTAAATAATTTTTCAAAAAATCAAAGAAGCGACATTATACTTTCCAATTATACAAGGTTCTCCAAGAAAGTGATACATATCAAAGTTTTCCAAAATGGGACACCTTGTATTTCATATATTTGAATTTTCCTTGCCTTTCATATTATAACAATAAAATAGTCTGAGATTATACAGGGTATTTCACACGCTATAACCAGTTTTATATAAAAATCGTACTAATTTCAAAGACGTGTATAGCGCAAAATAAACATTTAAAAACCTTTTTTGTGCAGTAAAAGGTTTTCATTATTAGTCAAAAAATTTTACCGATATACTACTTCTTTAATTTTAAACAAATCTTTATAGGGTACGTCAATACAAAAAATTTAGTAACTATTTCTATTTGGGACAAATCTATTGAATTCGTTTAATATTATTTTTATTTTAAACAACATTTTTAATAGATAAATGTTAAATTGTCATTTGTTTTATTAGGCAAAAAAGCACAAGATTTAATGTCGTGGCTGGTGTTTCATAGGCGAAGCGTAGCTAAGACTAGGAAACCAGCCAAGGCATTCGGAGAAAAAATGATATGTTCCACATAGCAGAAAATTAGATATAATGCCTTGGCTGGTTCCCTAGTCTCAGCTTGGCTTCCGCTATGAAACACCAGCCACGGCATTCAATATTGTGCTTTTCTGGCTAATAAAACAAATGACATGTATTTATTTAAAATAAGAATAATATTATACGAATTCAATAGATTTGTCCTAAATAGATATAGTTACTAATTAGAAATTAATAAATTGTAATAATATTTTACCAAATATTTACATTATTATACTCTTCACACAGTAGTCTGTGAAGAGTATTATATGTTTACTTTTGTCCGTCTGTCTGTCCGTCCGAAGTCACGTTTTTTGTCCACACGATAACTCAAAAACGAAACATGATATCTTCTTGAAATTTATAGAAAAAATCAAACTCTATAAGGGGACAAAGCCTATTGATTTTGAAAAAAATCGGAATAAAAATGAGGGGTTTAAGGGGGGGTTGAAACTTAAAAAAATTATAAATCATTTAGGAAAAATGAAGTTCTATGAGACGACGAGGCCAAATAATTTTTTAAAAATCTGATTAAGAATGGGGGGTTATAGGGGAGTTAAAACTTAAAAAAATCATAATTTAAAAACGAAATATGATATAAATTTGAAATTTTCAGGAAAAATCAAGCTTTATAAGGGAAAAAAGACTATTTTTTTTAAAAATAAATCTGATTAAAAAGGGGGGGGTTTAAGGGGGGGTTAAAACTTTAAACAAATCATAAATCAAAAACGAAACATGATATTTACTTGAAATTTTAAGGGTAAATCAAGTCCTATAAGGGGACAAAGTCTAGTGAATTAAAAAAAATTAATAAAAGTAGGGGTTTAAGCGGGGTTTAAATGTAAAAAAATCATAAATCTAAAACGAAACATGATACCAACTTGAAATTTAAAAAAAATCAAGCTCTATGAGATGACGAAGTCTCTTGATTTTTAAATAGATCCGATTAAAAATGGGGAGATTAGTGGGGGGTTGAAACTTTAAAAAAATCATAAATCAAAAACGAAACATGATATCAACTTTAAATTTTCAGGAAAAATCAAGTCCTATTAGAGGACGAAACCTATTAAATTTTTTAAAAATCTGAATAACAGTAGGGGGTTAAGTTGGGTTAAAATTAAAAAAAAATCATTCATCTAAAAGAAGTATTATATCAACTTGAAATGTTTAATAAAAATCAAGCTCTATAAGGAGATGAAGCCTATTAATTACTAAAAGAAAAAAATCTAAATAAAAATTGAGAAGCCTATTTATTCCCAAAAAAAAAAAATGTTTATAAAAAAATCGCTAGTTAAGAGGGTCTGTTAAACTGTGAAGAGTATAATAAAGAATGCCAAGAATTATATATCCTCATTCTAAATTTAAAATTGCTTTATTGCTCTTTATTTTATGTATTCGATACATTTTTTGTCTCGATAAAAACATTTTTACTTTTATTCGCTGAAAAACGTTTTTTAAAATAAGAACAATAACATATACGAAACCAATAAACACATTTGTCACAAATAGGTAGTTACTAGTTAGTACTTTATAAATTTTAATAATATTTAACCATTTATTTGAAATTTTCTTTTTACATTTTTTTATTACTATTTCTTATGTATTTATTTAAATTGTCGTTTCAATTAAAACATTTTACACATATTTAATAAAAAATAGTTATTAAATTTTAAGGATATTGTAAAAAAAAATTTCAATCAATAAATTACAGCTAGTAAAATTCTAATCACTAATTAACACACAGTCTATTTCCAGTCAACCAGTGACCAGTTAAAATTAAACTATTTTGTGAATTATCTTTTTTGTCATTTAGATTTAAAAATCTCCCAAAATTATTGGTTTTAGGTATAGAGAATGCTTGACTCAAATTTAACTTTAAGAAACGTTCTTTTAAAATACAATTAAAGAAAATGGGAAAATGATGTATTTCCGTACTGATGTACCCTATATAGATTTGTTTAAAATTAAAAAAGTAGTACATCGGTAAACTTTTTTAAATAATAATGAAAACCATTTACTCCAAAAAAATGGTTTTCAAATGTTTCTTTTGCACTATACACGTCTTTAAAATCAGTACGGAAAACTTTGATATTGTATTACTTTTTTAGAGAACCTTGTATAATTGGAAAGTATATGTTGCTTCTTTGATTTTTTAAAAAACTATTTAAATTCATGATAAAGTTTTAATCTCAAATTTAACATGCTTTTTAATAGAATGAAATAAAAAAAAAACATTTTTTAAATAACACACGAGAATAAAGTTTGGCCTTTTGAACAGTTTTCAATATTATAATAATTATTGCCAGAAATAATTCATTGGTAAATTTGTATACGCGAATGAATTTAAAGGCCGAAGAGACCAATTTGTTTTTAGATCATTCGATATGCCTAAAATGTTTTTAAAAAGAGATTCTAATTCTTTGAACCGCTCTCAAATAGGTAATAATAAATCATTTCGTTGTAAAGGATTCCATTGTAAAGGTTTCCATTGTAAATAATAAGCTCTGAAATCAAGTGTTGAGCCAGTCAAGCATATGTTACTTATTTAGCATTGTATTTAAAAATTTAACCAACTATTAAAACTTTAGAAAATAATTTTTTGTAACATTATAAAAAATGTTAAGTTTAATAAATAAAAATGTCTATTTTATGTGACACCTGTACTGCATAGGTTTTGGAATGGCTAATATCCGAGTTATTTGATCATAAAATAAAAAGGAAACAAATCTCTTGCAAAATCCAAAGTTTGAATGTTGTCTAATATTTCTCTAATTTTTACAGTAATTTTGACTATTAAAGCTAAAAGTAGAGCAAATATATTACTGAAATGAGGATAAAAATCATAATTACAAATATTTAAATATAAATGTAGGGATAGTTTGAGAGGTGGTTGGTTTAAATACAAGCTGTAAGACAATTTTTACCCTATGTACATCATATTTTTTATTTTACTTTATGGAGTACCTACCATAAATATTAATTATAAATGTTATACTGCGTTAGTGACAAACAGTTGGTCAAATAAAACATAATCAAATTTCTTTATTCTACTACAATGCGTGTTGATTTTCAAGAAAAAAAAATTCTTAAGTTTTATTTGTTTCCTATCTGTGTACATACAGATAAGGAAAGTATAGTAATCATGATTTTTTCGACCTCAAGTTTTTGACGGATTTTTACGTTTCGGGGGCTCTTGAATCCGTTTTAAACTTAAGCTTTAATCCACCCTTCGGTGAACTGATTATATTTTGGGCCTAGTCGGAACATCTGGGGGTACTGTATGGGGGATCTTTTTATACTTAATGGAATACTTCTGTTATTTTTGCTTAGAGAAGAAACTTCGTTAAATAAAAGTTTTTCTCTAGAATTTTTGCTACATACCTATATAATTTTCCTAAAATGGAGCGTATTCGAGAAATTTGAGGAAAAGTGAAAATTTAGAATTTTGAACATTTTCAACTCAAAAACGGATTAAAAAAAAGCAACAAATTATAAATTTAAGCTTCAACCTACCATGCGGTAAGCTGCTTAGATTTTGGGCATAGTTGGAACTTCAGGGGGTTACTTTATGAGAGAGTAATTTTCTACTTTATTGAATATATCTTGTTATTTACGCTTGGAGAAAAACTTCCTTGGTTCAAATTTTTTGGCAAAATTATTTTTTCTTCTATACATAATTTTCGTAAAATGACCCATATTTGAGAAATTTGAGGATAAGTGAAAATTTTGAATTTTGAACATAACTCAAAAGCGGATAAAGAGAAAAACACTAAATTTTAAACAAGCTTTAATCTATTATGTGGTAACCTGATTAGATTTTGGGCATAGTCAGAACATCTGGGGCTACTTTATACAAGGGCATTTTTCTACTCTATTGAATGTATCTGTTATTTATACTTGGAGAAGAAACTTCCTTAAATACAAGTTGTTTGAAAAATTATTCTCTATATGTTTTCTTTTATACATAACTTTCCTAAAATTGTCCGTATTTAAGAAATTTGAGGATAAGTGACAATTTTAAATTTTAATTAAACATAACTCTTCGCTTCGGCTATGAAACACCAGCCACGGCATAAAATCTTGTGCTTTTATGTATAATTAAACAACTATTTTTTCCAAGTTTTAATAGAAAATCCATTAATATTACATGTTTAACCCAAATTTATATTGACTCCAATTTAAGTTTAAAGTAAAATTTTAGAAGAAAAAAATACCCTATTACAGTTTTTCTTTGATTGATTTTGTTTACTAAGCAGAACGTCATTTTTGGACTGTTTTTTGTCTTTTTAGGAGTCATAAGAAATAGTTCTATATAGAACATTTTTTGCACTCTTTTGGTTTTGAAAATGTACAAATTCTCGAAAATAAATCAAATAAAACAAAAGAACTATCCCTGAAATGATACATATTAAAAAAATATTAAAACAGACAAAATATTTATCTAACGTTTATTTTAATTCTAACTAATTGTAAGCTTTTTAATTTTATTCTATATTTTAACGCCACTGATATTTTTTAAATTTGTAAACACTCATGTTTTTGTTTTCCTTTTGTATATATCTTGTTAAATCAAATTATATTATTTCGAATACACCTCCACACGCTGTAAAACAAAAGATGGGGCTTTAACTGTTTTAAAAAATTACATGTGTTTTAGTTCCTCATGTTTTTAAAAATAATTTACTGAACCAGAAGATAAAGAATATGTTATCCAAAATATATCTGCCGCCTATAAAATAAAAAATTAAATAAAAATTTATGACCAAATAAACCAAGGCACTTTATTTATTTAAAGTAAAAGAAATACGAGCAATACCCAAATATCTATTTTTGAGTCTTTATTCAAAGTACAACTAAGCGTCCGTAAAATAAACACATGTGGTTTTAAGGTCTAAAAGGGGCTGAATTTTACACAAACTAGAAATATTTCATGCAATTTCAAACGGATCAATGTTGTCAAACTTACAGAGTTCACGAAAGACGCTATTAGTATTTTTAAATTCTTCTCAGTATACATGGTGTATATTGGGCGGATGCCATCAAGGGTCATATATATACGGATGCCACGGACGACTACAATTCAATATATATATATATATATATATATATATATATATATATATATATATATATATATATATATATATATATATATATATATCCTTAGCAGTATTTTGCGTCCGATAACATACACATTACGTTACATTTTGCTTCCATGACTATTTTACGTCCGAATATCGGACGCAAAATAGTTTTCGGCTTTTCCCGCCTTGTAAAAGCACGGAACTAAATCAATTTGACAGAGATAAGTTTGTTTTGAGGTTGGGTTTCTGAAGTTAACCCTTATTTTAATCTAACTAATACCAGATGGCAGTAATAATGAATTAAGTGGACGCAATTTAGTGTCAGATATGAAAGAAAATATACAAAATTTAGTTTGTGAGATTACCGTTAGAGGCGCTAAATAATATACATAATGTATATTATCCTTTTATTTCACTTACTATTTTGACTCCAACTAGCGGCAACACTGTAAAGTGTAAAATCAAATCACTGTAAAGAGCATTGTTAAGTGCGTGGATGTTGGAGTTTATATTTTTTGTTATATTAGTTAGGATTCTAAGGATTTGAGTGAAGTTAGGGATTTCTAAATTGAATATTTTTTCTGTAAAAACATTTGCGGAAAATACTTTAGGTTATTTTAATTTAATGGATTATATATAAATAATTATTTTAAAATAATTGTTTTTGGGTTTTGATTATAAGAAGTTTTTGGCAAATATCTTAGGTTTTTAAAATTTATTACGTAAATTATAATTATTTCAAAATAATTTTAGTTGTTTAATTAAATACGGGATAGTTCTAAATTAAATTTTAGTTATAAGAAGTTTGGGAGCAATTACTAGAGGTTATTTAAATTTATTAGATATATTATAATTTCTTTAACATAATTTTAGTTATGGTTTTAAAAAATCTGATTTAATATTGATTTACATATTGTAAGAAAAATATTATTAATAATATTATACCAATATGATTATGATTGATATTTATGATTGATGATTATGACTGATATATATGATTGATGATTATAATTGATGATTAGGATTCATGTTTGAGAATGATGATTAAGATTGATATTTATGATTGATGATAATGATTGATAATTAATTATAATTGATGATTATGATTGAAGATTGTGATTGACGATTATAATTGATGATTATGATTGAAGATTGTGATTGACGATTATAATTGACGATTACGATTGCCGATTATGGTTGATGATTATGGTTGATAATTATGGTTGATGGGTTGATGATTATGGTTGATGATTGTGGTGGATGATTAGGATTGATGATTAAAATTGCAGATTATGATTGAAGAATATGATTAATGATTATGCTTGATGAATTATGATTGATTATTATGATTGATGATTATGATTGATGATTATGATTGATAATTATGATTGATGATTGTGAATGATGATTATGATTGATGGTTATAATTGATGATTATTATTGACGATTATTATTATTATGATTAATGATTATGATCGATGATTTTGTTCGATGATTATGATCGATGATTATGGTTGATGATTAGGATTGATGATTATGATTGGTGATTATGATTGATGATTATGATTGATGATTATGATTGATGATTATGATTGATGATTATGATTGATAATTATGATTGATGATTGATGATTGATGATTATGATTGATGATTATGATTGATGATTATGATTGATGATTATGATTGATGATTATGATTGATGATTATGATTGATGATTATGATTGATGATTATGATTGATGATTATGATTGATGATTATGATTGATCATTATGATTGATGATTATGATTGATGATTATGATTGATGATTATGATTGATGATTATGATTGATGATTATGATTGATGATTATGATTGATGATTATGATTGATGATTATGATTGATGATTATGATTGATGATTATGATTGATGATTATGATTGATGATTATGATTGATGATTGATGATTATTGATGATTATGATTGATGATTATGATTGATGATTATGATTGATGATTATGATTGATGATTATGATTGATGATTATGATTGATGATTATGATTGATGATTATGATTGATGATTATGATTGATGATTATGATTGATGATTATGTTTGATGATTATGATTGATGATTATGATTGATGATTATGATTGATGATTATGATTGATGATTATGATTGATGATTATGATTGATGATTATGATTGTTGATTATGATTGATGATTATGATTGATGATTATGATTGATGATTATGATTGATGATTATGATTGATGATTATGATTGATGATTATGATTGATGATTATGATTGATGATTATGATTGATGATTATGATTGATGATTATGATTGATGATTATGATTGATGATTATGATTGATGATTATGATTGATGATTATGATTGATGATTATGATTGATGATTATAATTGATGATTATGATTGATGATTATGATTGATGATTATGATTGATGATTATGATTGATGATTATGATTGATGATTATGATTGATGATTATGATTGATGATTATGATTGATGATTATGATTGATGATTATGATTAATGATTATGATTGATGATTATGATTGATGATTATGATTGATGATTATGATTGTTGATTATGATTGATGATTATGATTGATGATTATGATTGATGATTACGATTGATGATTACGATTGATGATTACGATTGATGATTATGATTGATGATTATGATTGATGATTATGATTGATGATTATGATTGATGATATGATTGATGATTATGATTGATGATTATGATTGATAATTATGATTGATGATTATCATTGATGATTATCATTGATGATTATGATTGATGATTATGATTTATTATTATGATTGGTAATTAAATTTGATAATTTTTTTTATTTCTTTTTATTTATTTTTATTTATTTTTATTTATTTTTATTTATTTTTATTTATTTTTATTTATTTTTATTTATTTTTATTTATTTTTATTTATTTTTATTTATTTTTATTTATTTTTATTTATTTTTATTTATTTTTATTTATTTTTATTTATTTTTATTTATTTTTATTTATTTTTATTTATTTTTATTTATTTTTATTTATTTTTATTTATTTTTATTTATTTTTATTTATTTTTATTTATTTTTATTTATTTTTATTTATTTTTATTTATTTTTATTTATTTATATTTATTTTTATTTATTTTTATTTATTTTTATTTATTTTTATTTATTTTTATTTATTTTTATTTATTTTTATTTATTTTTATTTATTTTTATTTATTTTTATTTATTTTTATTTATTTTTATTTATTTTTATTTATTTTTATTTATTTTTATTTATTTTTATTTATTTTTATTTATTTTTATTTATTTTTATTTATTTTTATTTATTTTTATTTATTTTTATTTATTTTTATTTATTTATATTTATTTTTATTTATTTTTATTTATTTTTATTTATTTTTATTTATTTTTATTTATTTTTATTTATTTTTATTTATTTTTATTTATTTTTATTTATTTTTATTTATTTTTATTTATTTTTATTTATTTTTATTTATTTTTATTTATTTTTATTTATTTTTATTTATTTTTATTTATTTTTATTTATTTTTATTTATTTTTATTTATTTTTATTTATTTTTATTTATTTTTATTTATTTTTATTTATTTTTATTTATTTTTCTTTATTTTTATTTATTTTTATTTATATTTTTTTAAATTTAATTTTATATATTTTTGTGTATTTTTATTTCTTTCTCCATAAAAAATGTTACTCCCTGTTTCTCCACCCTTAAAATATGAAAATCCAATTATCCGAAAATATATCATTATTTATTTATGATGAGTAGCTGCAATTTATACCTTTGGAAAACCGATACTCCCATAAAAACTTTCACCCCACCCCCCGTTTCTCACCCTTTAAATGTGAAAATATAAAAAATATTTAAGATGAGTAGCTACACTTCCAATTTTCAAGTTCCTATATTTAAGAAACCAATACCCCATACTAAACTTTACCATCGTTCCCTCATCTTTAAAATGTGAAAATCCAAACACCCGGAAGCAAGTCATTATTTATGTATGATGAGTAGCTACAATTCCAATTTTTAAGTTGCTATCTTTAAAAAACCAATATTTAATAAAAACTTTAAACTTCCATTTCCCCTCCTTAAAATGTGAAAATCCTAAACACTTAAACAATTCATTACCTATTTATTTATGATGTGTAGCTATATTTCCAATTTTTAAATTCCTACCTTTAAAAAATCGATACTCGCATACAAACTTTCATCCCCTGTTCCCACTTGTTTCCCGCCTTAAAATATGAAAATTCAAAAACGATAACCTAAAAAAAATTATTTTTCTATACAAGCGTTCACTTCCCCGTTTCCTCCCCTTTAAATTTATTATTTATTTACGCTGTAGCTGTATTTCAAATTTTTATGTGTCTAACTTCAAACAATTAAAATTTTTGAAAATTCTTTTTTGCATACGTTATAAAAAAAACCTGTCTTATTAATTTTAGCTTCCTAGACTTAGAAGTTTTGGCGGTAAGATTGATGAGTCAGTCAGTCAATCAGAACAAATAATTTTATATATTTAGACTATTCTTATGGTTGGTTTCGAAATAAATTGGTCTTTAATACAAAGCCTTCCTGAATTATAAAAAATATTGGCAACACTGTTGGACGTAAATTAATATGTTAAATGAAACAAAAATATTATTTTGGACGTAAAATAGTAATATACGGATGCAAGATAGATATTAATATAAAAGGAGTCAAAGAGGTCGGAAAATAAAAAAAAAAACGTATATAATTTTTTAACGATATGGTCATAAAAAACATATTTTGAGACAATTAATTTTTAGTAGTTTCAATATACTCGATGAAATCTATTCTAAACACACTGTTTCCAGAGACGCAAAATGTATGGGTTATGAAAGGACGCAATATTGCTGCGGGATGTAAATATATATATATATATATATATATATATATATATATATATATATATATATATATATATATATATATATATATATGTATATATAATGTCTTTTAAAATACTGGGCGGGACTTTCTAAGAGGAATTCGAGCGATTTTATTGGGACGAAATATTAATTTAACCTTGTCTTTAATGATCCTACTGTTTGAATTAACATAATAGACGTTCGTTATTCTTGCATAAATATAGATCTTTAGGAAGTCGAGCGATTATTGATTATTTTTCTGTATTTCTGGACTTACACGGAGAAGAACGTGAGTTATCCCTTCTGAATACATTTTCAGTAATTCTGTATAAAAATAATATCTTTTAACTTACCGCACGGTATTTTATAAGAGAGGAAATTGAGCAATTTCATTGAGACAAAATACTCTTAACTTTTGTCTTTTTCTGATCCTACTGTTTGCATTAAGTAGAATAGATATTCGTTATTCTTGTATAGGTAGAGATCTTTATAGGAAGTCGAGCGATTCTCGATGATTTTTATATTTCTCTGGATGTATACAGGGATGAACGTGCGTTATCCTTTCTAAATAAAAGTGGTTTTAAAATAAAAAAAAAACGTGCGATTTTTTTTTAGTGTTATATAAAAATAATATACAGTAGGGTCTTCCCTCTTAAAGTTTTGAGCGGTACTTAAAAGCCATCGAGCGATTTGCCATTTTATTAAAACGAATAAATATTATATTGTCTTTGATGATCCTACTGTTTGAAGTAAGCAGAATGTAGATGTAAAAAAACATTAAGCGATTCTTGATGAGTCTTATGGTTTTCTGGATTTCAATGTAAACTATAATAAAATTAAAAAATACAACCAAATTGCAACAGTACAGAAGGAAATACTCTTTATAAAGAAATCGTTGTCCATTGGAATTAATTTATAAAAGAGTATAGCCAGGAATCAGCGGAAAATCTTTTCAATAATTTCAATATTTCAGCTAACTGAAAAACTCTAAAATGAAATTCAAGCCTGCTTGCCCAAACCAGTGCATGCTGGGCTATCAGCAGTGTAAGTGGTTAGTAAAAAAACTGTCTATTCCTGAATATTTAGAAAATCACAAAATTTTAGCAAAAGCCTGTCAATCCTGCTACAAGTTACGATTTTACTCTTACAAAATCTCTCGAAATAATAAAATATATTTCGCTTTAAGGAGATTACCTTAATTATCTTAGAAAAATTCTTCCCGAATTTATTATTACAAGAATGGTGGCAGAAAATGTTGGATTAAGTCAAGCTATAAGATCTAAGCTGTTCCCGAGAGATGTATTTTCATATGCTTCACATACTGGTTGCTGTGCCTTTTGTATGGTTTTAAATACCATGAGTGTTGGGACAACCAAGAATTAAAACTGAACATTAACTTTTTAAAAATTAAGGCAGTATTTTATGCTTTAAAATCACACAGAATCTGGATGAATTTACGTTATATTGGACAATGGTCAAGATATTACTTTTATGCTTTTTCTGCATTTTTGCCATTAGCAAGTTCAAACCAGAAAAAAAAATTGCGTATCTCTCCGTTTAGCCACAAGATTTCTGATGGTGAAATACATTGTAAAAGGTAAAATAAATCTAATACTTAATACTTAAATAATGTATTGAATATAATAAAATAATATTCGTTCTGAAATTGGCTAATTGAACACCCATTGATATCTTAATTGCATTGATTAGCCAGTCGCATTAGTATAAATTATATATAATAAATTTAAGGTCTCTTAGGTGTCCTAAAACAATATGTGGCTGGTTTTATGAAATATTGGAAAGTATACGCAACAAAGCCCTTTTGTATATAATTTACAAACATAATTCTATTTTTTCTTAAAGAGTTTAAACAATGAAAATTCGTTTTCAGTTTTGAAATAATATAGGTCGGCGTTAAATTTAAAATTTAACCTACTATATTCCAGTAATGAAAACCTAAATTTTTGAAGGGGGTTTAAAGAAACCTTAAAAAATTAGACATCTAGAGACAACGTTTCGATGAGTTGATGCATAAACTTCTTATTCTTATGGCTTTAATTAACATCAGTCATTAGAGTACAGAATCTTCCTTGATTAAACTCCAATATATCGTTAAAAAGAATAGAAATTAAAATCTCTGATAGAATAAAATGGGACATATTATCAAGGAAACCCAATCGTCTCGTAATTAGGAGCAACATCTCATATTGACGCATCAACATCTGCTGCGTTTAGGGTACGTATAAGTATTGAACAGATAAGGACAACTTCTGCTAAAACAATTATTAAATTTTGTAATAAAACTATAAAAGAACGCAATGACATATTTGCTAACACTATTATTAATTTGGAAATTATAAATTATTTGACCTATTCTTCAATTGTGATCATACAATAATTTTATTATTCTCATTCACTTTTTAACTAAAAAGAAGTTACAAAATTACAAATACAATTATGTATTTGTTTATTTAATTACGTTTATAATATTAATATAAATAACTACTTAGAAAATCACATTTTCTTACTATAAACAAACATCTACAATGTATTAATTAACGGTAATACTGTAAGTTTTGCGGATGATACAGCCATTTTCTATGAAGGAAATAACTGACAGGAATTAAAAAGCACAGTTTAGAATGACTTTACTACTATCGCTAATTTTTTTGAGAGCAGATTACTAACAATTAATTTAAAAAAACTTTCCTTGTCCCTTTTACATCATATAGCAATTACTTACCGCCTTTTAAAGAAATTAATATAAAAATCGAAAATGAAACTATTATTATAAAATCTACAAATAAATAAAGTATTTGTGAATATATATTGAATCACATCTGCGATGGGAAGAACAGATTAACTATATTATAAAAAAGCTAAGATTTGTCTTATATAAATTTAGAAACCTTTCCACTTTCCTCCATGTGAGGTATTTAAAAATTCTTTACTATGCATTAGATGAAAGTCATTTCTCATACGGTATAATAGAATGGGGTGTAGCAGGTGCTACTTTAATTAATAACTTACAGAAAATACAAAAAGGTATATTATAAACATATTTCACCGACCTAGAACTCACCCAACAATAGATCTTTATCAAGAAGCTGGAGCATCAGATATTTATCAGTTATTTGCAAAAATGATTATTACAAAACAACGATAAGACAAACACACTTTACTATCAGTAAGGCATGACCACGCAACTCGAAATAAATTAAATAACCCAGGCAGCACACATTAGTATAACTAACGTATTTTATACACAATACTCGTTTAATTTTGGTATTGGTTGATTCCGTATACGTTTACAGTTAACGATTATTATACATGCCGTATAAAGTTCTTGTAAAATTGTTGGTGTTGTTGTTGTGCCCAGTTAGATTGCATGTTGCTTTGGCGTCCTGGCTTTTACGATATTGGTTAAAAGCATATAGGTAAGTTTCTATTAATGTTTTAATTCAGCTACTCGTTTAATAATTGTTGCATTTTATTACCTATTTTTTTTGGCTACCTAGTTATTCCAAGCATACTTATTTTCCTTTTTTTTTTGGTCAGTTGTTTTTTATTTAATAAAATGTCTAAAATAACCCTGTCTCGGCGTCATCTACTAAGAAAAATAGCACAAAATGTTCAAGATGCTTATAGTCAAATCAATTTTTTTTATTCCCAATGAAGAAAACATTAATAAGGCTTCGGACATTAATATATCATCTGATTCTATTATTTATAATAATTTCCTAGAAAATAATATAAATTTAACTTTGGAGCTTTTAGGAAATATTTCAGTTATATTTTGGTTCTAGGAATGGGGGTGAATCAAGAGACTTAACCGACCGAACGATTAGAAGTGCTATGTAAGATTGGCTTAAGTTACCTAAGGACACAACACATCCAAAGTGTTAAGCTAAGATTTTAATTTTCATATATATTTTTTGTAAGTTAAAGAAAAGTTTCGTTTAGTTTGTTATTCAGTATTTTACTGTTTATTTTTTAGAACTTATTAATTTTTTAGTATTTTATTGTTTATTTTTTTTAATAAAACATTGTTCTGTACATATAACAAGTGATCAAAAAATTTTTCTAAATATTTAGGCTAATTGCAACCAAAATAGCAACACGAGTAATACCTATTTATAGTGTATACACTCCTGCTATGGATGAAATCCAAACTGTCATTTAAGAAATATTAACATTTTTCCCTGGCCTCTTTTAGAAATTTTGTTTTGATCACTTTATTTAATTTGTGTTTGAAATACATTTAAAACAATATCAGGTAGACGCATTTTACATATTAATAAAATAAGATAAATCTAATATAGACGTATAGTAAAACAAGATAATAAAATGTAGATAAAGTAGTAATGTTAGACGTATAAAACATAAAAAAAATATACGTTTATAGGGCGGACATTTTCACGTATATATTGGGTAGCATATCAACGGTATCCATACGTATATTGTAGTACATAAAAAAACGTCTTTTATACCAAAGTGGATTCGTATAAATATACAACTATAAATTTAATATAGACGTATAGTAAAAACGTTTAATTATAGGTGGATAAATTCTTAGTAATCGACGTTTATAAGGCGGACATTTTCACGAATATATCTGGTAGTACATCAACCGTATTCATACGTATGGTAGTACCTAAAAAAAAAACGTAATTTATACCAAAGTGTGCTGCCTGGGAATGTTGTAATATCTAAAGCCAAAAAAACTATAGGACAAAAAGTTATCTTACCTGAGTCCTAAATTATATAATAAAATACCGTTAGAATTAAAGAGCATTTATTCCCTAAATCTATTCAAAGTAAAAATAAAAAAAATGGATATATTCCATCCCTACTGCAAACCTGCAACGTTTTATTTCAACAAATAACGAATGCTACTAGTTTAATTTAATAATTTGTCTAAAAAAAAAATAGTTAATAAAATGTAAATATTAATATTAAATTAGGCTTAGTATTACGTAACTGTTTTTCATATTATTCCAAATATTTTTTTTACATAATTTTTCATTTTTTTATAATATTGTAATAAATAATAAATAAATAACCAATAATAACCCGTGCTCAACGATTCTTTTTGTAGGTGTTTCTGTTTATTTATCTCGAACGAACTTACATTGGTATACATTATACATTGTTTCTATATTATTTTTGGTAAATAAATTATTATTATTATTATTATTATTATTATTATTATTATTATTATTATTATTATTATTATTATTATTATTATTATTATTATTATTATTATTATTATTATTATTATTATTATTATTATTATTATTATTATTATTATTATTATTATTATTATTATTATTATTATTATTATTATTATTATTATTATTATTATTATTATTATTATTATTATTATTATTATTATTATTATTATTATTATTATTATTATTATTATTATTATTATTATTATTATTATTATTATTATTATTATTATTATTATTATTATTATTATTATTATTATTATTATTATTATTATTATTATTATTATTATTATTATTATTATTATTTTTTTTTTTTTTTCTCCTTCTCAGGGTTGTTGATAAATTGGGATTCTTACGGAATCAGTCAATTAATCAGGCTTTAAATTTTTTCAAGTGTGAGTTGTGCGACTTTTATTCATTGGCAGGTAAGTTCAGAGTTTTTCTCACAATACGACAAGTTTCTAGTAAAACTGACTTTTGCATTGTTGTGAAGATATTTTTGTCAGTGATGTTTATTTGTTTTAGGTACGACTCCAACTTCTTCGAAACCAGACCAGTAGCTGAAATTACTATGGGAATTATGGTAATACTTTTTAGTTTATGTATACTTTTATATTCTTCGGCCAATTCGAAGTATTTATTATTTTTTTCCTTTTCTGCTTTTTCTAGATTATGATCGTTGGGGTGCGTGATGTCGATGAAGAAGCCCACTTTCTCCTTTTTTCTTACAAAGACGATGTCAGGTCTATTGCTGGATACTGGTTTGTCGGTCTGTATTGGCGTATCCCAGTACAGAAGGTATGTATCACTTTCTAGGACCGGGAATGGAACATACTTAAAATATTGTACAGCTTTTTCTTGAAAATTGCACATAACTGCCAGATGCTGATGAACTATGTTGGCCGTTAAGTTATGACGCTTTAGGTATTCAGTAGGCGCTAATACCGTGCATCCCGATACTATGTGCTCTATTGTTTCTGAGTGGCGACGACACATTCTGCACAAGTCGTTATCGAGTCGAACTCCGTGGATAATTTGGATATGATTTCGTGTTGCGATAACGTTGTCTTGAATCGCCACCAAAAATCCCTCAGTTTCCCCGAACAAGTATCCCTTTCTCAACCATTCAGTTGAGAGTTCAATTTTTGATTGCAGAAGTTGATTGGGATACTTTCCATGAAGGGGCTTCGACAGCCATTCACTTTTTCGTATGTTGAGATCAGGAAGTGCTGAGCTTTCTTCTTTGAGTTTAACTGGAGAGTAGTTATCCAGCTGAGTTACGACTCGGTGAAGTGTAGAAGTTAAGGATTTATCTCGAAAGTATTTTTTTTGTTTATTTATTTGCTTTTGATAAAGTAACTTTATATCTAATAGTCCCCGGCCTCCCATTTTCCGTGGAATATAGAGCCTTTCTGTACAAGCTTTTGGATGGTGAATTAAATATTTTGTCATTTGTACACGGATCGATCGATTAAGAGCCTCTAACTCCGTGTTTGACCACCCGATCACGCCAAAGGAATATGACATTGTAGGAATTGCCCATGCATTAATTGCCCTAATTTTGTTTTTTGCTGTTAATTCAGTACGCAGTATTTGTTTCGTTCTTTTTTCGAGTGTTTCTGTAAGATGTTTTTTGGTCTCTTTCTTATTGATTACAAGTTGTTGCTCGTACCCCAGGTATTTATAACTCTCGCTATTTAGGTATTTAATGTTCTCGATTTCGATGTTTTCGTACTCTCTAGGCTTTCCACGGTGTGCTACTAATTTCGCGCATTTATCAAAGCCAAATTTCATTTTAATGTCACCGCTAAAGTTTTTGGTTAACTCAATTAGTCTATCTAGATCTTTTTCAGAGGAGGCGTATAATTTTAAATCAATTATTATTATTATTATTATTATTATTATTATTATTATTATTATTATTATTATTATTATTATTATTATTATTATTATTATTATTATTATTATTATTATTATTATTATTATTATTATTTATTATTATTATTATTATTATTATTATTATTATTATTATTATTATTATTATTATTATTATTATTTTTGTTGTTATTATTATTATTATTATTATTATTATTATTATTATTATTATTATTATTATTATTATTATTATTATTATTATTATTATTATTATTATTATTATTATTATTATTATTATTATTATTATTATTATTATTATTATTATTATTATTATTATTATTAATATTATTATTATTATTATTTTTGTTGTTATTATTATTATTATTATTATTATTATTATTATTATTATTATTATTATTATTATTATTATTAATATTATTATTATTATTATTATTATTATTATTATTATTATTATTATTATTATTATTATTATTATTATTATTATTATTATTATTATTATTATTATTATTATTATTATTATTTTTGTTGTTATTATTATTATTATTACTATTATTATTATTATTATTATTTTTGTTGTTATTATTATTATTATTATTATTATTATTATTATTATTATTACTATTATTATTATTATTATTATTATTTTTGTTGTTATTATTATTATTATTATTATTATTATTATTATTATTATTATTATTATTATTATTATTATTATTATTATTATTATTATTATTATTATTATTATTATTATTATTATTATTATTATTATTATTATTATTATTATTATTATTATTATTATTATTATTATTATTATTATTATTATTATTATTATTATTATTATTATTATTATTATTATTATTATTATTATTATTATTATTATTACACGGAGTTACTGAAAAATAAATTAGAGTTTTATGGAATTAGGGACAAAACATTAGACCTGTTATCCTCATATTTAACTAATCGACAGCAATTTGTTAGCTATGATAACATCAGTTCCTCATTAGCACCGGTAACTAGAGGAGTGCCACAGGGCTCCGTATTGGGTCCTATCTTG
>OV651815.1:1188454-1201036 GCA_927349885.1 Psylliodes chrysocephalus
ATTATTATTATTATTATTATTATTATTATTATTATTATTATTATTATTATTATTATTATTATTATTATTATTATTATTATTATTATTATTATTATTATTATTATTATTATTATTATTATTATTATTATTATTATTATTATTATTATTATTATTATTATTATTATTATTATTATTATTATTATTATTATTATTATTATTATTATTATTATTATTATTATTATTATTATTATTATTATTATTATTATTATTATTATTATTATTATTATTATTATTATTATTATTATTATTATTATTATTATTATTATTATTATTATTATTATTATTATTATTATTATTATTATTATTATTATTATTATTATTATTATTATTATTATTATTATTATTATTATTATTATTATTATTATTATTATTATTATTATTATTATTATTATTATTATTATTATTATTATTATTATTATTATTATTATTATTATTATTATTATTATTATTATTATTATTATTATTATTATTATTATTATTATTATTATTATTATTATTATTATTATTATTATTATTATTATTATTATTATTATTATTATTATTATTATTATTATTATTATTATTATTATTATTATTATTATTATTATTATTATTATTATTATTATTATTATTATTATTATTATTATTATTATTATTATTATTATTATTATTATTATTATTATTATTATTATTATTATTATTATTATTATTATTATTATTATTATTATTATTATTATTATTATTATTATTATTATTATTATTATTATTATTATTATTATTATTATTATTATTATTATTATTATTATTATTATTATTATTATTATTATTATTATTATTATTATTATTATTATTATTTATTATTATTATTATTATTATTATTATTATTATTATTATTATTATTATTATTATTATTATTATTATTATTATTATTATTATTATTATTATTATTATTATTATTATTATTATTATTATTATATTATTATTATTATTATTATTATTATTATTATTATATTATTATTATTATTATTATTATTATTATTATTATTATTATTATTATTATTATTATTATTATTATTATTATTATTATTATTATTATTATTATTATTATTATTATTATTATTATTATTATTATTATTATTATTATTATTATTATTATTATTATTATTATTATTATTATTATTATTATTATTATTATTATTATTATTATTATTATTATTATTATTATTATTATTATTATTATTATTATTATTATTATTATTATTATTATTATTATTATTATTATTATTATTATTATTATTATTATTATTATTATTATTATTATTATTATTATTATTATTATTATTATTATTATTATTTATTATTTATTATTATTATTATTATTATTATTATTATTATTATTATTATTATTATTATTATTATTATTATTATTATTATTATTATTATTATTATTATTATTATTATTATTATTATTATTATTATTATTATTATTATTATTATTATTATTATTATTATTATTATTATTATTATTATTATTATTATTATTATTATTATTATTATTATTATTATTATTATTATTATTATTATTATTATTATTATTATTATTATTATTATTATTATTATTATTATTATTATTATTATTATTATTATTATTATTATTATTATTATTATTATTATTATTATTATTATTATTATTATTATTATTATTATTATTATTATTATTATTATTATTATTATTATTATTATTATTATTATTATTATTATTATTATTATTATTATTATTATTATTATTATTATTATTATTATTATTATTATTATTATTATTATTATTATTATTATTATTATTATTATTATTATTATTATTATTATTATTATTATTATTATTATTATTATTATTATTATTATCGTAGCGGATATGTTCGCTCGTCTCATCTTCTTGTTCGCACCCCCTGCAGAGTGCGGATTCCGACAGCCCCATAATATGTAGATGCTTTCGTACTTGGCAGTGAACAGTCAGAATGCCTGTGATCAGGCACAGATTCTGTCTAGTCGTAGTCAAGTATTTGTTTGCTGTAGTATTGGCAGGATAATTCAAAAGCTCCCTGGCAAGTCTGCAGCTTCTTGTTTCATCTCATCTTCTCTTGAATTTGAGAAGAGAATGTTCTTTAATAAGGTTTGTCACTACCGATGTAGTAGAAGGGCCAGGTCCAAACAGTATTTGGTTGGCTGCCTTCTTGGCTAGTAAATCAGCAAGACGGTTATAGCTTTCGATGTGGCTACCTGTATAGATGAGCATGTTCCTTCCAGTGATATTATTTCTGGTGATTTGTTTTGCTGTCATGATAATCCCCCTGAGCTCGGTTTGAACTACACTGGCACTACTGCTCACATCCCATTTTGTATATAGGTTTAAGGATCTGGAGTATATTCCACATCCTAAGCCTTGTTTTTTTTTAGAACCATCGGTGTAGATATGAATCGTACCTGTCACTTTCGGCTCTTCTATTTGTTCTGTTATAACTTATATGGCGCATGGAAGATATATCTCGGTGAGATAGAATCCATGTTGGCTTGAAGCAGTGGGAGCGGATTGAGCGCCTCCTGCTAAAAGTAACGTCTTGCCTCATCAGATCTTACAACAGGTTCTATTCTAACCTTTTTGATGTAAATATCAAGGGGATTGAGACAAAGAATTCATGACTTTCATGGTGTTGTGTTCATGGGTCCTGTTATGTTCAGACATGTTGTTCTTTGAATTTGTTCTAGTTTGCAGATAGCTGTCAATTTATTTTTGAGTTATAACTTATAATCAATTTAGGCAGAAAATTTAGGTAAATTTACTATTACTACAACATTGTCACGATTTTATGTTTTTTAAACGATAATCATTTTTGACATTGTCACTATGACTCTTCAAATTTTAATAATGTCAAAAATGGGTATCGTGTGACCGAATACAAAATTGTGACACCTAACAGAGATGGGACACTCATAGATATACTGTTAGAAACTTTCTAGTCACATTTTTTAATTAAAAATTGTTAAATGAAGAATCCACCAATCTACCTTCTTTGCATCTACAGTTAAATATTTTATGCTTTAATTTGAATTAGATTTAGATAATTATTTCAAGATATCAAAGGGGCCTTCAACCGTATTATATAGTTACTCTTCTTCAAGTAGCATGTAATAACAATTAACTTCCTTTACCAGCCAGTATATTTAAATATATATCTCGTTTAAATACTAGATCGGTTGAAATAAAAAAAAAACATTTTTCCGTTCAGCTCAAGTTCGTTAAACATTTTTTTCGAACTACTATTACCCGGTGTTTATTTCAAACGCATTAATATTCAGACCGTTCAAATAAATGAAACACAATCCTAGGGGAAGATATAAATCAGACTACTTCATAGACAAATAACGCTTTGTCACAAAAAACATCAAAAATTTTTTTTAGTGAGCTTTCAACAATAAGCTTATGCGTTGGGAACAAATAGTATTTATTCAAGACGAAAAAAAAACCATTTTTTTTTTCACTTCCAATGCGAGGGTTGTTTCACCTACTGTCTTCTAATGGTATAATGTATGCATGTCCTTGCATATAATTAAAAAAGGACCCATTATGGCCATCTCGTCATAAGGTTCGGATGAGTTTACGCTCTTATTCAAGGGCGTAGATATAATATTTTAATATAGATATAAATTTTATCGGAAAATGAAATTTAATACAAATAATAACTAAAAGTTATATTATCCATGTTGAAAATTGTACTCAAATGTCTAATTCGCTAAAAATCTAACTAATACGTGGTATTAAATATTATTCAAAACACATATTTAAGCTGAAAAAATACTAGAAAACGTGTATAGGTATTATTATTATTAAGTATTATTGCAAAACTAGAACAATTATTAATATAATTCGGTCAAGAATTAATAGAAAACCGTTAAATTTGTCGTTTCAAGTGTTAAAAGTTGTATATAAGAACACATAATAATAAAATTATAGAGCCAAGATAGTTCTAGCCTTCCACAGGGTTCAGTATTAAGGGCCTTACTATTCAAATTGTATACTGCCGATTTTCACATCTGTATCAAAAATCCATATATTAAAACAATACAGTACCGAATATAAAAAATATGATTCCTATTAAGAATCTCTGGTAAAACTTCATAAAAACTCCTTTAACTGGTTTATAACTAACGGATTTCTAATGTCATCCAGTAAATCTAATGTCTGCATTCTTTCTCGACACAATGTTCCAAATAATAATATAGAAAAACTAAAATTAAATAGTAACGATTTTCCTTTCTGCCAATCAACTAAATATTTAGGGATAGTTCTTGATAATAAATTGTCCTGGAAATTAACATATTGATCATATATGCAAAATATGTGCAATTGAGGTTTAAATTTTTTGATATCAATTACAAAAACCTGATGGGGGAGCGGATGTGAAAGAAACTTCTTTTTTTTTTTATCGATCGTACATTAGATACATTTAAGATTATGGATGTATACTTTATGGATCAACAGGTGAATCAGCAGCTAAGCAGATTTTAGAAAGAATTGATGTCTTTAAAAATTCGGTACTTCGCATCTGCATAGGTGCTATGAAATAAACTGCCATCGATTCACTGCATGTTTAAACATTAGAACCTCCTTTATGTAATAGAGAATATCTTATCCAAAAATTTCTAATAAAACTCGGGTTTGCAAACCCTACTTTAAAGCTAGTATTTGTAATTTTAATCATTTCGATTTAACCCAAAAATATTGGATAATAAACAATCTCCTCTACTTTGTGAAACTTTTATAACTATTACTATTATAATCAGTATAGATCAATGCTTAAATTTTGAAAATTTCTTTTCCTTTTTAACAATGTTAATGTTATGTAATTGAAAACCATGAAAATCTAATATTTTAAACACACAACTAGAAAACTAGCCTGATTCTACCAAGATTTACACAGATGCTTCCAAAACTTCATGTGGCGCAGGATGTGCTTTCTACATCCTTTCTACATCTGTACAGAAAGTTTTTAAATTGCAATCAAAATTTTCAATTTTTAGTGCGCAAAATGGAACACTTGTTTATAAATTGTTCAAAAATTACGCATGCACCAGTTAGACACAGTGTCAAAACCCCGTTGTGAAGCAATAGCATCATTTTTAGATTTGATTTCCATTGAAAGTTTCACGTCATCAGTATAGAGGAGTATTTAATACTGTAATTTTTGAGGTACATAAATAATAAACACATTAAAGATCAAAGGTCCCAAGCCGGATGCTTGAGGTACTCCAGATGTGATACACCGACGATTTAATACATTTATGTTCAACAGAATTTCCGTTGTTCTAAATATAATTTAAAAATAACACTAAGGTAATGGTGGGATTTGAGCCCTACCACTACTTATAAGTCGGCCCCCTTGCACTGGACCGAATTTTTTCTATTATTTTACTTAACTTACGTAATATGCATTTTAATTTTCTGTTGGTATAATACAACAATTCATATTTAAATAACCAAATGGTTAGCAAGGCGAACTTTTAACTTTATTAATTCTTATCCCCTTCTGGTACTACGCCTTTGACTACGAGCTGCAATGCAGAGCATTTATGTGGTCGTGAGAAGATATTTCAATGTTGAAAACAAATCTCTAAACCGGAAATTTGTATATAGGGTTAGATTTTTTACGTCTAATTTTGAGAATGATAAATTAGGTGGGTGCAAAAGTAGGTAGGTATACAGAATAGAGGTTTTACATACGGGCCAAAGTACAATGGTATTGTTACAAGTTTAAGTATCAAATGTATATGCATAATATAATATAAGATTAATTGCAGACTTTTTGGACCGATAGCTTCACGTTTTTTTTTTAATGTTTTCTATATTTAAGCATTCTTTTCTATTTTAAAGCAATTATAAATGTATAGCTTGGTTTCATGTCTTTCTTCGTCAGTTTCTTGCATTTTTCTAAATTTAATTAAAACAATAATATTTGTTTTTATAGTGTTCGTATGTATCCTGTTTTATTATTATTTGCCATCAAACTACTGTTTGCTTTCCTCCAAAGATATTTGGAAATTGGTTCTTTTCATTCATAATACAAGCTTGACTTATATGTTGAGGAAGGACCTAAATCAAACCAAGTTTTGCTGTTTGCGATATGTTTTAGCTTTTAGTAATCTACAGAGCTATATTTCTGTTTCTTTATTACATTTATTTATTATCAACACCCAATTATCAACCATTATCGAAATAAAATCTAAAATTTTCTAATGCTTCCATTTTGTTGGTACATTTGCGTTCAGGTCATTTTCTTCTCGTTTATACATAACAAGCAATCAAAGAAAAATCGTAATTGAAGTTGGCTGCAAAATTTAAGTATTTTATGTTTAATACTTTAGCCACTTCCACAGAATGTACCACATTTGTTAAAACTTGTATAAAGTAAATTAAATTTAAAAACGGTTTCAGCAAAAGGCAAACATTATTGAATGTTACTTTCATACAACTGTGAAAGTAAATTTCAAATGTCAGTTTTCAATTCCAGAATGCATGGCTGATTTTCTTGAAGAACATCTTGAATTAGTATTGTCTACAATGGTTTTTTAGTTTTTTTTGACAAAATTTGCATAGTTATTTCGGGAAACATTTAGCGTTGGACGAAAAACTGGAAGTGGATGGTCGTCTAAATGTACAGCTAAAAATATTGATTGCCCAGTAAAATAACATTCGATCTGCGAAATGAGAGGTAGCAAGCCGAATTTTTTAGAGACCTTCGTTTTGGTGTTTTAATAAAGCACCATAAAGACTCATATGCTCAGTATTTTGCTACCCATATCGACGGTCAAGGGTCAAAATAATTAGTTTTGCGAAAATCTTGTTTAAAGTCTAAAGTCTATAGAGGTTATTACAAAACTTGCCTAAAAGAGTATTTTCTACAATTTTGGTCGTGTACATTATTTCGTATGACCAACCTTTTTCGAAGTATAGTGCGAAGAGTGAGGAGTGATCAGCGACAAGTATAATGCACTTCTCCTAATCAATTATACTACAGAATTATATTTCATATATTAATTAAGTTAAAAAAAATGTTGATTTGCAAATAATAATATCCTTCTCCACACCATATTTGAAGTTTATTGCAAGCCGCGTTTTTTAGACATGGTATCCCCAATAGGCCGAATATACGAGGTCTGTAAATTAAGTAATGAGACTGGCAACGTTGCGTTTGATCTGGCAACACTGGAAGCGCGGGGCTTAGTGGGGCGGGAGAGGAATATGTGATCCACCTTCAGTACAAGTTTGACCTCGCTCGAGTCATTTGGTTGTGCGTAGTGATTGTTTTTGTGAAACAGTTTTTTCTATTGGGTTCATGAATGACATCAATTTCGAGCAACGGTGTGCTATCAGGTTTTGTTTTAGACTTGGTCACAGTGCAACGGAAACTCTTCTGAAACTTCAGCAGGCCTACAGAGATAGTGTTTTGTCAAGGGCCCAGGTTTTTCGGTGGTTTAAGGCATTTTCAGAAGGAAGAGGGTCGATTGAAGATGAACCACGAAGCGGAAGGCCTTCATCTTCAAGAACCGATGAAAATGTCGACAGAATCCGGGAACGTGTGCGTTCAGATCGTCGGTTGACAGTCAGAATGATAGGGGAAGAGTTAAATTTGACTCACACCACCGTTCATCAAACTTTGACCAATAAATTGGGGATAAGAAAAATCTGCGCAAAAATGGTTCCAAAAAACCTTTAGGAAGACCTGAAGAACATCAGGAAGGAAAGATGTCTTGACTTTTTGGATTCAATTGAAAATGACCCCCATTTTCTGGAACGTGTCATTACTGGTGACGAGACTTGGGTGTTTGAGTACGACCCAGAAACCAAGCGCCAGAGCATGGAGTGGCACACTTCAACCTCTCCAAGGCCAAAAAAGGCAAGGATGGCGAAGTCAAAGATCAAATGCATGCTGATTTGTTTTCTCGATATCCACGGAATCGTCCACAAAGAGTTTGTACCACAAGGTCAAATGGTCAATCAACACTTTTACCGAGAGGTTCTTGAAAGACTTCAAAACAGGGTCATTCGTGTGAGACCAAACATTAAGAACAAGTGGGTGTTGCATCACGATAATGCTCCTTGTCACACAGCAATTTCAATAAACGAGTTTTTGGCCAGTAAAAACATTCCTGTGGCTCCTCAGCCTCCTTATTCGCCTGACTTGAGTCCTTCTGTCTTTTTTCTCTTCCCAAAGTTGAAAAGTCACCTCAAAGGAAATCATTTTGGGACAGTCGAAAAAATTCAAACGACTGTAACCGACCAGCTGAAAGTTATTTCAGTATCGGAGTTCCAGCACTGCTATGAGGAGTGGAAGAAACGTCTCCAGCGCTGTGTGGCCTCAGAAGGAAGTTATTTTGAAGGAGACAATATTGAATTGTAATTCTTTTTGTATAAAAAATTTTAAAAAATCAGTCTCATTTTAACAGTGAACAGTACTGCTGCATAAAACATTATGTTTCTTCTTCTTCGTCATCTTCTCATTAAGGTTCTTTAAGCTGTTCTGTTCAAATGCTATCTTTACCATCTATTGGTGTGCAGGTGTAAAATATCTTCACAATCATTCTCACTCAAGTCATCAATGTTGTCAAATTCTGATGGATTCAAGCCTACCTGGCCCTTCATATTGACCACAAACTTTGGAGCATAGCATTCATACTTTTCTCCATCCACCCCTTGCACCGCAACCTTTTTTGCAATTGCAGAAGATTGTGTTCAATAGAGTTCTGGTTGTAAATCGTTTCCTAGTCAAGTCTGTATCTGGTAGTACACCCGGTAGATTTGTTGTCAAGCTGCTGCACTGGTAGGTGGGAGAGATGACAATTTAACTGATCTGTTGGAGTCTTGTTGATTTTATAAAGTTTGAGTATCTGAAGTTGTAACTGCCTACTTCCTCTTTTGGAGCATTATACAAAGCTAAAATAAAACGTATTCAGTTTTCAAATAATATATCTAGATGGCAGTTTTCTTGTTGAAACAAATGTTTCTCAAACATATTTATGACTTGAAGCGTTCTTTTGTTGAACAGCGCAGACGTAGTATCGAATCCAGTGAAGGCATGCAAAAACAAAATATGTTGTCTGCAAAAAGTATATTTCTTACAACTTGAATAGATTCGTGTTTGTGTAGCACCCTTGCCAATTTTCTTTAAGAAAAGTTGTTGCTTATGTAATTCGGTTCGTCCTATTAAAAGAACAAGCAGATCAATGTCTTATCAAATGATAACGACGGTTCTCTCTTGTTTCGATACTTCAGTGACTGTTTCGATGATTAGAACTTCCAAATTATCATTAGCTTGGTTTGTAGCGATGTTAGCAGTTTGCAGTTTTTCAATAAGTATGTTAATGAAGTCCTTTTTTGTTGCATTGGTTTAATAAAAACATGTTGGCTGATTGATGTTGACAGTGCAGAAGTTGTAATAGAAAGGCAACTTCACTTCAACGAAAGAACATAATCACAAGGGTACACCAAAGTTAATAGAGGTTAGTAGAATAAAAACTAAGATAGAAAAGCAAACCACCGAAACCAACAATAGCCCGCGTACAATAATATCTATTTCTTCAGCAACTTTAAGCGTCGTTGCTAATACATCCAGTACGCTTATAGACAGTTTAAGAGGAACCATTGGACAGGTACATCCAAAAGACAATTCCGGACCGTCTGTACCTCAAAATCTAAAAGACATTATTTTTCCAGACCAATATTAAAAACTATAAAAGTTGAGCAAATCGTACTTTATGACTCAAATTCCAAAGACGTAATAATTATTCTAGGTACGCAGAGCAACATAGAATTTCTTTCTCGTGATTATTAACAGTGGTAAATAGATGTTACCTATAAAATGATACCTAATATGTTTCTACAGATGTTCACTATTTCAGTAGAACATGTTTATTACTATTTCCCGAAAGCAACAGGACATAGTTGCTATTTTCATTTGAGACAAACTGTATATCGAAAAATGCAATCAATTGGTCTGAAAGGTAAATACTACACAGATGTGGAATTTCAAATTTGCGTTAAAATGCTGACGGGTATAGCTTTCGTTCCAGTAAATTATATCTTTAAGCATATTGTTACGTAAAATACATTTTTAATCAATTAATTTCCTATATCTAACACCAAATTTTCTTAGACCCCTTGTATTCACACTGTTCCATTTCACCATTTCTCATGCGCCGCGCCGCACACTGGGGCAAGAAACCCTCAAATTTGGCAATAAATAAAAAATTAAATAGCAAATACACTCTACCTCATATTTTTTTCTTATATATTACTGTCCACTACATAATAAAAGGAACAAGTGCGATCTTCTGCCTCACGCGTTTCATCACCATCCTCAGTCGAAGTTACTTATCTGAGACGAGTATATATTCATTGTTATTTCGTAGTTTTTAACTTGTTTTTGTGCTGTGTTTAGGCTATATTTTGATTTTTTTTTTCAAATTTCCGCCATCGAGCCTTTAAGTTCAGCTATGTATTATTATTTTAAAAAGTAAAAAGTTGTAGAAAAATAAACGTAATCTTATAATATTGGGGTTAAATAAAATGAAGGTTAAACGTTAAAATTTTAAAAATATTCCTAAATACATGAAGGCTATTTGTTGTGTTCCAAAGCAGTCCAAGCTTTAAATTTCGACTTTTCATAATGAATATTGTTTGTACTTTTCGAAATCATTTAGTTTCTGTGCACTTATTTGCACTTTTCTTCACTATTTGGGTTTTTTCAAAGTATATAAATATATGGCGGGACGATCATCAAAAACGAATTCTGTCTTTTTTAATATATTTCGTTTATTAATAAATCGATTTTATTGTCCTTAGGCTCATTTTATAGGCAACTAAATATGCTAGAAATGTAAAATTTAAGATGACCTAATTGAAGAAAAAAAACGAGTCTAACAATAACCCATTTAAAACTCGTTTTGCGTAATAATTATGAATTAAATATAAAATCTAACAACAAAAGTTAAATATCTAACCTATTTTCTTTATTTTAAGACTTCTTCGAGCACGATTGGTTCATTCAATCGTAAGATATAGACAATCAAAATTATCTGGTTTTATGTTTTCATAGAAGCTTATAATAACACATCATTATGCTTTGCAACGCTGCTATTTTAGTTTTTGACCGATTTGAACTCAATGGGTCTGATTTGGTAGGTATGTAAATATACTTTCAGTCCATTAAATTAAAATGGCGGAAATTTTAAATTCCAGGATGGCGAACCTAATTGAAATATGAGTCGATTTAGAGCTAGTTTATTTTGCACAAATACTTTATACATGGGCCTGAAATAATATCTTCTGCTTTATTGCCTATAGACCAATTAACAGAGAAAACAAATGAGGACGTCTTTAATTCATTTTTACTTAGTTTCGACCTTGTAATCACGAGCAAACGAAAATTAGAAAAGAAAGAACCTGCAGCACTTTCCTAAAGAAGCAGTAGATTTGTTTAAATCTGGACTCGTCTAGCTTCATAGCCATGGTATATTCATGACACTGATGATGACCGTGGAGACGATGAAGAAAATGTCTTATCACATTCTAAAGAGGATGAAATTTGATTACTATTATCATACCTTTTCTAAATGAAATTATTATAATATTACATTTTTATTACCTGTATCTTTAACTTGTGGAGGGTGGATTACCCACGCTGCACTTAGGTCTCATTAGGTCCATGACATTTTTATTTTATTATATGTTAGTATTACAAAAGAAAATACATGGAGGGCTCAATAGAATATACAATTTTGATATATTATATTATTAACTTTCTTTTTTTTTTTTTAGCATTCAAACACTTTAAGGGCCTTCTATGTATTTTCATTTGTAATACTAACACCTCTACAAAGCAATATTTAACTTACAAATTCATAAAGAGAGTCTGTGATTTATTGCCAACTTTGATGGCTTGTTGCTCCAGTGTGCGCCGTTCCGTCTGAACCTCTAAACCATGGTTAGCGGTGATCGAATTGAGTAATTCTGTATTTTTCTTCGCTACAGTGAAGCAAGTCACTTTGTTTAAAATTTAACCTTGTGTCGATTAATTTTTTTGTTATACTCAGTATTACCTAGTTGTCTTTAATACGTATTATGCTGGTGATAAATAGCATATCAGTAGCTCCAAGTACCTACAAATACCTCCAGGCGGCTGCAAGTACCTCCAAGTATATTCAAGTATATCCCAATGACTCCTCCGAGTAATCTCATCTTCGTATCTTCAGGCCGTAGTATCTTCAAGGCCGCAGAATTTCCCGAGCCAAAATATCTCCAGGAATAAGTAGTATCTCCAGCAGCAACAGTACTTCCAGCATTGTCTTTAGCACCTCAACTCTATTAACTCGAGTTGCTAGAGGAATAGCCCCCTCTATTTCCAAGCCATGAAGTGACGATTTGGCAACAACACCGAACAATAGTCCGTCTTGTGAGTCTTGACCGTCTTGATGATACAAAAATTAAAAAGATCTCGACAGTCTTGAAGTGTT
>OV651815.1:1201536-1448979 GCA_927349885.1 Psylliodes chrysocephalus
TTAGGTTTTATAATATAATATTTTAGCTATGTAAGATTTCCACTGACTAAAAATGTACCCAATTTTGTACATGTTAAATGTCAATAAACAGTATGAGTATTATTATTATTATTATTATTATTATTATTATTATTATTATTATTATTATTATTATTATTATTATTATTATTATTATTATTATTATTATTATTATTATTATTATTATTATTATTATTATTATTATTATTATTATTATTATTATTATTATTATTATTATTATTATTATTATTATTATTATTATTATTATTATTATTATTATTATTATTATTATTATTATTATTATTATTATTATTATTATTATTATTATTATTATTATTATTATTATTATTATTATTATTATTATTATTATTATTATTATTATTATTATTATTATTATTATTATTATTATTATTATTATTATTATTATTATTATTATTATTATTATTATTATTATTATTATTATTATTATTATTATTATTATTATTATTATTATTATTATTATTATTATTATTATTATTATTATTATTATTATTATTATTATTATTATTATTATTATTATTATTATTATTATTATTATTATTATTATTATTATTATTATTATTATTATTATTATTATTATTATTATTATTATTATTATTATTATTATTATTATTATTATTATTATTATTATTATTATTATTATTATTATTATTATTATTATTATTATTATTATTATTATTATTATTATTATTATTATTATTATTATTATTATTATTATTATTATTATTATTATTATTATTATTATTATTATTATTATTATTATTATTATTATTATTATTATTATTATTATTATTATTATTATTATTATTATTATTATTATTATTATTATTATTATTATTATTATTATTATTATTATTATTATTATTATTATTATTATTATTATTATTATTATTATTATTATTATTATTATTATTATTATTATTATTATTATTATTATTATTATTATTATTATTATTATTATTATTATTATTATTATTATTATTATTATTATTATTATTATTATTATTATTATTATTATTATTATTATTATTATTATTATTATTATTATTATTATTATTATTATTATTATTATTATTATTATTATTATTATTATTATTATTATTATTATTATTATTATTATTATTATTATTATTATTATTATTATTATTATTATTATTATTATTATTATTATTATTATTATTATTATTATTATTATTATTATTATTATTATTATTATTATTATTATTATTATTATTATTATTATTATTATTATTATTATTATTATTATTATTATTATTATTATTATTATTATTATTATTATTATTATTATTATTATTATTATTATTATTATTATTATTATTATTATTATTATTATTATTATTATTATTATTATTATTATTATTATTATTATTATTATTATTAATTATTATTATTATTATTATTATTATTATTAATTATTATTATTATTATTATTATTATTATTATTATTATTATTATTATTATTATTATTATTATTATTATTATTATTATTATTATTATTATTATTAAAGACAAGCGAAGGAAAATTAATCGACTTATCTTAAGGAAGATTAATTATAATTTTCCGAGATGGTCAGTAGATATAATTATTTCCCATCCTATTTTTATGAATGATATAAAAAGGTTTGTTAAACGATTAGGAGTAATAAATATGGGGCATTTTGTTTAATCTAGAAAAATACGTTCTGATGAGTATGTTTCAAGGAAACTACAATGTAATAATTATATCAAGGACAAGCACAGAAAAATTATAATTATTCTTCCTTGCAAGTCAATTAATTTTTTATTTTTTGATAAAGAATCATAATAAGGACGAATCAGGTCCAAGAATGACTTTCACCTAAAAATGTAAAATCAAAGTTAGAATGGTGAAAATTATTTTCTACCTCTGCTGTTCACCTTTTGATGTATTGCAATGCATATTGCGGTAATAGCCAAAGAAGTAGTTGTTTTCAGTAGCGGAAATTGTCGCCCGTTATTTATGTGATAAAGACTTAGAGTTTTTTCCTTTATTGTTTATTTTTATATTTAAGTTAAATTTTTAACACTATCCTTCTTTATCCTTTTACCCTTAAAGGTCTCTATCATTGTATGTTTTGTACTCTTTTTGTGCTTCTCTTTTTTTTTTTCATGCTTTTTTATGTTTCAGTTCTTCTATCCTCTCTAACCACCTCTTCCGTGACCCTCTTCATATATTAGATTACTACAAATTAATATTATTCTTCTATTCCATTGGGAATTATTTATTTTGAGCTTTACTTATTTGTTAATTTCTTTTAACCTGCTTTCTTCTGCTGTACGAGCTTTATCAAGTACAATTTAATATCTTCGGTGCCTAAATATTCAAAAGTAGTTGCTAGTTGTAACGTTTTCTTCCGTGTTGTATCTATATAGGTTTTCCTCTCTTCTTCCTCCATTTGCTTGTTTACTATCCTTAAAAACTAAAAAACAAAAAATATTTTAAAGAAATGTCAGAATACGTGTACTTGGCGAAAATCTCTGTAACTTTCTATCTAAAAATGTTTGATTAAAATGTATCATGGTTTATGTAGATAGTTAACCTAGTTAAATTTGTTTGATTATTCATCAAATATTTTAAAATACTTACCAACAAAGGTAATAGGAAAATGTTCGATATATTGGCTAGAAAGTTCACCTGATCTAAATCCAAAATTTATTTAGTTTATTTGAACTATATAGAAGAAATATTTACTCATCATTTTTTAATAAGTACTGTTATTTGTTATCTATACACTTATTTCACAGCAATTTTAAATCCGATACAAATGGCTCCAGTTGTTGAAAAAATATTAGATGGGTTGCTACTAGGAGAAGGTCCTCATTGGGACGATAAAAATCAGTGCCTTTATTTTTTGGATATGACAAGAAGTACCATTCACAAATACGTTCCTTCTACAAAAAAACACACCCAAGTAACAGTCGGTAAGTGCCATTTATTATACAAAGAATGTTACAAAAGTAATGCCTATTTTAAGAAATTATCTATAGTTTTAAAGTTCTTTTATTTTTTTTATTTAATGTTTTCGATGCTGGTGAGCACGTAACGTATGGAAACGCTTTTATGTCTCTGAATGAAGCAGTACCCTACTCTAACCTCGTACTCATTGATGTAACCTTAGATAAAAGAAACAAGATGTAACACTTACTAGCTATAATATTCTACATGCTACTAACCAATTATGATATGCTACTAAGCCGTCAAGTTTTTGTGCTTTATACACAGTGTTTCCTAAATAGTCATCCATCAATTTCTGAGAAAAGAATAATATCCATATAAATATTAAAATGTACTTAATAATTAGTTTTAAACTTATAGAATTATAATTTTTTGTGTATTTCTTGTATTCATAGGTTCGTGTATTCAAACATAAGAAAAATAATAATCTTACTCTCGTTGGGATTTTTATTTCGTATTTTTAAATTCAATATTTGAAGGGACTTTTCGAGTTCACCTTATATATTGTTTAGTTTTGGATTCGATGTAGAAACAATCGTTTACGCGACGGTGATGCTGGGCAACCCCTGAGATAGAGAGAAGAAGGTGATAAAAGCTTTGAGAAACAAAAATCCAGGAACTTTTCGTGTTGTAAATACATCACAACTCTGTCTTTGCTCTCTTATCTTTGAAGGATTTAATTTTAATCAAAGTAAAGTTATTGAAGTAGTGGTCTAATGTTTAGCATTATGTAAAGTAGAATATTTTTCTTTATTGGTATTAAGGTGAATTGTTGGCTAAACGCTGCACTAGAGCGTTGCTTATCGATTAAGGGTATTTGTTGCAGGAACTAAGTGATTAGCTAATGTATATTTTAATAATTTAGGTCTATATCATTGGGTAGAGGTAGATATTATTAATTTAAGTTGACCAAAGAAGTGGTCAAGATGTCAGCTGTAAATAATGTTGAATTTTTTTGTTTGATAGTGCAGAGGTCGGTCATAAGCAGTAACTTATGGCTACTGTAGATGTTAATAGGCAATACTATAATGTCACGAAGCTTTGGCCTAATTATCCATGGACAATGTGATTACCTTAAGATGTATCAAAGGTCACACCACATCGAAAAGTAACCGACTTGCTAATTTACTAGCCAAGAAAGCAGACACCAAAAAACTTTTTGGACCTGGCCCTTCTATTGGCCTGACAAAATCGGTAGTGACAGACGTAATTAAAGAACATTCCCTTGTGAAATTCAAGGAAGGATGGAGTAAAACAAGAAACTGCAGAGTTGCCAGGGAGCTCGTAAGTTATCCTGCAGCAAACAAATGAATATAACTAGACAGAATCTGCGCCTAGTCACAGGCATTCTGACTAGTCATTGCCAAATACGGAAGCATTTCCATATTATGGGGCTGTCAGAATCCACACTGTGCAGAGGATATTCTTTAGGATTGCTCGACGCTCTCATTTATTAGAAGATTTACGTTCGATGGAGAAAGACTAACACCGGCCGATATAAGATAATTCTGCAGGCTGGCTCACGAGCTAGGAGGAGCCTATCATCATAGGAGGATGCACAATGGGCCTAGTGACGCCTAAGAGCCGTGGGAATAATCCACCCTTCATACATTAGAGATACCGTGAAATGTGGTGACTTTGCCTTGTGGGGTGGCTTTACCCAATTACGCCCGAAAATATGTTGAACGGACCCGTAGTCACTACTTTAACGGTACTCGGTATCTGTTACCTGGACATTATTGGTGGGGACGTACCGCGTCTCTAACGCAGGCGTGAGCGCTTGCCATCAGTTGCATGTTAGCAATGATAGTGCCTTGAAGCTGAGCCAATTTTTTACGTATATTTTATGTGTTTCAAACTTCCACTTGGCTCCAACAGTTAACTGCGATATATTGAGGTGAGTACTTAGCAAAAGTTAATTATATTATTGAGTATAATGATAGTATGTAACATATCTTAAAAAAAATTTTTTTTGAGGGCAAAAATGTGGTGGGCAAAGTCACCAATGTCAACTAAACCCGTGGTAGGCAAAGTCCCCCCACCCGGCTAAAGTCACCCTGGAAATTATAAACCAGATAGTAACTTTGCCCAACGCACTTTTTGCATATATAAAATGCATTAAATCAAGACATGTTGTTTCAGAAAAATGCCCAGGACTTATAAAAAGAAGTTAGGAGCACGCCAGTATAAGAATTATTCTGACGATGCTCTCGCTCAAGCACTTGCAGACGTACGAAGTGGTACAATGTCAGCAAGACAGGCTGCGGTTCAATACAAAATACCTAGGAAAACTCTGGACAATAAGATAGCACAGTGATATTCCAAAAATTACGGCGGACAAACTGTATTTTCGATACAAGAAGAAAAAAATATTTTACGTCAAATCCTAACATGTGCAGATTGGGGTATGCCACTGGATTCCCTTGACATAAGACTCATTGTAAAAGAATATTTTGATACCCTGGGACGTGTTGTTAAGCAATTTAAAAATAATCTTCCTGGGGACATGTGGTATAGGAATTTCTTAAACCGACATCGAGACGAACTGACTGTTAGAAAATGCCAAAATGTCAAAAGAGCAAGAGCAGCAGTTGAAACAGAGCAGATAACATCTTACTTTGATCATCTGGAGAGGTCTTTAGAAAATATTCCAGCGCAGAATATTCTTAACTTCGATGAAACCAACTTTTCAGATGATCCGGGATCGAAGAAGATGGTCTTTAGAAGAGGAGTTAAGTACCCTGAAAGGAACATCAACTCGACCAAAGGCTGCATATCTGTAATGTTTACTGTGTCTGCTATTGGAGAAGTGCTACCTTGTTACGTAGTATACAAGGCGGAGAACTTGTGGAGAACTTGGGTTGAAGCGGGCCCTAGTGATACGAGGTACGGAAGAACCAAATCAGGGTGGTTTGACGGGTCAAATTTTGAGGAATGGTTCTTACGAGTTGTTGTCCCGTGGGCAAAAAAATTGGAAGGTTATAAATGTATTATTGGGGATAATCTGAGTTCCCACCTCAGCACAAAAGTTATATAGCGCTGTGAAGAGCTAGACATAAAATTTGTTTTTCTGCCTGCGAATGCCACCCATCTTTGCCAGCCTTTAGATGTGGCTTGCTTCGCTCCTATCAAAAGAATTTGGAGAAAAATTTTGACGGATTATAAAATGAAAAATCCTCACAGTGTAAGCTTGGAAAAATCGGTTTTCTCAAGACTACTAAAAAAATTATTCAAAGAGATGAAGCCAAAAATTGCTGAAAGTATTAAGTCAGGCTTTAAGACGTGTGGCATTGTTCCAGTGAACCGCCAATAGGTGCTGAAAAAAATACCGGGTGCGCCTTTGCAAGCTCAGGATGAAGCTCACAGGTTAGTAAGTGATACACTCCTCAATTATCTTCAAGCTTGCAGAAAAGGGGATAAGGAGTTTCCTACCAAAGGTCGGCAAAAGAAAATTGCTATTCCCGCAGGAAAATCTGTTTCCTTAATTGATTTACAACCTCCTGACTGTAAACAAGAAAAACTATCTATGGAAAATTCTGAACTTACAGCTGGTTGCAGCAAGAGAAAAAAACAGCATCTTGAAACTGACTCTGACGACAGCAGCGACTCAGAGGAAGAACACATCTCTTTACACCACAGCTCAGACAGTACAGAAAGCCTTTCAGGTTTTGAAATAAATATGCAAGTGAATCCAGAAAAACTTAGCATTGATGATTATGTTATTGTAAAATTTGGCACAGGCAAAAAAACATCTTACAAGCACTATGTGGCCAGAATTATAGACATCTATAAAAATAGACAAGAATTTTCAGTTAGTTGCTTTCGCACACAAGACAAGAAAGTTTTCGTCTTTCCTAACGCACCCGACATTTCTGATGTAAACTTGGAGCAAATCGTTGGTGTTCTTCCTGCACCTGTAAGCTGCCATCGTGGAAGAATTATTTTTGGGGTTGACTTAAAGAACTATATAAATTAGGCAAAAATGTGTCTTATGTCTTAAATAAGTTAGTTGCTTAATAATTATGCTATGTTAGTTGGATAAGTTTGTATTTTTTATAAATAAATATGTTGAACTGGGTGTATAACTCTTTGTAACTAACAAAATATATTGATATATATATTTTTTAAAACGTATTTTGCGTAATTACACTTTTAAATGGGGTGGCTTTGCTCTATCAATCAAAATAATGAAGTGGGCAAAGACACCCCATATAGGCAACTAACTTTGCCCACCCAGTTTTCAATTTTTTTTTAAATATTATTTTTTATAGTGAGCAAAAAACAACATTACTGTTGTGTTGTCCTTATTGCCACTTGTAGTATAGATCATACGTTTTCCAGAAAATAAAACACTTTATGAAACAAGAACGATTTAAAGTTCAGAATTGGGCAAAGTCGCCCCATTTCACGGTACATTAAATCCGTTGCAGCTGGTAAAACATAAAATGAACCACTTCAAATTACGAGGCAATAAAGTTCAAAATCCGTTGCCGTGTTAAGACATGAAAGGGCTTCTCTAAAAAAAAACCTCGAAATAGCTGAACATTTCCTTTTTCAACTTAACTAATTAATATCCATCCCTACCCAATGATATGGACCTAAATTAATGAAATATACATTAGCTAACCACAAATACTCTTAATAATATTATTAATAATAATATTACTCTCCCTAATTCACCCCCTTACGAGTGAATATAAACCCCAAAAGCTGAGCTTGTGCGGGGAAAGGGACGGCTATTATTATTATTTGCCGTGGCGATTTAAAGATGATTGATGGTGCCATTTGACTTACAGGTGAGGAAAACCCGAAAAATCTCACCCACCATCATCGAGACGGTAATTCATGGCGATTTTATGATCTGCATGTCATATCAACAGAAACTGAATTTATATTAATACGGCACACATCAAATCCAATACCGAACCATGCAATTTAATTAAAAATCCACATGGTCTGGTCTGGGATTCAAAGACCGGCAGTCTCGGACCATAAACTTGCCTATAAATAAATATAAGCGCGTTAGACTGCTACACCACCGACCCGATAATTGATAAGCAACGCTCTAAAACGGCGTTTAGAAAATAATTCACTTTAAGATCAATAAAGAAAAAGCTTCTACCTATTGTTATATATTAGACCATCACGTCCATCACCTCATTTTGATTAAAATAAAACTCTTCAAAGATAAGATAGGAAAGAGAGGTGGGATAAATTTACAAAACGAAAAGTTCCCGGCTTTTCATTTGCCAGAACTTTTATCACCTTCTTCTTCCTATCTCTGGCATTAAGCAGGATCACCGTTGCGTAGACGATTCTCTCTACATCAATTCCAAAGTACCTTTAAATATTAAATATAAAAATAGGGAATACAAATCCCAATGAGAGTTACAATATTTATTAACTTTCCTATGTTTAAATAATAAATATAATTATACAAAAAAATAAAAACCTAACGAGTATCAAAATGCTCGTTACAAAGTATACCTACAACTTAAGGTTCTTAAGATAAACAATTAGCAAATGAACATTTGGTTTTATTTTTTTAGGTGACCAAAATGTGTCAATAATAATTCCAGTAAAGGACAAGAAAGACCACTTTGTTGTAACTTTGGATAGATCCATAGCTCTTATACATTGGGATGGAGAAAGTAACAAACTCACAATTAATAAAATATTATACGAGGTAGATCATGGTACTAAACATGTGTTTAATGATGGAAAGTGCGACAAAACTGGACGAATATGGGCAGGTAAGGTAGCAAATTAGCACAATGATCCAGTTTCTACGTCGTTTAAAATAATTGCCGTTTTCAAGCTTACAATACGAATAATGTAAGATACAATATCTTATTAGACCCATTAAATATCGAGGACTATAAAGTATATTATATGATTTAATTAATCTAAAATTCTTTCTGTAGATATTTGTGGGATATATTAATTTTTCTCTTTTGTAGGTACGATGGCAGCTGCCGCTACCAGCCTTGAAGCTCTTGTTGACAAGCAGGGTACTCTTTACAGCTTTACAAATAACGCAGTTAAATCACATAGAACTGAAATTGGAATAGCCAACGGCATAGCGTTTGATTACAAACGGAACAAAATGTTTTATATCGACTCTTTCCGCAAATCTCTCGACCAGTACGACATTGATTTTGGAACTGGAACTCTTTGTAAGTGTCAACAAAATAGAAAAAAATTGAACCATAACTAATATGTAGTGATTTGCACGCACTACGTATCTTATTTAATACTTTATCATGTCAAATGAGTCAAACGCATCAACCAATGGTTACCCTTAAGTAGTATGGAAGTCTTGATGGAATATCAAGATTAATCTTGCCTCTCCTTATTGTTATCTATCATCTGAGGTGGCCAGGTGTCAAATTATCTAGTATTATTATGATTTTTTTAACCGACTTAAAAAAAAAAAGGTGGAGGTTCTCAATTCGTCGCGATATTTCTAATGAAATGAAATTCATACACTTAAAATATTACACTCAGAGAAAAAAAATAGCCACAATCTTCCAAATATATTATATTTTTGTCTGCAAAAATATTACAGGAATTAAATTTTCGTTATAGAAAACAGGTTATAAACAGCTATTTAAGGAAAATAGAGGACGCAAAGAATCAGTAAAAAACAGGTTATTTTATTTAAATGAAACATGGGTTAATGCTGGACATAAAGTAATAAAAATTTGGCAAGATACCTCCATCAAAACTAAAAAACAAGCCTTTAAGAAGGGATCTCTTGTGAATTAAAAAATCCAAGAGGAAAAGGAAATCGTTTAATAATAACCCACATTGGAAGCACCAGAGTTGTGTCGGATACAAGAAAAAACTATCCGAGTATCGGATACGGATACTGACAATATATATCCGAATACTTTTTAAAAAAAGTAAGGATACATTCGTCTAAAAATGTATTCGGAGACAAGTATCCGGATACTTCCTTAGGATACTTTTTAGGATACTTTTAAATTAAAATAATGTTTTTATGTATTGGCTAAGTTTATACAATGTATTTGAGTACGAGTAACAATATTAGGCATGTATGTAGAGTACTGATAAGATCAAACCTTCAGTCCTACTTTGCTTATGTTTGAGTGAATATTAAATGGCTCCCTCACATGGAAAAAAAGAAACGACACATTATCATTGGTGCCATTCACAGTTAGAGTCACGGATCGGTAACCTGCTACCACCTCCTTTCCTCTCCAGCACATTTGAACACAATTTACTATTTAGTCCAACACAAACAAAGCAAGATCGAAGGTTTTAATCTTGCTAGGACTATATATAGAAAATAAAAAGCAATATAATAAGAACAGGAACCAAAACTACCCAAAAAAGTTTCTTGTATTAACCATAGTCTCAAATGAATTGGTGAAATAAGTTTGAATAACAAAAGTTTAAACTAAAAAATTCGAAAACAAAAGTTTTTTTGGCATAGAAATATGTGTCATTCTGCCAAACACAATTATTCGTCTAAAGAGAAGACCCTAACTAACTAACTAACTAACTAAGAAAAGAAATACAACAAGGAGAAAACAATAGCTCGAACTATAAAAGTTCAAATGAAAAAACTTACAAAATACCAAAGTTCGTATGACAAAACTTCGAAACTAAAAAAGCTTGAAATTGAAAAGGTCGATATCGAGAAAAGTTCGATACCCCAAAATTCGAAATAAGATTTGATTGAAAGTACAAAGGTTCGAAATCACGTGTTTAGAACTACTAATGATCGAAATGTTATAATATGATCGAAATAATGCATAATATCACTAAATTAGTTTATTCTTTTTTTATTTTATATATGATTTTTTCACGAAACAAACCGCGACGACCACACAAGTTAGGTTAATTAGTGAAGTTGTTATAATTTACCTAACCTGCATGGGCTGAAGCAATCGCAGTTTGTTTCAAAAAAAAAATACATAAAATAAAAAATTAAAAAATAAATGTATTTACTAATTTCGTAATATAATGCTTTTGATCTTATACCATTACGATAAATACTACTTTCAAACAAATGTGTCTTAGATCATTTGTAATTTAAATCATATGCGTTTTCAATTATTCGTTTTGATCTTTTCTTACTCTCGAACTTCTGTCTTTCGAAAATTTTTTCAATTGATCTTATTTTCAAACTTATTTTACCAAAACTAATCTCACACAAATACTTAAGTTAGAAACTTCCACACAAGTTCTTGGTCCAAGCAGTGGACAAGACTTTGGATGCTTTTTCCTTTAAAAACTTGCCAGTTTGCCTTAAATGCTCAATCCCGACTGTGTGCATACTGGGTGAATCATTAAATTAATAATGGCGACATTTTAATTTTTTATGTCATCCTAGTTCATTATTGTTTTTATTGCTTAGTTACCAACTATCTAATGTCGTACTTTATGCCAGTGCGGGCATAAAGTTCACTTTATGCCCGCGGGCATAACGAGAAATAATTTTTTGTTTAACTTATTTAATAACCTTTATTAATGAAATTACAAACGGAATATAGTAATATATGTAAATATTCGATGAACATTATTTTGACGAATTAACATGAAATTGGCAGTTCTGAAAAGATACGGTGATAGTTAAGTTGCCTGCAGCAAACGATTCATGTTTCATTGTTTGAGTATCAAATTTTTGTACCGAAACGCCAGACCCGGAAGGTACACCTGCCAGCATTCTTGAAACTTCGTTTTTTAAAGATAAACTATCCTCTAAATATCCTTCAGCAACCGACGTACTCTTCTATCGACCATGGCGCTTCAAAGTGGTCATACTGGCTCCAGCCTCTGCAAGAAGAGTTGCTGACGTTCGACACCTACAATGACCTGTATATTTCTCAGGATCACTTAAACCCAGATATATCGCTATAATGGACGGGATTTTTTCAAATGTGGTTTTTCATACTGGCTGTACAGCACATCGACCTTGTCTACAGGTTAGAAAAAGCCTTTTTTCTGAGGAACCACGTGGCCGTAGTGACATTAGCTTTAAACTGTTCATTTCACCCTCATCTATAATGGTAAAAATGCGTTTTTTATCGGTCTTTGTCTCTGGTACATTTACCATAAAAACCGATTTTCTATCTTCTACATGAGTAACTAACATGTTCACAAGTTCTTGCCGTCGACATCCACCAAATATTTCAAATATTAATGCAACTTTGTTCATTAAAAACGTCTCGTTCGGTGCCTTATGAATAAATTTTAAAACATCTCCAGACAGAATTTTAGACGTCTTTGGTTTGTAGCCTTTTGAAGTTTGCTTCAAATATTCCGTTAACTTATGATAATTAGCAATGGTAATATTTTTATTTACTATTAAAGTCTTCTTTACCATGGAATATTTGGACCACAAGAAACTCGGACTTCTAACTTTGACACATATAAAAATTATTGTGATTTTATGACATTACGTTTGTCAACATTCACCTAGCAACGATAGTGTCTACTATGATAAAATGGCAATTTTATTAATTCAAACAGGAATTTTTAAAATACTGATTTATATTGAGATTGGATTGCAATAACGAACTAGTATGACATAAAAGTTTGTATGTACCGCGGGCATAAACAGATGTGTATTCCCTCGGGCGATTTACAAACCCTCGGGCCAGAGGCCCTCGGGTTCGTAAGACGTCGCTCTCAGGGCATAAACATCTATTTATACCCTTGGTACATAAATACCTATTAGAGTGTACTTAAATAAAACTACAAATCCTATAATAAACTAATTCTCTTTTACTATTTTTCATTTAAATATTGCCATTGGATTTTAAATGCTGTAATATTGATGAAAATACTTATTTAATTTCCAATTATACAGGGTTATTTAAAAGGTAAACACAACAAATAGGTATTTCAATTCTAATTTAGTTTAATTTTATCAAAGTTATTGTTATAAACCCATTTAGTTTATAAATAATGCTTTTCTTTATATAAGTTCGAGTCTAGAAATTTGTTGATCTCAGAAGGAAAAGTAATGTCAATTGTCAGATGTCACGCCATTCTTTGTTACACATATATTGTTATAAAATAAATAAAACAAAAGCCAATATTACATAATTACAAACGACTGTTTCATCTCAGAAAACAACTACTCCTTTGGCTAATACCGCAACAGGTATTGAATTATATCCGAAGGAAAGACAGCAGAGTTAAAAACTAAATTTCAACGCTCTTCCTTTGATTTTGCTAACTAAGGAGAACATCATTCTTGGATCGGTTTCTTTCTTATTAGGACAGCAAGAAATTCTAGTCTCTAATGGAATTAACAAATGCTACACATTTCACCAGTATACAATAAAGTTAGTTACGAAGAGAATAAGAATTCAAGTAGAGAAATGGTGTCGCCATCTGTTCCTAGTAAGCAAAATCAAAGGGCGCTGTAATACCCAGTTAGAAAACTAGGTGGAACCAAAAAATCAGGCTGTCAATTTGTAGAAACGAAAATAAATCAAACTCAAATGTGATCAAGACGTAAAATAAAATAAATAAACTAAAAGCCAATATCATATATCTATGAGGGACCGTTTTCTTTCAGAAAACAACTACTTCTTTGGCTAATACCGCAACAGGTATTGAATTATATCCGAAGGAAGGACAGCAGAGTTAGAAATTAAATTTCAACACTCTACCTTTGTTAATTCCATTAGAGACTGGAATTAAGAACCTTTTTTTTTTCTTGCTGAAAGTCCTAATAAGGACAAAACCGGTGCAACAATGATGTTCTCCTTAGTGAGAAAAATCAAAGGTAGAGTGTTGAAATTTATTTTTTAACTCTGTTGTTATTCCTTTGGATATAATTCAATACCTGTTGCAATATTAGCGGTATTAGCCAAAGGAGTAGTTGTTTTCTAAAGAGAAACGGTCGCTCGTAATTATATGTTACTGGCTTTTAGCTTATTTATTTTATTTTACGTCTTGATCACATTTGAGTTTGATTTATTTTCGTTTTTATACAGGGTGTAACTAAATAAGTGTAAAACATTTAAGGGGGTGATTCCTCATCGAAAAAAAGATAGGATCTTTCATATAAAAAAACTTCATTGGAGCATCCCTTGTTAAGATACAGCCCCTTAAAGGAGGTACATAAAATTTGTTTAACAATTTTTTTCACAAGCACTAAACAAGTTACAATATTGAAATTAACCTGTCATTTTCTACTACCAAAAAGACACTTGGCCAGTAATTTATTTGGTTTACCCCATGGTTGTAAGGGGTGGAAAACGCAACCCCTAAAATTTCGTTCCAACGTAACTTTTTTTCTTATTATTTGTTTACCATTTAAACTTTTATTTCCGATAGCCTGTTTCATTCTAAACAAAAAAGGTCTCTTGAATTTGTTGCCCAAAATAAACCAGTTCGCAGCAAAAAATTATTTTACGAACAACTACAGAGATACATCGTCATAAATGCGAACTGGATTTATTGTTATTTTGTAGTTACTACCTGCATTAAATAAATTACTGGCTGTCTTTTTGGTAGTAGAAAATGTCAGTTTAATTTCAATATTGTAACTTGTTTAGTGCTTGTGAAAAAATTGTTAAACAAATTTTATGTACCCTCTTTAAGGGGCTGTATCTTAACAAGGGATGCTCCAATGAAGTTTCTTTATATGAAAGATCCTATCTTTTTTTTTCGATGAGGAATCACTCCCTTAAATGTTTTACACTTATTTAGTTACACCCTGTATATTATTATATTATTTAAAGTAAGTAAACCTTATAATAAATTATCATCTGTGTTTGTATACAATATTAAAAGAAAATTACAAGAAAAGTTTTTAATAAATATACAGTACTTAATGGCTGATATGAATAAAGCGGAACATATTCTTCATGCTAATAATTCTGAATTAAAACTCCAATCTGTATGAATAAAAATTAGAGGTAGTTGCTCATTATGAGTGAATACTATTATGTACAATTTGAAGTGAGTATAAACCTAATTTTCTTATGAATAAAAATAAATTTGTGCTCAAAAGTCTGAGTTTCTAATCCATATAAGTGTAGGGAAACTCAGTTTCAATTTAACCGCAAAGAAATATTATAAATCAAGAAGAACGACTTGCGACTATGACAATATACTACTACTATACAGTCTTATATCGTTTTACAAAAGAAAACATAGAGTGTGTTGAACCATTTTTTGTGCAAAGAGTCTACTGAAAGAAGAAGCGGTACGATATGTAAAGGTGACAAACAAAAAATATTCTTGCCGTATGTAGCAGATCCAAGTTTTCAATCTGGGGTAGAGAAGATTTGGGAGTCTACCAGCTGTTTGAAAAGTTGTGACGCAGGTTATAAACTAAATTATCGAAAAATAAAAAAAAATAGCGCAAATAAAAGTGACAAACATATAATTTTTCATGTACAGCTCCGTGGTCATGGAAATGAATACATAAATCGAAAAGGGCATCCTAGCAATAATGTACAAAGCCGCATAGAGACCTCATGACCCAGATCTGTTCATGATGCCGAAATATAGTGTAATCACAAATTTACCAGATTGTTTAAAATATGTTCAAAACAGGCGCAGTTAGTAAATAAGAGTATCTGCATAGTTTTATAAGAGCATATACTCGCTAAAGCTGGATACATTTTATTCATATAGATTGAAGTATTAACTCTACTTTATGCTTATGCTCTTGAGTATATGCTCAGGTATATATGGTATAAATTTAATTTTTATTCACCCATTATTCTGTATTAGGTATAGCCTTGCTTTCACAGCAAACACGTGGAAACTAAGATATACCAGCTATCGCTATGCTCTCTAGCTTTTTGACTCACATTTGGTTCAGCTAATATCACACCACCATATCTTCTAATTCTAGTTGACGCGCGACGACTGGCTGTTGCCCTATTGCCGTTTTATTGACTTGTATAATAGTCGTATGCCTAACACGAAAAAATTGGCACTGTATATGATCACTAACGAATGTGGTACAGCAGTGACAGAAGTTGGACAAGCTTTTGGTAGATAGGGAGATGGTAAACGTCAAACCCCGTCGGAATAATTCGAGAATTTTCCGGTAATATTTGTTCGCCATAGTCGTCTCATAGACTAAAAATATTACCAAACTTTCTAAATAATTACGGGCAGAATCTGGCAAAACTATCTATTTATGGGCTACAAATAATTATTTAAACAAATAATAATATCTTAAATCTTAATTCTACAAAACGGCAACAGCTATTTACAATTTATCAAACTATTTACGCGAAATTTTTATTAGAATCTATAAAATAATTTTCTACGCCAATGGTTCGCGTTCACTTTGGTTAGCTCCGCGTTAAAACTACCAAATTCAGTATATGAAGTGGAAGAACTGACAAAAGCCTTTCCAACTTCTGTCCCTACTATATATAGGATTTGACAAATTTGGCGACGGATACGGATACGGGATATAAAATTTTGAAAAATACCCGGATACAGCTTTTGGATACAAATAAAGTATTCGGATACAGAAGCATCCGGATACTACCCAACTCTGGTAAGTACCCATGGATTTTTGCCAGTTCGAGTTCGAAGAAAACAAAAGATTTCCATGAAGAAATGGATGGCCCTATGTTTGGAAATTGATTTCAGAACATTATAAAAAAATTCCAGCCAACTCCGTTATTGTTTTTGATAATGCATCTTATCACAGTGTATTAAAGGAGTCACAAGATGGAAAGAAGAATATATTTCAATATGGCTTCATTCTTAAAATATTATGTCCTAAATCCTTTAAGGCAGAATTACTCGTAATAGCAAGGCAACATAAAAATAAACAAAAAATATGTCATAAATGATATGGTCCGAGAAAAAGGAATCTCAGATTGCATCCTTACCACGCAGAGTTAAATCTCATTAAAATGATCTGCATTGGGATTCTCATCTTTCAATTCGGCACGTGTTGAAACGACTATCTTCGTTCCACAGAATGCAATTCGTTACGTGTTGAATACGCACATAAGAATCCCTGTCCTGGTCACAAATAAAAGGTTATAGTTCTCGAAACAATACAACATTTAAATGACCTGATGCTGGAATTTTGTTTTTGAAGGCAGTTTCTGATGCAAATGGAGAATATTGGTGAAAATGCATTGATCATGTTAAAAATGTGGAAAATTCATTTTGGAAAGTGGATATAATAATGGAAAACTTAATAGACTCTTTATAGGGTAATATTAATAAACCTCAGAAAAGACAATGATAATGATATCATTAGTTATAATGAAGCATTGACTTTTCAAGATATTTCTTGAACTTTTTATTTTTTTAATCTTTGTTTTTTGGTAGGTACTAGCGTGATACTTTTAATGATAAGAGATTAAAAAAGGTTAATCCCATTAACAATATATAATCCTCCTTGTTATTTATTGGTTAAATTTCATACGTTCAATGTTAAAGTGCAAAAATTTTATAAGAAGCACAATGTTTATTTTTGTTTTTGTAAATATAACTTTTGTTATTTAAAATTTAAATCTACAAAGTGCGTATACACAATTTCATGTGCCGTGACTTTATTTGTATTATAAAAACTTATTTTGCCTATGAAATGTGTTGTTATATCCCACTTTTACCTACACTCCTCTTTTATAGAATTGCTTATATCTACGGTGATCATGAAAAAAAAAATAGTTGATATTCGAAGCCAATGTTAACTTGGATAATAAAATAAAAAAAACATTAATCTACTTACGCATAATTTAAAAATCATGTATCAAAAATAAATATTATTGTATTATATCTGATTTAAATAAGACGAGCAAAAAAGCTGTCACTTAATGTCAGTTCGCGGAAAACTCAACGTTGCGGTTGTATTTCGAAGCGCAAAAAAATACTTTGCATTGTGATCGTAAAAAATATATTTTTTTATGATAATATTGCTGTTTTTCTGGGCATTAGGGACATGCGAATGACTATTATATAACACGCAAATGACAAATCGACCCAAAAATTAACATATTGTATTGTTCCGGCTTTTATTAAAATATTTAATAGTCCTTTGCTACTGGAACAACCTGCTTCTTCTTCATCACTATGAACCTCACATATATTTAGTTTTTTCTTAGGTAAAGAAAATTAATTTTGACGAAAACTTATCTGAATCTTCGTCCGACGTTGAATCATCTTCGAACTTTGGATATGATGGAGTTTGCTGGATTTTGGGATAGGTACTCAAGACATCTAATTTCATATTCTAGGCAATACTCTTTGCATAAAAAACATGATAAATATCTTAGAAATAGTTTGCCTTTTGCAACTATAACATGATGCACTTTCATTGTTCCTTTAAAAGTTAAAAGTGGTTTACTTTTAACCACATTTTCAAAGTGTTTTATTTTATAAAAATTATTTTTTTTAAGAAGATAATACGGAAGTAAATAAACATATGGTATATCTGTTCCTTGAATTACGACTCGGTCAGCATTTCTTTTGCAAGTTCCGCCTGTGGCACTGTGGGTTTCTAATTATAATTTTATTCCATCATAAATAAAGAAATAATTGGACGATGAATATTGCATATTATTATATCTGTAAAATGAACAATATGTCGTGTGTATCAAAAATCCCAAATCGGAATAATATTTGATTCTTAGCAACGAGGTGATGAGCTCCATCTTTTGTCTTTATAGAACTGCCATGCAATAAAAGTTTATTAAGGGATAACGGATGTTTGACGCGTGTGACGCAAGTGAGGCAATGCAAGTATGAAAAATATATGTAAATGCAAGTATGAAGAATATATGTAGTGCGTGAAATCACTCAATACTTATACCTTCCCTCTAAGAACCAAAAGGAGTGGTAATTGCTGTTTTGAAGATATATTATTCTTCCATTGGGATCAATTGGTAGGCCGTAACCAAATGGATTTTAGAGAAAATGTTACAGCCATACCATTTAAATTAACGTAGGAAATCAAGCTTAAAGGAAATCTGTCAAGAACAGTCACTTTATTTAAAAATTTATTATCAACACAAGGTCTTGTTTGAATCTTTTTTGGGTACCAAGCGGCAAATGCCCAATTCGATCATTTAATCGAATTCCTGCCTAGCAATTTTATATTTTTTAGGATCTAAAAGTCTAATTTTACAAAAAGGTAAATTTCCTTCAGTTACTATGATGCCTTATATTGTGTTTAGCAGTTAAATGGCAATTTAGAAATGAAAAAACTTCAGGACTTTTTTAAATAGCCCAGTAAATTTAGTATCAACATTAAATAGTTTAGGCGAAATGTCTTTAGTTTTTAAATATTTTTTTTATTTTTTTAATAAAATCTAACGAATTTTTGAAATCCAAAATTAGTCAAAAATGTGTTAATCTGCACCTAAGATTGGTTTGGTTACATTAGCAATAGTAAAAAATCTGATGTGTCCAAGACATGACATTCCTATCTACCTATTTAGTTATTACAGGCTTTTTTCGGTTATTTTGTACAACCTATTGTAGTACCTCTGTAAATATTTAGAAGTTAACTTAATATATACATCTTCCACATATATCTAACTCGAAACATTTTTCTATATACACTCATTGCCAACGAAAATGCTCAAAAATTTTATACTTTTCCTCCAACTTTTCCATTACGGTCCATTTTAGAGAAATCATGTAATAAAAATTATAGAGATAGACATCGCAAACGTCTTTTAGTTCAACAATTTTCTTAAAAATCAGAATTATTTTCATTTTAAAAAATTTCTAGAATTCGCACTATTTTAGGAAAATTTTGTATACAACAAAAATTATAGAGAATAATATAAGAAGTAACTTTTATTTAAAGAAATTTCTTCTCCGAACGTAAATAACAGATATATTTTATAAAATATAAAAATAACCCCCCATAAAGTACCCCCCAGATGTTTAGATTCGGCACAAAATCTTATCAATTCACCGCAGTCCAAAATAAAAATTATTTTTAAAATTTGGTATTTTTCAGAGTTATCGTGGTTACACACACGTATTCGCACACACGCACCCACACACACACACACACACACACACACACACACACACACACACACACACACACACACACACACAAACACACACACACACACACACACACACACACACACACACACACACACACACACACACACACACACACACACACACACACACACACACAAAATACAAACCACATATATATATATACACACACACACACACACACACGCACACACACGCACACACACGCACACACACGCGCACACACGCACACACACGCACGCACACACACGCACACACGCACGCACACACACACACAGACACACACACACAGACACACACACACAGACACACACACACACACACAGACACACACACGCACAGACGCACAGATGCATAGACTCACAGACGCATAGACGCACATACGCACAAACGCACATACGCACATACGCACAAACGCACATACGCACAAACGCACAGACGCACAAACGCACAGACGCACAGACGTATAGACGCATAGACGCACAGACGCAGAGACGCACAGACGCATAGATGCACAGACGCACAGACGCACAGACGCACAGACACACAGACTCATAGACACACAGACACATAACGCATTTGTATCTCCTGTGATGATAACATAAACGATCGTTTGATTTATTTTCCTTATTAAATTTTCGATATTTATTTTTAGACCTTGAAGAATATCTACAGGAGCAGTTTTGTTCGGAATCCCTACGAGACGTGTGACAGAAACTTTTATTTTCTTTCTAGTTTATTTTTTTTTCATCCATTCCTTCATCAATATTTGGAGATTATTAATTAAATCGTTTATTGATTGGGCCAAATTTTAATTTTCCTTATCTTTAGTGATATTATTGATTTCTCCTCTATTATAATTTTAATTAAACGCTGGATGATGCAGTTGATTTCCAAATTTTATCAGCTTTATCTAGTAGATCTTTGATTGTAGACTTGCCACATCAAGGATATAACTATAAACTTTGAGAGTCTCCTTCTCCAGATCGTTAATAGTAAAATTTCGTTAATAATAGAGTCCCCTGAAAATCTTATCAATTCTCTGTAGAAATCTAAGGGTTTTAGATTCAAAGTTTGATTGAAAAATCGCTCCAACATTTAACTCTAGTTTTTCTTTAACATTGACGTTTCTATCTTTAAGAATTTGATAGTAGGTATAGTTTGTCTAAAGTCAGTTGGATCAGTATAAAAACAACTGGTAAAAAAATTCTTTCAATTTAGCCGCATAACATAGGCGTAGGAATATTTTTTAAATTAGGTATGTAAAATAATGTTTTAATGATTTTAAAATAGAAGTATTGAATCGATTTGCATCGTTTCGTAGAGGACAAAGAGAGAAAGGATGAGTATTCTAGGAGAGACGGGTGCGGAAGACAGGTTTGGTTTTCGCGTCTCAGTTCTTGATTCGTCTTATTATACACTGCTTTATAAATTATCCTTTCGTTCACAGATTTTCTTGATCTTCTCGCTGTTATTCTCATTTCGCACATTGGCTTATAACATCGTTTTATATCACTTTTTTTGGAGCATGTGAGAACGCTAAGTTTAATTTAGTTCATTACAGGTGAAGTAAACCTGTAGATTTAATCTTGCCAGGTCTGTATATAAAGAGGCTAATTTTCTGATCATAGTAGAATTTTTTAAAATCACACAAAATTTCTTTTAATATAATCGGCCAATTAAAGTTTTTATTTACTTCATGGTTATTTTTAAAAACTAATTTAATTTTTACTATAACATCACTGGTAATTTTTAATTTTGCAAAAACTCTTCTTTTTATTTGCCTACCTACTAATTTTGTTAAACAAATTATTATTGCTACTTCAATTCACCTACACCATGGTTCGTATATAAAACTGATTGTCCCTCAATGTTTTTAAAAATAATTGTGACTGTAGCAGAATTTTACCGAAACATTGGTAGTTCTATACAAATTCACCGATTAAACCAGAAAAATTTATTGTATTTGAATAATATTTAGACATATAACATTTCATTCAGCAAATTGACAAGTATAAATAAAACTACTTATGACAAGGAATATAAGTATTTACACACCAAAAACAAAAAAAAAATAAACAGAAACTGGAACTAGTCAAACTAATTTCAAAAATAAATGAATAAAAATAAAGCTACAAAAAATGTAGCCCTAGTCGTCATCAAAGAATTCATCGTCGGATGAACTATTGAGGTCAATTATAACTGGCTGTACAGGTGGCAGAAGAACATATTCCTGTTCTTTAGAAACTACATGTGATATACTGTTTTTCCAAATATCACTGTGTTCATCATTAAAAACCAACTTTATACGTTCAACAACTTGTTTGCTTAAATTCGGGGATTGATTTATCTTTCGTAATTACTTTTAATGTATGCCCATATTAATTCTATCGGATTAAATATGCAATAATAGGGAGGTAGGCGAAGCAGAGTATGATCGTGCGTCTTACAAAGTTCATCTATATAATATTCCTTTTCAAAATTCTGTTTTTCTATAATCTCTAGTAAAACTTTGATTGTCGGATTTTTTTGAGGAACGGCTAAGTTTTTCTCTTTTATAAATTCCAAAATATCACTTTTTTTAGTTCTTCGGTTAGGAATTGTTCTAGTTTGACGCGAATGATAAGAGGCATTGTTCATGACGATAACGGTTTCCTTAGGAATATTAGGTAATAGCTGTTCTTTAAACCATTTTTCAAATAATTACGCCGTCATATCCTTATGATAATCAGCATAGTACTTTTTAATTTGTTTAGCTGATAATAACAAAGCATTAGGGACAAAACTATTTATACTTCCTGCGTGCAAAATAACTATTCTTTTTCCTCTAGAGGAAGGCGTTTGCAAACAACTATCAAACCACGTTTCATCCAGGTATACGATATGTCGATTACTAACACGAAAATTTTTAATTTTGCGCAAATAATCCTGACGAAGCCTAACAATTCGTTGTGATTCCATTATCACTATTTGTTTGTCCAATTTCTTATGTCTAAATCTACAATCTAATAAAATTTGACGCAATGTTTCTAGGGACTTGTAATTATAGTCGGGGTAATCTAATAATTTTCTTTGAATACACTCTAAAGTAGGAACTTGATTTTCTTGATACATTTTATAAATTGTCCTACGTATAAATTGCTTTCCACTTTTATCAATTTTCGCAAGCTTTTGATTAACTCTCACTTTGTACAAAATGGTCAGTTACATCTCCTTTTAAAATAATAATACGATAAATAGTTGTTCGTTTCAATTTCGTTAGTTCACATATTCTTCTTATTATAAAGTTGTCGGATTTTTCACAATTTTCTCTTTTCAAACATTCAAAAATATTTAAAACAAGTCTCTGTGTTTGAACATGTAAATCTTTATTTTTAAATTCCCAATCACCTTCTTCAGTATTCTCTGAATCACAGTCAATGTTCTCATTATCCTGTGACATTTTACTATTTGCCTCAAACGGTCTCCAAAATGCCATATTAAAACTGTCACAGATAAACTTCCACTCAATATTTCTTTACTTTTAGTTCAATCAGATAAACTGATTTTTGACGCAATTATTAAATTCACTTAAAATTCTAAAATATATATATAAAGATTTTTTATCTGAAAAATAAGAATCTATCAAAAAACCCAAACACGCGGTACTGAAATTTATTACCTAGCGACTCAATAATATTGTGATGATAACATGGGCAAGATAATGCGAAAATACAGCTGGTCTACTGCTTTGTCAAATGATAAAGTGTCACTAGTAATACAAGGCTAGACCCGTATTTATTTAGCCCAATACTATGTAGCTTTAGCATTAGCAAAATATATAAACGGAGTACTCTTTGTACGCTAGTTATGTTTTTCATTATTCCAACTGACTTTGGAAATACTATAACTATTTAAAAATGCTTTGTGAATACAGATGTTAGTGGTTCTTAGTTGAATTTAATATTCAGGAACTCTTTTTTAGCTAATTTAACAAGTGTTTTTTCAAATGAGAAAGCTGGTATACAGGAAGGACATTTATTGGATGGAATGACGATAGATACGGACGGTAATTTATGGGTAGCTGTTTTTGGAACTTCCAGAGTATATCAAATTGATCCAAAAATTCCAGACACAGTGTTGCAATATATTGAATTTCCTGCCAAACAGGTAAACTTTGAATGATTATTATTATGCTGTTTATTATTAGATTGAAAATTTTTATTGTGATATATTGAATTTCACAGAATTATCATGTTTGCTACATATGCTTAGTGTAATTAAGTTATCATACGAAGGGCTCGGCTGTAAAAAATGGTAACTGAAGTTATCCAAAATTATCCAAAACAAAGTTACTTTTTAAAACTAAATTGAATGAGAGTAATAATTTTCGTAATATTTTTTTATTTTATAAAAAGGCTGATTTTTTTCAGGTGAGAAAATTATTATTATTTTTTTTTTTTTTTTTTTAAAAGTAGGTTGTTACGTGCACACTTTACCTTGGGAATATTTTACCCTAAAAAGATAAAGATGTCTTCGAAAAAATGAATTTATTCGTAATAAGATAAATCACAATATTAATAATAGTTTTCTTTCATCTGTGTTTCGAAACCCTAAAAATAATAAATATAAATAACAATATCAATAAGATATTTAGGAACATAAAACTTACCAATAGATTTAATCACACCTTTTTTTCTCGCCTTCATCGTCTGCATATATTTTACTAAGTGTAGTTTTACTTCTAAAAACAATACAAAATATAAATCGACATTAGATACCTCACGATGAGTAGAATGTTATTCCAACAAAATACTAAATTATAAATGTTTACCCTATTTAAATAATTTAGAGAAATTTAGTTATTCAGTTAGGTAGTTTAGGGTAGATTTTCTTTAAAATCTTTATTATGATTTTATATATGACTTGTTTATTTCCATCATGTCAAAGTCATTTTGTTGTCAATTTTCTTCTTTTTCAAATACTTCTAATTAATTAAAATAATTACATTAAGGTACAACAATCAGGATAATTTAAATATCTTATCTGGACATGAACTGACCACTGACCACTTTTTATAAATCTTTTTTTTATACTCTCATATCTGACCTTTTGAATAAAATGGCTTCTTGCTGAACCACCTGGGTTTAAGTTTTCGAATTTTCGGATTTATTTAGCCAGTATTTTCAACCCTCATCTTAATTCTTACAAGTAATGTTTCATTTAAGTTGAATCACATATTGTGGATTTTATTGCTTGTAAAAGAAAGGCCCCTCACATCTGTGGTAAGTTCAACCTGTCCATGCTTTCCTAAAAATCAAGTATTAATAATGTTGTTTCCTTTTAGGCCTTTAAGTACTTCTTTAAGTACTGATTTAAGTACTTATTTACGTACATATTTACGTTTTATGCGTTCATTTATTAATTGAATATTTATTTGAACAAGATTATTTAAATCGAGAGATATGACAGATAGATATTGAAGGTTCGGTATCTACCACCGATTTATCTGCAGCACCCATATAATTCATTGGCACCTTCTGGAGACATCACCAACCATTACCGAGTCCTGAGTTATCAGTCGATAGTAAGACTTCAAATCCCTCAGCCCTCAAGTAAGGACTACCTTTCTTATTTTAATGTACCTGAACGTAGCAGTTCTCATTACCATCTGTACACTAGAGTAAAGTACAATATATATATAGTTGATAAGATTTAAGATAATAATTAAAACTCACCTTTTTCTGTGCACCTTATAGTATACAAGGGGGAACGTAAATCACCTTTATATTATTAACAGTATAGAAACCATAATAAACATTTGTAGGGGATAATAACTCCATGGTAAATTTTGTGCATCAACTAAAAGATAAAAATATTAAATCAGATCCCAGGACAAAATACTTTCATTAACCACCCCACTCTCCGAATAATAAATTTAATAGAGTTAGCTTGGGGAACATAGTAATTTTTGCCACCTCTTACAGTCCTGGGGAGACTAGGAGCGTGGCAAAATGGCGCCCAACGTTTATTGTCTGGTACTTTAGGGCTCCAGCATCGATATATTTGGATAAATATTTCATTTTTGAGATTAAAAATTTTTTTTCTAAACATAACCATAACAGATTTATTTTATTTTGACAACTCTGTCAGGCTGTCAGTCAAAATTTGATCGCTTCTGTTTTGGGTTTTCGGTGGCCTTTTACTATTAGGGCTATTGCGAAAGTGACTTGACCTATTCAGAACTGTAGTTTATTTTTTTCATTTATACTTTTACTTTATCATTATAGGTACTAGTGTGGTACTAGTAGATATGTATAGGAAATAAGCTAGGTAGTTTTTATTTTTAAGTAACATAGCATAATTGTACAAAATACGGGAATTTTTTTTGCATAGTTTGATTTAGTTTAACTAGTAATTTAATTCTTAAAATACCTGCCGCGTCTTGGAATTACTTATCTACATAGTTAAGGTAAAGGGTTAAAAATTTTTTAGTTAGAATTTTTTTTTAGTTAGGGATTTTTTTAGATAAAAATTTGTTTGGGTACCAAATAAATTTTTGGGTTTTATATTTTTTTATTTGTTACTTCTTTAGGAAGGAGTGGGGTTTAAATATTATTGAATATAATATTTAAATTACAAACAAATTATAGGTATTAAAAACAATTATATTTATTGAAGTTTCTTAATCTATACATTGTAGGTACATTGTAGGTACATCATAAGTAGGTATTTAAGGATAGAAGAGTTAGATATATAGTTGAAATAGTTGGATTTTTAGTGGATGTAAATTAATTTTCAGGTTGCATAGTTAGGTATTATGGAGGTTAATAGGTTATTGAGTGATGAGCTCACTTATGAAATAACAATAAGAGGTCTTCCTCTTGGTAGATCGGTAGCGGAAAAACGTGCAATTTTAAGAGAAGCTTTACAAATGGAAAAATATTTCCCATCTGCCGTGCCTCAAGTAACTGCATATGACTCTGTTGAAGAGTTACAAATATGTCGGCGTAAGTTAGGGGAGATACAGGATAGTATTCAAAACTTTGATATGACCAACCGGAATAACGATTTCCATAGGATACAGTCACGTCTTTCGCATATTTCACTGAGATTGGGACGAATAGTCTCACAGTCTAGGAGTCAGGATGACATGAAGGCAGCTTTAGAAGAACAATCCTGCCACTTGAAGGTGGAACTAAATCGGAAATATCAAACTGTAAATTCGTCAAACAACCGGGTAAATATTGATGAAAGTGAATTAACTCAGGCAAGTCAATCACATTCTGGGGAAGAACCAAGGTCTATCTTGGATGATGAGGTCCCCTATGTAGAAGGGGAAATTATTCGTCCACGAGAAGAAGGAATAGTTTATGATCTGGTGCAAGTCAATCCATCAAATGCCATAAGGCTCTCAGATCACCATTTGCAAGAACAAACTCGGGCAGAGACGGCTTTTGACAATAACAGGGTGAGGGTAGAAGACTCCAATGTACCGACGGTACGAGATAACTTTTCCTCAGAAGCTGGAACTCTAAGAGTTATCCAACATCTAGCACGGTTGTTCCAAAATCCTACGACCAATGCTGGAAGTGATCAACCCTTACGTCCCGTGGGTGAACAGGGTTATCGAACGGTTCGACCACACCGCAATATATCGCAACCTTTTCTCGAAGAAGCTTCCAATCATCAACCACCTCAGCACATCCGATTCGCAGAAACTGCACCCTCAGAAGTTGGGTTGAATTTGAACCAGTTTGCTGCTGGAGTGAATTCTCCATTCCAATCCACTCTAAGAAATCGAAATCCTGGTACTACAATATTCCCTCCTACTGTTGCTTCTGACATACCTACTGAAGATGGAATTATAAATCCCGTGAGTGATAGCTTTCCACCGAGACATTCTTCTGGGCTACGTTATTCACAAGGTGACTTTGTAGAACGTCCGATGCACATCAGTAGATGGAATGTGAAATTTAATGGAAAGACTAGTGTTACTGATTTCCTAGAAAGGATAGAAGAGCTGAGACTTTCAAGAGGAGTTCCTAAGGAGCCAATACATCGTTCGGCTCCCGAGCTGTTTAGCCAGGAAGCACTCTTGTGGTATCGCACAGAGAAGTTTTCTTCTTGGGATGACCTAGTGTGCAAACTCCGAGAGGCTTTCCAGCCTTACGATTACGAATTCACGCTGATGGATGAAATTAGGCGAAGGACTCAAGGAGCTCAGGAGAAAGTAATTAGTTATGTTTCTGTTATGGAAACTCTGTTTAGAAAGTTAAGCCAATCCGTAACCGAGTCCACCCGTATTAATCTGGTAAAACGCAATCTATTACCTCACATCCAATCTCATCTCGCAATCCATGAAATTACTTCTATGGCTGAACTTGTCAGGTTAAGTAGAGCTATAGAAGAAACACAAATTAGAGTTCAAAAATTTCAACCTCCTCCTACCAATTATCGGTCCTTGTTAGAGCCGGACTTGGCTTATAAAAGAGGGCCCACTCAACCTAATCTAACATCCATTGCTTCCGTAGCAACAACCAATGAATCTGCTACCGTTAATGCTAGAATTTCTAGTGCTGTCGACAATAAAACTCCAATATGTTGGAATTGTCAAAGCACGACTCACAAATTCAGGGCTTGCGATCAACCCCGAAGAAAATTTTGTTTTAAATGTGGTCGTGATAACGCGATAACAAGTACCTGTCCAAATTGTCAAAAAAAAGTAAGGGGGACTCAGTAGGTCGGCTGGAACTTCCCCTAGTATCCACAAATGCGACCGAATCAAATACAAGGGTCTTATTGAATTACATTATCGCCCATGCTACTGGAGACACTCGACCATATCTTCAAGTCAGTATTTATAATATTCCTATGTTAGGGTTACTTGATTCCGGTGCTACTCACACTATTTTGGGTAGGCAAGGGTGGAATAGATTAAAGTCTAGTTGTGCGATGAATATGTTGTCCGCTAAAGAGTGTATTGTGGCTAATGGTGAGACCTGCAATGTCGAGGGCTCTGTATTAATTCCTATCACCCTGGAAGGTCGTGTGAAACTTCTTGAAGTACTTGTAGTTCCGACAATACCTCATAGTCTTATTTTAGGATGTGATTTTTGGAGGACAATGGAGATTGTTCCTAATCTATTTTCGGGGCAATGGACTTTTAGAGAATTTTTTGGTGAATGCTCACCAACAATCAGTGTAAATGTTATAGATTCTCTTCCTAATGATCAGCAACAACAGTTACATCAGATAGTTGATGAAGCTTTTAAGAAAATGGGATCCAAGTTTGGGTGTACCGACAGAGTTTGTCACACTATTCGTACCAAATCTTCACCTTTAAGGTCACGGTACTATCCCATATCACCGGTTCTACAGCGGCAAGTAAACGAGGAACTAAATCAGATGTTGGCAGACAATGTGGTGGAATCTTCTACTTCTCCCTGGGCTTCTCCTATTCTCCTTCTTAAGAAACCAGATGGTCGATATCGCTTTGTGGTAGATTTTCGACAACTAAATAAAGTGACAGAGCGGGATGCTTACCCATTACCTCAAGTAAATGCCACCTTAAATAAACTTAGAGAAGCTCACTACCTCTCAACTCTGGACATAAAATCTGCATATTGGCAGATTCCATTAGCAGAGGAGTCAAAACCTCTAACTGCATTTATTGTCCCAAATCGAGGGTTATTTCAATTTAAAAGGATGCCAATGGGTTTGCATAATGCACCTGCCACGTGGCAGCGCTTCATTGATCAAGTGCTTGGCCATGATTTAGAACCTTATTGTTTCGTTTATCTAGACGATGTCATTGTCTGTACTAGTAGTTACGAGAAACATTTGGAGGTACTTCGTGAAGTTTTCAGTCGATTGAGGTCAGCGGGATTAACTCTTAATAGGGATAAATGTCATTTTTGTAAGGGTGAACTAAAATATTTAGGGTATATTGTTGGCGCATCAGGGTTAATGGTCGATCCGGAAAAGGTAGAAGCCATTGTTAATTTTCCCCCTCCTAAAAATGTATCAGATGTACGACGTTTCATCGGTCTTTCTTCTTGGTACCGAAGATTTGTACCAAATTTTTCTACTTTGACCGCCCCTCTTTGCAATCTATTGAGGAAGGCTCAGAAATTTATGTGGGATGACAATTGCAGTCAGGCTTTTAGTAAGTTAAAGGAACATTTGGTGTCTGCTCCGATTTTAATGTGTCCCGATTATTCCTTACCTTTTACTATCCAGACGGACGCTAGCGATTTTGGTTTGGGAGCGGTGTTGACGCAAGAGACTCCCTCAGGCGAAAAGGTAGTAGCCTATTTGAGTCGGTCATTCACGAAATCAGAGAGAAAGTACTCCACTACCGAGAAAGAGTGTCTAGCTGTCCTTCACGCAATCGAAAAGTTTAGGCCGTATGTTGAAGGGTCTCGGTTCTCTGTAGTGACGGATCATTTTAGCCTAAAGTGGATTAACTCTATTAAAGACCCCGTGGGGCGTATCGCTAGATGGGCAGTCAGACTACAGCAATATGATTTTGAAGTTATCCATAGAAAGGGGAAGGATCATGTAGTTCCTGATGCACTGTCAAGAGCCGTGCCCTGTGTTGATAATATTAAAGTGGATATCGTTGCTGGAAAACCCGATCCACAACCTTCAGAGTATAAGGTTAAAGACATCTGGTATCAGTCGATGATCCAAAAAGTGATCAAATATCCCGATCGCTATCCGTTATGGAGGGAGGACTCAGGCCGGCTATATAAAAAGGCCAATCTACAATATCCTGAGCTGTGTGAACAAGCAGACGGTTGGTTAATTGTTGTCCCAAAAGAAGAACGGGCAGAACTAATTAAAGCGCATCATGATGTTCCAACCTGCGGTCACCTAGGGATATATAAAACCTCCGGTCGAATATCTGCACGGTATTATTGGCCCAAGCTGAGGCAGGATGTGGCTCGGTATATTAATCGATGCCTCACTTGTTTAAAAACAAAGCCCAATCAGACAGCTCCTGCAGGACTGATGTTAAGTGCTAGTCCAGGGACAACTCGTCCTTGGCAAATCATTAGTACAGATCTTGTTGGTCCTCTGCCACGATCGTCTTCTGGATTTTCCTATATTTTGACAATATGTGATCTTTTCACAAAATTCTTATTGATTTTTCCATTACGTACATCCAAAGCCAACAGTATAGTGAAAATCTACGAAGAAACTTTTCTGCTATTCGGAGCACCCCAAGGGATGATAATGGACAATGGAAAACAATTTAAAAGTCGGCTCCTGCTTGACTTACTGGCGAAATATGATGTCCACCCAAGATATGTATCCAACTTCCATCCTCAAGCCAATGCCGTTGAACGAACTCACCGTGTGATTAAAACCATTCTGTCTTCCTATGTAAGTGAAAATCATAGAGATTGGGAGAAATATGTTTACCAGGTAGCTAGTGCAATCAGATCCTCACGCCATGAAGTCACTCAGTTAACTCCAAACTTTGTTTTCTTTGGCAGGGAATTATCGTACTCCGGAAAAGTACATCATCCTGAGGCTGAGGAGATGAATGATGTACATTATGATGCGGAAATCAGACATACCGCTTTAGGCAAAGTTTATGCAGATGTAGCAAAGCGTCTAAAGCAAGCATATGAGCGTAGTAGTGTTCGATATAACCTTAGACGTCGTCCACAAAGGTTTACCCTAAACCAGATAGTGTTTAAGAAAAACTATAACCTGTCAGATGCGAGCAAGGGCGTGACAGCTAAATTGTGCGCCAAATATGATGGACCTTTCAGGATTCTTAAAATTTGCTCCCCTTGGTGTTATGAACTTTGTGACGAAACTGGTAAAAGTCGTGGCGTATGGCACGCAAAGGATATCAAGGCTCATCCACCTGAAGATAATCTAGAACAAAACAGTGAGAGTGAAATGAATGATTAGTGTATATTATAGATTAGTTATAAGTAATGTATATAGTAGTAACTTTAAGTACTAAAGTTTTCTAAGGAAAACTTATCCACGTAAGGGGGGAGTTGTTACGTGCACACTTTACCTTGGGAATATTTTACCCTAAAAAGATAAAGATGTCTTCGAAAAAATGAATTTATTCGTAATAAGATAAATCACAATATTAATAATAGTTTTCAGTCATCTGTGTTTCGAAACCCTAAAAATAATAAATATAAATAACAATATCAATAAGATATTTAGGAACATAAAACTTACCAATAGATTTAATCACACCTTTTTTTTCTCGCCTTCATCGTCTGCATATACTTTACTAAGTGTAGTTTTACTTCTAAAAACAATACAAAATATAAATCGACATTAGGACCTCACGATGAGTAGAATGTTATTCCAACAAAATACTAAATTATAAATGTTTACCCTAGTTAAATAATTTAGAGAAATTTAGTTATTCAGTTAGGTAGTTTAGGGTAGATTTTCTTTAAAATCTTTATTATGATTTTATATATGACTTGTTTATTTCCATCATGTCAAAGTCATTTTGTTGTCAATTTTCTTCTTTTTCAAATACTTCTAATTAATTAAAATAATTACATTAAGGTACAACAATCAGGATAATTTAAATATCTTATCTGGACATGAACTGACCACTGACCACTTTTTATAAATCTTTTTTTATACTCTCATATCTGACCTTTTGAATAAAATGGCTTCTTGCTGAACCACCTGGGTTTAAGTTTTCGAATTTTCGGATTTATTTAGCCAGTATTTTCAACCCTCATCTTAATTCTTACAAGTAATGTTTCATTTAAGTTGAATCACATATTGTGGATTTTATTGCTTGTAAAAGAAAGGCCCCTCACATCTGTGGTAAGTTCAACCTGTCCATGCTTTCCTAAAAATCAAGTATTAATAATGTTGTTTCCTTTTAGGCCTTTAAGTACTTATTTAAGTACTGATTTAAGTACTTTTACCTTTTTATGCGTTCATTTATTCATTGAATATTTATTTGAACAAGATTATTTGAATCGAGAGATATGACCGATAGATATTGAAGGTTCGGTATCTACCACCGATTCATTGGCACCTTCTGGAGACATCACCAACCATTACCGAGTCCTGAGTTATCAGTCGATAGTAAGACTTCAAATCCCTCAGCCCTCAAGTAAGGACTACCTTTCTTATTTTAATGTACCTGAACGTAGCAGCTTTCATTACCATCTGTACACTAGAGTAAAGTACAATATATATAGTTGATAAGATTTAAGATCATAATTAAAACTCACCTTTTTCTGTGCACCTTATAGTACTACAAGGGGAACTTAATCACCTTTATATTATTAACAGTATAGAGAACATAATAAACATTTGTAGGGGATAATAACTCCATGGTAAATTTGGTGCATCAACTAAAAGATAAAAATATTAAATCAGATCCCAGGACAAAATACTTTCATTTTAACCACCCCACTCTCCGAATAATAAATTTAATAGAGCTAGCTTGGGAAAATAGTAATCTTTGCCACCCCTTACAGTCCTGGGGAGACTAGGAGCGTGGCAAGGTAGATATCATTGTTTACTTCAAAAAATATTTATTCTCAAAAACATATCTTAAAATTATTCATACTTAAACTATAACAAACATGTCGAATTTGTTTTGAATTGAGGTTTGTACAAAAGGGATGAAGAACAGAAGTAATCCAACATACACGACACAAAACGTGTACAAGTTTTTCTTGGTCTATTGGTAATTTGAAGTTGTATATTTTTTCCTGCTTCTGGACGAAGAGTTCCTTAAAATTAATTGGTCTTTTTCTTTTTTTTTTATAGAAAATGATGTAAAGTCACCTGAGTATGAATTAGATATTTCAATTTTATCGAGTTCTCCTGAGGAAAATTGCACTCTTACACCGTTTCTTATGTCTATTTCATCGGATTTCTTTAGCTGTTGAAAAAAGTTTCTCAAATCCGATATTTTTAAAAAGTCATGTTGAGTCATTCTATATACAATAAATGGTGTTTTTTGTTGGGGCACTTTTTAGACTTTTTCCACCTGTGTCCTCTCTAGGATTTGAGAAAACCGATTTTCAACAAATACTTGTAAAATTCTGGTAGGAGTATTTAACTATCTCAATACCACTGTGGAATATGTCCAAAGATATACACGAGATCAATTGACAGTCATTGCTTCCTTGATCTTACCAACCAACATTGGTAAGGTGAGTGCTCCACATAGCTCCAACCGTAGAATTTTATTTTTGTGTCATCGGCATTAACTACTAAGGTTATTATCACTGTTAATTAGAATGCAACAGTGAATGGTAGAGTGGGGAATACTACCAGGGCATCAGAATTGATTTTAAATAATTAAATTAAATGAAAAAATCCCGGCCAACGGTAAGATTTGAACCTGGAATTCTTGAATCCGCAGACAGAGACTCTACCACTGAGCCACCCACCCCTCCCAACCGTGTAATTGTTAACGATTTAATAGGTGCTACTCTTATTTTTGAACACAATAGTTTTACTAATATGTTTTCTTCTGAATCTTCATTTTTTAGGTGCACATATGTACCGTAAGCATTATATAAAGCAACAGAGAAATCATGTATTTCTCTCTTACAAAAATTCTTACACGTTACTTTTCTAGATATACGAAACTTATTAAGATGAATAAACTCCTTTCATAAAAGTTGGCATTTATAATCTAATGAAAAAGGTAATGATTCGTTCCAACCTTTTTTATCAGCCCCAAGTTTCTGAAGCAAAATTTTATCCCACAAGTCCTAGCGGAACAAATAACCTCGATACTTCTGACAAAATTGACCTTTCTGCGAATACAATCACTGTAACACTGGGTTGCTTACCAACCATTTCTCTAAAAAAATTAGCCATTGTCTGTGCACGAGATCCTCCCAACTTATACACGTCCTTAGCCAACGGAATTCAAACTATAAACCAGCTCTTTCACCTACTCATTTGTTTGTTCTGTACATTAGGTTCTACCTTCCAAAATGTTTTCAACTAATTGTGAATGTCCATGATGTTCATATTACAATTCATGGACTGTTTATTGGTGACCTTACTGACCCTGACACGATCCAGCCCAACCTTGTTTTTTTTAAATCGGCAAATATATTGCCCCAAAGATACTTGACCAACACAGAATAAACTATAAAATACATGCACTCCCAACTTACATGTGCAGGAATTTATGTTGATCTTCTGATGAGGAGTCAGCCCTGTTATTTTTGAAACTACCAAACAAGAAATATTATTACCATAACCGCCTTCAACTGCTTCAAATCTTGCTATACATTTTGAGCCAACAAATGTTGGGTCCTGCTAAATGCCAACAATCGAGACCTCTACATCCTCTTCACCTAACTCTAATTTAGCAAATAACTCTTAGGTAATCAAATTTGGCTGCTAATCGGTATCCAGTAACGCCCTGCAGGTATTACCTAGACCCTTAGCATCACTGATTATCACCAACGCTGTGCTTTATTAATACCTCACCTAGGACCTCCTTACCATTCTCTAAGAAAACCGACCTTATCTGGACCGACCTTCTAGAACTATATCCATTACTAGCACCTGCGAGGACCCCAACTACTTCGTCACTTTGTTGCTTGGGTTCCACATTACCATTACCAACTTTAGAACCATCTTGATTGGATTACTCATAATGTAACAAAGTGTGATGTTTTTACCACACTTTCTGCATTAGCCAACATCACAGTTTTGTTAAATGAGTCTTTTAAACAATAAGACATAAACCCAACCTTTTTAGTTTCTGAATATCTAAGACAAACTCTCAATTTAAGAAATTCATTACAATTATAAATTAAATGATTACCACGACAAAAATTGCAAGAAACAGTTAAATCATTGAAAATGACTTAACCCTTTCTGAACGGCAACCATAATAACGATTCGTGCTGGCCAGACGGCTGCGGACAGCGTTTCGACCCCAGTCGCTTCCCGTCCTTATATTCCAAAACATGCATTATAGAAAATTTTCAATGGAAAGGTTTTGTTCGCTATTTCTTGAAAATAATATACTGAATATTACAAAAACGCAGAACTTTAATTTGAGTAACATCAAAAAATAAAAAAAAATATGTGAAACAAAAAATATGTGAAACAAAAAATATTCAATATCAAATAAAATGTTATTATATCAAAATCAAGAAACAGATATCTTACAAAATAAAAGTACTTGTAGTAACATAATAAAAAACTCATACAACATAAAATAACATCAAAAAATCAAGGTTGATAAAAAAATACAGATTGGAAACAGAAAAACAAAACTCTTTACGCATTTGCCGAGACATTTTAGAAACAAACAATATTTGTCCACAAAAATATGGTTTTACTGAGATTGACCAGAGAAGGCATTTACCACAGAGAAGGGTAGCATTTACCGTGAACGTGAACGCCCGTCTGAAAATAAAGAGACACAGATGATAAATCATCAAATCGGCGCTTAATACCACATTACTATCAAACTGCGATCGTTTCTGTCCTAAACTGCACCTCCAAGCTTTTAACTCGAGTTGTTTCCCGGTTGACTGGTAAGAAAAATGTATGCATCTCCAGTCGTTATCCGTCTTAAAAAAATGTAAAGAGTCTAGATTTGTAATTATTTTTTTTAACTTTAATTTCATATACTTTCTTATTTTTCTTAAAAATTTTCAAGCTACTAACTCTATCACCCAAAAATTCTTTAAATTGTTGCAATGATGATAATTTATTTTTAGGCCTTTTTTCGTCCCAACTACGGAAAGAATTATGAATTTTCGGCTCATTACACGAACAATAAACGGATCCCAAGAATCTAGGTTAATTTTTAAGTTTTCTAATACAAATAAAGTTTCTGTGATAGTTTCCAACATATTGCGCAAGTTCGCCCCTGATTCTGGCAAGTAAAAGAGGGAAATTGCAACAAACTATCTAAAAGAAAATCGACAAGCATAAGTGAGGTCATCATACCGATCACGTTGCCAAACCAATTCGCCATTTTCTAAAGTCATTCTCCGCATTTGAACCATTTTTAACTCTTCTCCTTGTAAAGCTCTTCTTAAAAAATCAAATTTTTCCACGTTACCAATTGAGTGATTATTGTGTACCACTGATTCGAATGTATCCTTAAATTTCAACCATTGGTTTTCATTACCATTAAAGACCGAATTGGGAATTGACGGTAACTTAGGTCTTGCCTATTACAGAATTCCCATCATCCTTATTCCTATCCTCTTCTTTTACAACTTTTTTATCCATTTTTTTCTTTAATTTACATAAAAATATTTTACTTGTAAGTTTTAAAAAATGAATTTACAAATGCGGTTCTGTCATTATTATGATCTACATATATTCATCATTCGACAATGTGTTCCCCAATTCGTTAAGTACAAGGAATTCCAATTTAAAAATAATGTCTTCTTGTATTTTATCGGACTTATCATTAGCCAAACCATCAACAAAATGCGCATGTGTCTAACTGTTTTCTCATCAAATCTGTTTTTCGGTACTTTATTTTTTTAGATAGTTTACTTATTTTTAAAAATGTTTACAATATCTACCTAGATACCAAATGCCAATACTAATACGTTTTTATATTATACTACCGGATAGAAACCAACCCAACTAAGAAATAAAATTACAAATGAAAAAAGTACTTGCACAAATTTAATCCAAGTTTAATTAATGAAAAAGTTAGGTAAATAGGTAAAACATTTGACTTACCCCAGCTATGATTACTTCTCAATATGATAAAATCTAAATTTTACCACCGGTGTGAACTCAACAACAAATTTCCAGCTTCCAACTGCCAAACCATCACAAAATTCCAACAAAACTAGGACTGTATCTATGAATTATGTTGTTTTCCATCCAAATTCAATTTATCCGGCTCGAAGGACCACTTATACAGCGGATTTTAGTACCCCTAATTATTAAAAGTCGCAAACAACTACTAACTATAATTTTATTTAAAACTAAGACACATTACATTAAATTGAATAACAAAAAAGCATAACAATGCTTTATTTTCAAGAAAAAATAACCAACACATGTTGAGTACTATTTCTGCAAACAATAATATGACTTTTTTGCCAACTTACATTATTTCTATTAGATCATTCTTTCATGTGTGTTGGTACACTGTTTCGTTCGGGACTTTTTAATTTAATGTCTTAGGAAACCGTTGTCACGTTCGGTTCAAATACCAACTATATCCGGATAGGTGAAACGACTAAAAACTCAAAATTACAGAAATACCGAACAGTTACTCTACGTCAAGCGGCCACCCTAAATTGTCGCCTGCTACCAGTTATTTTGATGTGTAGGTAGCTGTGAGCATTAGACTATGCAATGGGTTCTTGGGTTCTCCTAACTTTAGTTGGTGTACTAAAAGGTCGGGCCAGAATTTAAGATTTCCAATACCTAAATATAAATAAAACTATAATAACTGTGCAAATAATAAATTTATTTTAACTTTTTTTTTAAAACTTTAGTAAGTAACTTAAGAGACATCAAATGAAGATACACAAAAAAGTGACCAAAAAAAAACTTACTGGCCAGCTTCCCCAACTGTGTCATTAGCCAAAACCAGAATCAACTGTATTTTTAAAAATATGTAAGGGGTTCAAATCCCGCAATCCCAAAACTAAGGCGGTTTTAATTATTATGCAATACCAAAAATCTCCAAATGCATAAAATAAAACTACGAACACCCACACAGGCTATAATTAATTAACTTACTACGTTGGCTTTTAAACTTGGAAAAGCGAAATATGCGTAATTTCTCTTAGCCAAACATTCGATATCTACAAATCGAATAGTTTCGAATCTCACCACGGTACAAATCGATAATCGATTTACATTCCGATACATCGATAAATAACCACAACGAGTTATTTACAACAATTAATATTGCTACCTCATAATCGATTTATAATTAAAGAGTTACACTTATCATCAACAGAGCGTATCCATCACGTCACAGTCTTCGTCTGTCGAACTGCAGATGTAAATATATTTTTAAATTAAACAAGAAATTCTTACAACATTACTCTACACTCAGAAAACAAAAGTAGTAAAAAGGTGAAACATTAAAAATGTCTCAAATAAATATTATTTGTTATTTCATAGAAATTAAAATAAACGAAAATGTTTAATAAAGTGACGCAATAAAAAAAATTGCAAAATCTGATTGTAACACGCTATCTCTTGAGATATTGTAAAAATTATGACAGATTACTGTTTACTTGCCCATATACCATTTTTTTTTCCCAAAATAAAAACAAAATGGAAAATTTTGTCAGATACCACTTTTTACACCAGATTCCTTCTACCATAAAGTATACTAGTGAGTACAGCTAAGCAATTATCAAAATAAATAATCGAATATGGATTATTTAAAAATAATCGATTCTTTTTGATTAATCGATAATTTGTCGATTATTCAATTATTCGATAATTTTCGATTAATTGATTAATAGATTACTAATCGATTTTTCGATTATTTTGCCTACCCCTACTAACAACAACGAATAGAACTTAGTTAAGTCAGAATAAAATTACTCATTAAAAAAAAAAATTATAAAAATTTTCTCTTAACTTTCATATTATTTTATAATTTTATGTGGTTCTACCATTGTATTATAAGTTCAGATCTTTTCTTTTTGTTTACAAATTAAGTTTTATATCACGTTATTATTAAAAACAACCAATTTTTTAAAATGTTTATTTCTTTTTCGTACATGCAATTTTTTTTGTAGATTACGTCTGTGGCATTTGGTGGTCCCAATTTGGACGAACTTTATGTAACTTCTGCCAACTTTGCAGCAGAAGCCTCAGGAAGCAGTCCGGGATCTGTGTTTAGAGTAACAGGATTGAATGCAAAAGGATTTCCAGCAGATGAAGCAATTGTTTAAATATCTGAATATGAGTGTGTTTTAAAATTCTCTTTTATAACCTTTTTTAAACTTAATTAAAACTTTTAACTGTTGTCTGTATTTTTCACTATGTTGCAAAATATTTTTGAGGCGTATCTCATGTGATATTTTTGACAAAATATTAAAATCTCTTTTTAATGAGGCAGTTCGATCGCAGCCATTGATTTTTTTGTTCTGCAGACTAACTGTATTTTTTTTTTGTTTTCTGTAGACTCCAGCTCTAATATTAAATTTTTCAAAATTTATCAATTTCATAAATGTTTTTATAGGGTTTTCTCACCACTAAGGTCAAAACCGAGGGATAAACACTTCCTAAATACTGGTACGTTTTCACTCGATATCACTACAAATTTAAAAAATGTCGGCGAAATCCACCTGAATTTTATATGATTTCAGTGATTTTACCGAAATTTCCCTTAGTTTTATAGGATTTCGCTGATAAGGATGCATAAAATTCCTTCAAATGACTTTTTTTTGTATTTGAAAACCTCTTCATTTCTTGTTTGGTCGACTTTTTTTTAAGTTTCTTTCCTTGACAAGCTCCTGCGTTTATTGTTCTGAGCAACAAATTTATTTCGGTGATGATTTCGACCATAATTTTTATGACGATTTCATAAATTTCGCGAGAATTTTTAGTGATTTCGGTGATTTCGAATGAAAACGTACCTGTATTTTGGGAGTGGTTTACCCCTCAGACTTACTTATTGTAAGGCAAAAAAATTTCAAATAAAAAACCTATGTAGTATTCATTCATACTTTTATTAATTTTGACGACTTCAACTTCATACCTAGTAATTTTTTTTACAAAATAAAAAAAATTACTGAATAAGATGAGATGCTAAAATCGTCATATCTCACATGGAAAAATGTAGGATTTTTTCTTGGTATTGGCTTGGAAACCCCAATATTTTAGCATATAACGAAACAAACATAGTACGAGTTATCCAGGAACTTCAACAAAATAAACGGGATCATATATGGTACCTGAAATGAAAAAATATTACTTTTATACATCACCTTAGTTTTGTTGTTTCACTTGTTGTTTATGTATTTTTTTTAATAAAGTGTTTTTTTGTTCTATTTAGGACTTTTAACTACATCTTTAATTTATCGGTTATTTTAAACGAGTACTTTTGATCCCTTACGAAACATTCCAGTCACCCTCAAAATTGTTAACATTGTTTAAATTACAGAATTACATTACATAGTTTTAGTCCCCTCAAATTCCTTAGGTCCATAAAGTTTCCCCAATGATATTTAAAAAAAAACTATTACACCACAATGCACTAGTAATGCATCAATATGCACCACTAATTATTTTTTTGCACCACCTTCCTTGAGAAACTACAGCCATCTCTTTGTGGGGGGGATCCAAATGAACGCTGCCTTCCCTCCCCAGTGAAATTTTTAAGATATACTGTAATACACCAGTTAGTACTTGTGATGCCCTCATATGCACCACCAATTAAACTTTTTGCACCCCCTCCCTTCGGTAGTTATAGCTAATTCTTTACCGTGGAGTTAGCCCAACGCAATATTTTCCCAAAAAAATATTGCACCGGTATGCCACATATGCACTATCATTAAAACTTTTTTCATCACCTCCCTTTGGTAGTCACAATAATTTCTGTATTGTGAAAGTAAAACCTTCCCACGATATGGATACATTGGATACATAATATCAGTTAGTCATTTTTAGCGCTAAATAAACTTTGGCCACTTCGTCCTGATTATGCACATTTTAATGCAGTCATTATTTCAGGTTACATCTCTCAATATCATTCCAAATATACTTTTTTTTAACAAATAAACATGTCGGCCAAAATGAGATAGTGACCGATGAGATAGTGTCCGATTTAGGTGCCCCATTTTCGCATACAAACCTCGAAGAGGGTTGAAAAGTACATTGATGTTGAGTAGAATATAAGAAAATTTACGTGTGGCTCTTGGGGATAACACATGGAAAATTCAATATCCCTTATCAAAAAAAATTTCCGGCCACAACATGCACTTATACATTTGGGTCATTCTAGAAAACGTGTTTTTCGGAATAGTGACGACGTACGTTTTCATACAATCGATGGGCTTGTGTGAAAAAATCGGACAAAATCTCGATTTTTCTTTAGAAGATTACACCCTTATTTCTACCCTTTAGCCACATGCAACATTAAAGCCTGTGGTTTTCCGAAGCCTAGTTCTATTAATTAACGGCTTGTATGGAAAAATGGGCAACAAATAACCTTTCGTTTTTGTTAGGGAAAATCGAATTTTCCATATGTTATCCCCAGCAGCCACTCGTAAATTTCCTTTCATTCTACTTAAAATTGATATACTTTTCAACCCTCTTCGAGGATTGTATGCGAAAATGGGGCACCTGAACCTGTCACTATCTGACGGACTATCAGGAACAATATGCAGTATACATACGAGTATGTAACAGCTTAAAGGAAAATAACGGTTTTTCGTAACCAGATGTTTTTTATAAAACAAGTATTTTAGTTAGAAACCGTGGTTTCTTGATAATGTATATTCTGAGTGGCACCTGTTGTTGGACTGTTTATAAGTGCGTAGAGGTGATTTACAAATTAAAGGTGTACTTATATTGCTATAATTTTTGTATTATTATCTGGATTGGGCTGAATTTTGTCTCGTTTAAGTCCTCTATTTTTTAAATTAAGCGTACCTCCACCTATGATTATCGTGATAGTAAACTTAAGGCATTTTTTATAAGCTTATCATCATAACTTACTAGATCCTATAGTGACCAGAACATTTATTAATAAAGTTTGGTTTCATCCATGACGTCATATGTTATCAAAGCATATAACTACTACTTCTAACCACGTTGGTTATGTGGTAAGGTACACATTTAAACATATTGAGCATGCGCAAAGTGAAAAGAAATTTAGAGAGATAAGTTTTTCTGTGATTAGGGTTTGTTTGAACATTTTTGTATTTACTATGAAAGAAATTAAATTTTAAATACAGGATACAGAAATAACTAGAGATATTAAAACATTAAGATAGAAATATATTTGAACACAAATATAACACAAAATAGCACCTTTCTTCTTTAAATAAATAACAAAGTCAAATGATCCTAAAATTTCTTATAATTCTAATTTGGTTTAGAAATCCCTAACTTAAAGTAAATTTTGACATATATGAAGTTACACATTTAACGTTACCACAATATGTGTGACGTCAACAGAGTAACTACAATACTGTTACCAAGTATGTTGTAGTAAGGTTATAAAGTAATTCCTTTCTATTTGGTTTGAAATTCAGAGATGTACTATGCACTATTATGAGTATTAAAATGTGCATCCTCGTGCGAATTGGCCAAAATTTATTTAGGGCTAAAAGTGAGTAAATATTGTATACATATAAGGAATGGGATGCAAACAGTTTTGATAGTGGTGCATTTTTTATTCATCTTATACATCAAATTTTCTTAATAACAATTTTCGATATTATTAAAAATAAAGGTACTTTACTCCTGCATAAAATTCATAATTTTCGAAAAACGTGGTACACGACTTAAAAAATTTGATACCTGGTGATTTCATTTTAGTTTTTAGACCATGCAGAACTTTTTATGACGAATCACTTTTTTCATAAAACTAATAAAAAGTTTTCCATATGGTGTCGACTTAAGTAAATATATATATGATATATCGATATAATATGATAAGTTTTGTTCAGGTAACAATTTAAAAAATTTAAAATTCAAAACTATTACAAATTAATAATTAAATGAAATTTCTCGATAAAATAGTTATTTATGCAACAGCTGTGTAAAGTTAATCTTTTTTAACGAATGTGAATATTGTCTCATGAATCAAAAAAGGGACTTTACACACGAGTTGCATACAATATTTTTTCTACTACCGCACACATTATCCACTAATATTAGAAATATAAAAGATACTTTTCACTAAAATTACTCTTTTTCACTTTACGCACTAGTGAAAAAAAGTACAACTTTACACACAGTAATAGAAAAACAATTAATTGTAAACTACCTTTAAATAAAACAATAAAACTGTGTTTATAGTAGAAAGATCAGAATAACCAATGTAATTGTGTTTAATACAAAAATATAATAAAAAATATAGATATAAACATAAGGGATGTATCATCCCTAATAAAAATTTCTAAACTGCTTTTCAATGGTTTATTTCACGATTAAGTATTCTCAATTACAATGTTGCTGTGTTATTGCCACTGTCTATTCGCGAACTACCCACTGCGCTGGTCTGTCTTCTCCCGCTCGTCCATCCTGACACGCATGTGTATCGACTTCAAGAATGTATGGTGGGGAGTATAGAGAAATATCTATCACTTTGCTGGAAATCTCGGAGCGTATGCTTATCGGTAATTTTGTTTGTTTGTTTATTGTTTTTAACGGGCACACTTTTAAATCGCTTACATAATTCACTGGATTTTTTAATAATCTATATGTTACATTTTATGTCCAGGGTGGTACTCAATAGAAAAGTTTTAAATCTATAATTTATCACACCAACACGCCGCGCGCGTATATAATTTGTTTACAGCTCTTTCTTGTACCGAATTACATTCTGTATATACTATTGAATGCACACTGTACAGATACACACGAAAGTGTTCAACCGCTTTCGCTATAACAAGAGTCTTTAGATTGTAAAAATGTTACCTTGATTCACAATCAGTCGTACGGTTACTATAGTATGCAATAGGTTTAGTAACAAAAGCAGTTACCTGTTTGGAACTTTCTTCTATTTTCATTTGATAAAAGCTTGACTTCATGTCCAACGTGGTAAAATATTTTAAAAACATTAATTTTATCTTCAAAACTTTTTTTTTAATAGCACAATAGGACTATTATATTTTATAATACAATAGGAATACTCTCCCTAATTCACCCCTTTTACTTACAGTGAATTTCAATCTTCAAAGTTGACTGAGCTTGTGTATGGAAAGAACGGCTATCATTTTATTTGTAGTAACGCTCTGGGATGACTTAAAGATGACCGCTATTTGACTTATAAATGAGAAAACCCCAGAAAACCTCACCCACCATCATTTTAAGTGACTTCTGCGGATAATTTCAGTGTTTATAATTTTCTGCAGCTGAATTTTGTCTGGATATGCTAATCGCCTTCGTCGATACGCTACTGGAGTACTGCATTTTATTCTAAATTGACATTTTCCGGTAGTTATGTGGTCAGGAGATTTATTCTTGTAAAATATTAAAAGATTCTTCACTTGTATTTTAAAAGTGTCTATTAATTCTAATCGATTAATTTTCATATCGTTCAATTTTTTATTGTAAACACTTGGAATGTTGAGCAGGTCTTGATGTAACTTAATTGTGTTGACATTTTTCTCAACACCTAAACAAGGTCGGCATATGACATTGCTTCTAATAATCTTCAGGAATCACATTATTTGGAACGACCTCTAACGTAATAGTCGGCAAAATCACAAAGATCGATATTCTAAACATTGAGTTCCAATTCATAACAAAAGCACATGGATCAGCTGGCCTATTCGTTTCTTTTAATGTTTTACTACGAAATGTTTAATTACTGAACTGTCAACATCACTCTTAATAAGGTATTTTAATGACCGAGTTTGTTCACAGTATATGACTATCAATGTCGAATTTAGATAGCGTCACTTTTTTTTAACACAAATATTTTCTTAAGATTTTTTGTTTATACCAACAATTAGATTCGGCTTGGCCCATTTTTTTTACAATTAATGCACTAATACTGTTGGATTTTTTATAAGTAATAACCGCGTTAAATGTACTCGCCTGTTATATTCTCCGACATAGATTTTGGTGGTGTCTCTGGTGGTCTCATTTAAAGGAAGGTACATTTAAGATTTTGTTTGGCTTGAAACGTTCGGCTTCTCGTCGATCTTTAAACTGACTTCTTGGGTTTCTAATGATATTTGCATTTTTCGTCTTTCTCGAGGTCAACATGGATCGCATCAAATTCGCAGAGTAATTTTATGAGTTCACGTTCGGAATTAGGATTTTGTATGTGAATGGCAAAACAAGCTTTTGAATTGTCTGAACTCAGAACTGGATTCCACGGCAACCGGCAACGCATCATAAAATCTAGTGATGCTACATTTTTGATTTTCATAGTCACACAGTGAGTTACAATCACGGATTTTGAAGTGTAGCCGCCTTGAATTCACGAGCAGCTGGTGTTTCCTTGTCAGCGAATGCAACAATTAGGTCATCACAAAAGTTTTGTCACGTTCGAAAAAGAAGTTGCCAGTCACAACAATAACAACCGCGATTCTTTAGGTGCGTCGCTCATTTAGCGATCATGAAGTCATCGCCAACTCTTGAGTTCTTCTTTTTTTTTGTTAGCGTCACTTAAGCCATTCTTTTATGGAATATGCGCTATCGTCAGGGTCATAGCTGGTAAGTCGAAAATAGTGCACAGGCGCGGATGCTGGCGCTTGCGTGTTAGATTAATCTGCTTTTCCAACTCTGGGCGTTGGCTTGGCGAACGGTTACGTAGCCATCTTGGAATGTTGAGATACATCAGCATTTATTACTCTTGGGCTGCTACAAAGTTTATTAATGTTTCCTACCACTGAAATTTAGCATGCTTTGAACTATGTCCGTTCACATTGCCTTTAGCATCGACCGACATTGTGTTCTGCTGACGCACTGTTACGAGGTTCAACATTTTCGTCCGCCATTGTCACTAGCACTAACTTCTACTAAAATTACTAATTATAGTCTATTAGCCGCGGTACGCGTAGTGATCTCACTTCTAATATAAACATAAGGGATGTATCATTCCTAATAAAAATTTCTAAACTGCTTTTCAATGGTTTATTTCACGATCAAGTATTCTCAATTACAATGTTGCTGTGGTATTGCCACTGTCTATTCGCGTACTACCCACTGCGCTGGTCTGTCTTCTCCCGCTCGTCCATCCTGACACGCATGTGTATGGACTTCAAGAATGTATGGTGGGGAGTATAGAGAAATGCCGCTAACATAGATACAAGCGACAAATCAATTAGCAGACGATGAAGACCATTTTTCTAGCGATAATTACAATGATTTTTCCCTCGAAAATGTGTTTAATTTCTTGTGTCTTGTTCGTTTACACGTACACCCTTGAAGATTTCATCTCGAATAGTGAACATTCTTGGGAATTTCTATCGATTACACTTTTCGTAAATATGTCCCAATTTTAACCCATCTGAAGGGTTTTGGGTACTTTCTAGATTCTAAGGTAAATAGATGCAAAAACTTTTTGGGGGGAGGGAGTAGATTCACGACAAAGGAATAGTTACTACTAAAGGAAGGGGGTGCAAAAAGTTTAATTGGTGGTGCATATGAGTGCATATGAGTGCATCAGGAGTACATAACGGTAAAATATTTTTTTTTATGAAAAAATCATTGGGGACAACTTCACGGTAAAAAAACAGCTATAACTACCAAAGGGAGGGGGTGTTAAAAGTTTAATTGGTGGTGCATATGAGTACATACCAGTGTAATATTTTTTTTGTAAAAAAATTATTGGGGGGCCAACTTCACGGTAAAGAACCAGTTACAACTACTAAAGGAAGGGGTGAATAAAGTTTAATTGGTGGTGCATTTGAGTACTAACTGGTGCATTACAGTAAATATTAAAAAAATTTACTGGGAGGGGGGGGGGCGTTCATTTGCCCCCCCCCCCAAAGAGATTGCTGTGGTGCATATTAGTGCATCACTTGTGCATTGTAGTGCAATAGTTTTTTTTTTTATTTTTGAAAAAATCATTGAGGGGCCTACTTCACGGACATAAATTCTTTGGTAACTGGAATCTACTGACAAAAACAAACAATAAAAAATTTCATTCAGGCTCAAAAAACATTTTTGTTGTTAAGCCGTTATTGCAGTTAATTTACAAAGGTCTAAATTGCAAATCTATAGAGCCTTTTAGCAAGTACGTCTCGTACACAGGAGTTCATTTTAAGTATTGTAAAGTTAGGTTTCAGTTAACGAACTTCATCTTCTTTGTTTTTTTACAGTTGTTTAATTTAGTGAAATAAAAAAATATTAATAATAATAATAATAATAATAATAATAATAGCTTTATTGCCCAACAGTTTCCCATTTACAGGACAATATTCTTAATAGTAAGTAACAATAATAAAGTGGTATCTAAAAATAAAATTAATAAATTACAAAAGTAAATTCTACTTATGGGTTGTGATGTAACATATATTTACACGAAAACTAATTAAAAGTTGCAAAATAAAAACTATAATAGAAAACAAATGAATATTGTGAACAAGCCAAGAATATATTAAAAAAAAAAATTCTTACAAAAATAACACAGGGAGAATTCAATATAATACAATATACTTATTACAATATTTCGTTAAGGAAAGTAACTGCATTTTTAATTAGTTCACCAAGAGAACAATGAAAAATATCGCAATGACTACTAATTTTATTGTAATTTTTACACATTACATATAAGGGTGATTTTAACATCAAGTTGGTTTTTGCCCTAGGGCATTCGAATAGCTTGTTGGTTCTAGAATTTAGACGGGGTATATTAAATTTAATTTGTGACAAAATATCGCTACAATCAATAAAATTGTGCATGAGTTTAAATAGAAAAATAAGCGAGGATGTGTTCCTTCTTAGGCTCAGGCTATTAATATCAAATTGTTTACACAACTCCGTATAATCACAACCACGTTCGGGATATACTCCATCAATTTTGAAAACTAGGTATTTTAAAAATTTTCTTTGAACCCGTTCTATATCCAGAACGTAGCAGTTGTAATAAGGGTTCCAGATCAGACTACAATATTCCAGCTTAGAACGCACGTGGGTACTAAATAATAATTTAAGGGGTGCTATATTTGAAAATTGCCTGCAGTTTCTAATAATGAATCCATACATTCTAAAAGCTTCGGAAACTTTAACTTGAATATGATTTGAGAAGGTTAATTTAGCATCAAAAATTACACCTAAGTCCCTAATAGTAGAACATCTCTCCAACTCATTATCTCCAATCGAATATGAGAATTGAATATTTTCTCTTTTCCTAGAGTAAGTAACTATCTTACATTTTTGAGCATTTAGGTGTAACATATTTGTCTTACACCAGTTATTAATACAGTTCAAATTTCTCTGGAGCTCATTGCAGTGATCTGTATTTTTAATACTTAAGAAAATCTTTAAATCATCCGCAAAACACAATTTATTACAACTAATTTCATTGCATAAATCATTAATAAATATTAAAAATAGTAAAGGTCCAAGATTTGAACCCTGTGGTACTCCAGATGTAACCGCAATTGATTCTGATTTAAATCCATTGTAAGTAACGAATTGTGTCCTATTTAATAAATATGACTTAAATAAAGCTAAAGTGCTGTTAGAAAAACCAGTCTTTGAAAGTTTTGAAATTAAGAAGCTATGCTTAACTCTATCAAATGCCTTCGAGAAATCGGTATATATCACATCCACCTGTCCTTGGTCATCTAATACATCCGCAATAAATTGTGTAATCACAGTTAAATTTGTTACCGTTGACCGTTTGTCTATAAACCCATGCTGATATGGTGAAATGTAACTTCGGACAAATGGATATATACGATTATACAGAACGACCTCGAAGATCTTCGAAAAGTTGCACAATAGTGACACCGGCCTATAGTTTCCTACCTCAGACTTTGTTCCGCTTTTAAATATTGGGCATATTCTAGCTTCTTTCCATAGTTTAGGATATTTCCCCGTCTTTACCGATAAATTAAAAATTTTTAAAAGAGGCTGTGTTAAAATTCTGGAACAATCCTTAATTAAGAAGGACGGTATGTTGTCTGGACCCGATGTCATCTTATTTTTAAGTTTACCAGCAGCCACATCGATTTCTTTTTCACAAAATGCTGACATATTTATTGTCATGGGTTGCGTACTAATATTTCCTACTAGTTCATCAGGATTATCGGAATCCGAAGGTAAGTATACCCTTTCAAAAAATGATTTGAATGCATTAACTATACCTTGCGGATCACTGAAAACAGTCCCATCTAAACTCATTTCACCTGGTATTCTCGAAGATTTGTTTTTTGAATGTATATAAGACCAAAATTTTTCAGAATTATTTGAAATACTTAACTGAACATCTTCCAAATAATTATCGTAGGATATTTTAATTTTCTGTTTAATTAGTGTTCTAAGCCGTTTAAATTCGAGCAAATCTGCATGTAGCCCTATTTTTTTATACTTCCGATGATATCTTTCTTTCAGTTTTATATATTTAATAATATCTGAATCAAACCATGTTGGATATTTATGTTTATAATTTCTGTAAGTTGGAATGTGTTTATCAAACACAAGATGTATTTTATCATAAAAATCACTAACCATCCTATTGACATCATTGTATACATCCAAAAAACCCCAGTCGAGGCTTGACATTTCCGTATACAGTGATGGAAAATCAGCTTTTCTGAAATTGTATACTTTGGTTTGCGAATTAGGTAAAAAAGTAATATCCTTTTTACTCATTTCACTGAAAGTGATTGACAGCGCCGGATGGTGATCATCCTCTTTTACAAGTGGTAAATCATCATGAATAACTTCGCTTTCATTGGAGGAAATAACCAAATCAAGCGTACGATTTAAGCGATTTGTTACATGGTTATATTGAACTAAGTTATGTAATTCGATAAAATTCATTAAAATGGAAGTCTTGTTGTCTGATCTGTCTAAACTTCTATCGGTTTGTCATAACTTGAAATGTGAAAACAAGTTCTTTTGGCTCAGCGCACATAAAGGCGCATATCAGTATTTTGCACTACGGCGCGAAAGAAACTTGGTCCGTTCCCGCGCTTACTTAGGCCAAAAAATGTTTCTTAAAAAATTAAGTATTTTCTCATTATTGCATATAGTTACTTACCTAACAGACCTCGTAAACTAACAACTTCGTAAGCCTATTTATATATCATGATTACAAAAAAAAACCAATATAAATGTTTCGAAAAATAATTTTTGGAGGCGTTTGAAGTACGTACCCACGAGCGACATCGATCCTAATCAACATATTTCCTATTAATAAAACCAACGCATATTGAAAAAAATAATGCACCACCTGATAATAAATTTAAATCGGTCTGCATCTTATGCCTTAAGCTTTACGCCGTGACATCGTAGATCATATCTATTCGTGGCGAATTTCTGGATATTTAAACATAAAATAATCCTTTCTAACATGAGTTATCAACATCACACATCCTTTATTCATTTGCGCCGAACAATATTTAGAAATTTTCACGTTGACAAAGATCACAACATACAACAACGAAGCTATTTATGTTTCCTTGCGTTGTGGGGTCAGCTGTTAGACAACAAAAACAAAATACCATCGTTCAATGCATACCACTAGCAGACGAAATTTTATTCTTAATATTCTACACACTTTTTTGTAAATAACTATCTATTGGTCATGGGCGCTGTTAAGTGTATTTGCTTGGGGAGGGGACGCATGGCCAATTTTTTCAGGATATCTTGTAGGTCGAGTTTTACGACCTCCTTAACAAAATCGTCTACGGGGTTCACTCCATCCTTTAACTAATTTATGATATAGAGAGTGTTGAAATTGCATATTGGTCATTTTTAAAATGGCCGCTCTTCTATACAAAGTAGTTAAAATAATAAGTAAACTATATAGGGGCACCGCAAAAAAATCAGCCTCCGTTGTAAGTTTCTAAAAAATAAGTATATCTCAAGACAATCCAAAAAGGAGCTTCACGGACATAATAATATGTCATTACGATGCCTTTCGAGGATAGTCACACCGATCTAAAATATTATGACCTAACTAGCCATTATTTTTCTCCATCTGGCTGTGATAAACATTTTAATTTCTTAATAGATGTAATAAATCATTCTTCAAAGCAAAAAAAAATAAAATTAATAATTTTGACGTCTTGATGATGACAATATATTATGTTTATGAATATGTATATTGTGTTGTATCTGGGATAAAAAAATTGATGCATATTTTTTTCCCCACAAATAAAACTCCGCCTCTAAAATGATTCAGGACCGACAAGAGTGATTAATTCCCGGGGCCCGGGTCCAAGTGGGGACCCGGCAGCGGTATGAGTGGGGCCCAGCAGCTTTGGGTGGGGACCTTTTTTTAGAGATTTTACTAGAGGGTAGAAGTTTTTGAAAAGGTGTAATTTAATTTTTGTATAAAATTGTTGCGGGTCTTGACCTGGGAAATTGTCCCGGGGCCCAACCTGCAACTAATAATCTAAAATAACTGTAGTTCTGATTCTTTTGATATGGAGATTTAAAATTTTATAGCAAATATGCACATAGCATACCTATATAATGGCGGCATTTGAAGGTGTCAGTAACTTAAATAAGTTACTAAAATCCAGTGCTGTATTTTAGTACTTGCTAAGTGTAATCAGTTGTTTTAGCGTTTTTAGAAATGATTCCAGTCAAGTTAAGGAGGCGTAAGTCAGTGACTTATATGTATGTATGTTACTAAAATCTCTTGTTAAGTTATAACAAGTCTTCAACATTATACGTATCCCTGGTAGAGCAAGAAATTTAATGAAACTGGACGTTGTTAGTGGTGACTTTTATGACAACTTAAGTATCAGTTGTCAGTAACATTATTTTAGAGTTACAACTGAAGTTATTTAGTGTCCGACCGAAGATTCGGCCTAAAATAAGAGCTTCGGCTGTAATTTTAATTTCCCCGAAAAACTGGCCGAAACTGCAGCCGAAACCGAAACTATTTTCGACAGTTTTCGCATCACGCTTGGTGGCGTCCAGCACAATGGCGACCGTGCCGGGTGCCATTCCTACACAGTGAACGTGCACACAAACTTCTTTGCTGTGTTCCGAGTGAACAGTCTTCAGTGTTCCTGGCAAAATTTATTTGGATCAGAGGAGCAATTTATTAGGTGAAAATGTGGAAAAATGATGATTTCTAACCTACAACATTTGACTGTTTAATTATGACAAACAACATACTTAGAAGACATTTAAAAAGAGTCAAAAGTTCTGCAAATAGGTGTTACATTAAAGGTGACAAACTATTAATTGATAACGAAATCCTTTCCGCTGAAGACGTATTAGCCTATGAAGCTGCTGAAGTTGGTGGCAATAATATAGTGTACACGAACAGCGCACCTGGCACTCCTAGTGTCGACATCGTTGAAAATCCACCAGCAACAAACTTGGAGAAATTAAAGAAAGGAGAAAATTCTAAAGTTCAAACGAAGCAACCATCAGATTCCACTCCAAAAGCAGAACTACAAAAAAATAATAGTGTTAAACCCAGAACACGATTTGGTTCTACAAATAATAATAAATAAAACTTTTTTTGTCTTTAGCTTTAAAAACTTAAAATGAATGCGTATATTAAAAATTATGAACACAAAATTGTAGATACTAGAGTCATTAAAAATATATCTGAATTCAACACACTATATTTAAAAAATACATTTTCCAAGTTTAATATAATACATTTAAACATACATATTAGTAAAAATTTTGATAATCTATGCACATTTTTAAATAGTTTTAAAATGGAGTTTGATATAATTGTTTTAACAGAAACCTTTCAGCTCTTTGATTCTTTAAATGTGTTTTCACTGGTATGATATTTTATATAATGGTGGTATGTTAAATAAAAACGATGGTATAATTATTTATATTAAATCTTCACTAAATTATAAATTTGAAACAACATTTATCGCTGAATATAAAGCAGCCGAAGTAAATATTTCGCTAAAAAACTGTAACCTTTTTTTAACTGCAATCTATAGGTCACCAAATTCACTTTCAACCCTGGATCAGTTCAACTTGGGATTATTAGGCTATCTAGAAAAAAACAAGAAACATCAAACACATGTTATAGTAGGTGATTTAAATATCGATTTGCTGAGTAACGAGGAACGAGTTGAAGATTATAAAACCTATTTAAACACATATAGTTTCGAATCCTATATAAATAAAATTACAAGACCGGCTAGTAAAACATGTTTAGATCATTTCTTTATTAAATCAAATAAATAATAAAAGAACAGGAAAGCTTTATCTTTGTAAACGATATAACAGACCATTTTCCAATAGGATTAGCTATAAATATAGACCAAGAAGCTATAAAAACCCATACAATAGACCAGAAAAGTTATTTAAATTATCCTAATTTAAAAACAGATTTAAACAATGAAAAATGGGACCATATGTACAAACTAAACAATATAAACGAAACATTCGACTATTTTATAAATAAAATAAACTATTACATAGATAAAAATACAAAACTGGTAAAAATAAAAAATAATAAACAAAAAATAAGAAAACCATGGATGACTCAGGGTTTAGCCAATTCCATTAAAGAAAAAAATAAACTATACTTATTAATTTTAAAAAATCCTGAAAATAATGAAATTAAAGAAAGATATAATAGGTATAAGAATAAAATCAGATCCTTAATAAATATAAATAAAAAAAGTTTCATGAATAATTTAATAGACTAAAATAAAAACTCATCTTCAGCCTTGTGGGACTGTGTCAACAAAATCAGCGGCAAGAAAAAACCTAACACAAAAATTGAAAAAATTATAAAAAACGGACAAGAATTAACAGATGAAAATGATATTGCAAATAACTTTAATAGCTACTATATCGAATTGGGACAGAACCTTGCAAACAACATATTACCTCCAGATGACTTTGAGGAACAGTTAGACATACTTGAAAACACTATGTATTTACACCATGTAACTGAAATAGAAATAAAGCATGTTATAAATACATTAAAATCTAAAAAAGCGCCAGGATGGGACAAAATAAGAGCTGAAACAATTAAGGAAATTAAAAATGAAATTTTACAACCCCTAACCTATCTAATAAATAAAAGCTTTAATGACGAATGCTTTCCAGAATGCCTAAAAATTGGAATTATCAAACCGCTTTATAAAACAGGTGACAAAACGTTGACTCAAAATTATCGACCTATATCATTGTTGTCAATTTTTTCGAAAATATATGAAAAAATCCTTAAATTGAAAATAACAAAATTTTTAAACAAATTCAAAGTCGTAAATGATAATCAGTATGGGTTTAGAGAAAAAAGGTCGACGGAAAATGCAATACATGCTCTAATCTCCAAACTATACCATACTTTAGATACAAAAACACCTGCAATTTGCATTTTTGTTGACCTCTCAAAAGCGTTTGATACGGTATGTCACACGCGTTTACTAGAAAAAATTAAATGTTATGGATTGCGTGGAAAAATAGATAATATTTTAGAAAGTTATTTAAAAAATAGAACGCAGTACGTGAACATCAATGGAGTATTCAGTGATCCAAAAACAATTACCTACGGCGTTCCGCAAGGGACTGTACTGGGGCCTCTTCTATTCACTCTATATATAAATAGCTTGATGACATTACATACAAATGGAGAAATAATCAGTTTCGCCGATGATACTGTCATAACTTATAGCTCAAAGAACTGGCACACGCTAAAAACAGAAATTCAAGATGATTTTAAGGCAGTTAAAAAATGGTTTCAACTCAATAAACTAACATTAAATACCGAAAAAACGAAATATTTACCATTTACCTCTTATGTAAATAATTTGCCGAGTTTTGGCCCAATACATATAGATGACAAAACTCAAATACCTGAAGCATCGTCAATTAAATACCTAGGTATTACTTTAGATAGGCATTTGAATTGGGATCTACAAATTAAAAATATTACTCATAAACTTAGAGGTTTGCTACATAAATTTAAGTACTTACGCGACTTTTTAAATGAAGATTAGCTGAAAACTTTATATTTGTCTCTGGTACAATCGCATCTTACTTATGGTATTATTGGGTGGGGTGGTGTGGCAGACTGCCATTTAAAGCAGTTAAAAAATATACAAAAATGGCTAATATTTAAAAAACCTGTAACTTATCCGAGTGACGCATTATTCAGTGAAAGTACATTTTTTGATATGAGACAGCTATACTGCCAAAACATTCTTTTAAACACTTTTAAAAGAAAAATCCAAATAACTTCTCCTCAACATAATTACCCTACTAGAGGTAAATGCACTTACCTTCCAATAACTTCAAAGACTGTTGGTCAACGCTGTACCAATTATTTTGCTCCAAGATTATCCAATATATTACCAGATTACATTAAGGATATTAATAAACTTTCCTGTTATAAATATGCTATAAAAAATTGGATAGCAAGTAATAACAGATATATTTTTAATAGCCTAATTGATTTAAGATATCTAAAATAATTTATAATTAATAAATTTTCCACTTTAAAAATTAAAAAAAAAAAATAATACTTAATAACTATATTTCATTATGAATTAAATATCGAATATGTCTATATTTTGTCTCCCTGTTACTATTTGTTCTACTGTTTGCTTATTATGTTCTATTATTTGTTTTATTACTTGTTTTATGTTTAATTATATGCTTTGTTACTTGTTTAATTATTTGTTTATCATGAATTTATATATTTATTTATTATTCTATATCGAATTTTATTTGTGTTTAAAAAAAAAAAATTTAAAATATCCTAGCTCGCACACAGTCATTACAATGCCTCAGCAAGTTACCAATGTTTATATTTAAATTAACTATGTAATTGTAATTTATATTTCTTTTTTTGATTATTATTATTATTATTATGAATAATAATTTAAGTATAGTTAACAAATATATTTTACCAGGTATTCATTTTTTTTTAATAAAAACTTAAATTTTTGTGTTTGATACTTTTTAGCTTTATTGGTAACTACACTCACCGGCAGAATTAACCGCCCACCCAATTTTTTGTTATTTAGTTGGAGATATTTGTAATTTTGATTTTTTTTTACTTTTAATGTCTAAGCGAAAGAATGACAGCACTGACAACATTTATTTACAGTCAAAATGTCTCGTCATATCAATTAATGTCAAAAAGTGACGAAAATCTTTGAAAATTTCAGAAATAAATAAAAATAATTGGGTGGGCGGTTAATTCTGCCGGTGAGTGTACATAACTAGGTAATTATATCTATTAAAATAGTATTTTTTGTTATAAATCCACTACATATATAGCTACGATTGCTACTTTTTAATTTCAAAACATATTAACAAATAAAACTATGTCAATAAATTAATTAATGGCTTTTTTGATCACCTAAATAAATAGATAATAAGTGCAGCTAAAATTCACAATTCGAGTTAATTAGTCCAAAACTAATAAGATATTCTTCAATTAGAGTTGCCTTAAAAGAAAGTTTCGAGTTTGGTTTTGGCCGAAACTAAGAAAGGAACCAAAATTTAGTTACGGTTGTAAAACCTTGTTTTGGTCGGACACTATTTTATTTATTTAAACGGGCATACACCCTTTTACAATATATATATATATATATATATATATATATATATATATTGTTATGGTTTTATAACCTCACAATTTAAAAAAAAATACACAATAAACTTCACTTACCCTTGCTAGCTTCTTGATATATTTAAGCACCTTTTTTTTAAGCAGATTCTCTTCCTCTCAGTGGTGTCGGTTCAAATTTGATGCTTTATGAACTTTATTTATATTTTTTTTATTTAATTAAATTTAGTTTATTTTATTTATTAGTTTAATTTAGTTTATTTAGTTTATATAGTTTATATAGTTTATATAGTTTATATAGTTTATATAGTTTATATAGTTTATATAGTTTATATAGTTTATATAGTTTATATAGTTTATATAGTTTATTTAGTTTATTTAGTTTATTTAGTTTATTTAGTTTATTTAGTTTATTTAGTTTATTTAGTTTATTTAGTTTATTTAGTTTATTTAGTTTATTTAGTTTATTTAGTTTATTTAGTTTATTTAGTTTATTTAGTTTATTTAGTTTATTTAGTTTATTTAGTTTATTTAGTTTATTTAGTTTATTTAGTTTATTTAGTTTATTTAGTTTATTTAGTTTATTTAGTTTATTTAGTTTATTTAGTTTATTTAGTTTATTTAGTTTATTTAGTTTATTTAGTTTATTTAGTTTATTTAGTTTATTTAGTTTATTTAGTTTATTTAGTTTATTTAGTTTATTTAGTTTATTTAGTTTATTTAGTTTATTTAGTTTATTTAGTTTATTTAGTTTATTTAGTTTATTTAGTTTATTTAGTTTATTTAGTTTATTTAGTTTATTTAGTTTATTTAGTTTATTTAGTTTATTTAGTTTATTTAGTTTATTTAGTTTATTTAGTTTATTTAGTTTATTTAGTTTATTTAGTTTATTTAGTTTATTTAGTTTATTTAGTTTATTTAGTTTATTTAGTTTATATAGTTTATATAGTTTCTTTAATTTATTTAGTTTATTTAGTTTGTTTATTTAATAAAATGTAAAAAAAACAATTCCAACAATAAAATACCTTGAATTATTGATTATGTCTAATGTAATAATAATATAATAATTAGTCAATAAAATTATATAATCTTTGTTACCATCGTTAATCGTATCATCCTGTAAATATTTTTCAATAAATAGACAAATTGCAAATACAAAAGCTTTCCAATTTATTACCACTGTATTAACACATATAAAATTCTGAACATTGAATCAATTGCCTATTTTCTAACTTATTTAAACTAACCATACATTCGTACACATACACACTTATTATTATTATTAGGGAAAATTTAAAATAGAAAAATTAAATTAAACTTCCTGTTAACAACTAACGATATCTAAAATTTGACATCAAAATTGATATGTCGCAACGTGACGTTTATCAAATTTCGGACATTTGTCTATTCTATAACTAAATATAGTCTTTGTCACGTTATTTATGTTAATATCAAACTGTCTTTTATGCTCTCACACTAATAAGAACGTGATTTACTCACTGATAATGTCTTGCCATCTAAATTCCATAATTCTTATCCAGTTTCCATTTCATGAATTCAGTATGTACTTCAGTTACCGTAAAATTTAACCAGTTTAATCTATTTTACAACTGCGCAATACAATTTGTCTATTTAACTTTTTTGTTATCCAATTATTATTATGACTCCTTATAAAATATCTAGCTTATTTAAATTTTGGGCTTTGTTAGTCCCAGAAATTGGAAAGTTCCTATCCGTCAGATATTTTTTTTTCAACCTTCTTCATTCTTCGTTTCCACGGATATCACTTACTTATCATATTTTGACATTTTTCCAAAAATTAAATTTGCTGTACAGGATGATATTTTTTTAGTTTTTTATTTACACAAATATACATTTTATTGACTAATATTATCTTTTAATTCATAATGATTCCTTATCATGACAATTTCCCCCAATTTACATTTGAAATTTTCCAAATTATTTGGTAAAATTTCAAATGAAAATTTATTATATTTTTTTTTTATGAAAACTAAATTTAACTTATTATCAATTATACCTTCTTATTATTTTTAGTTCAAGTAATTTATATAGTTTAAGTAATTTATATAGTTTATATTTTAAAAATATCTTTATTAAATCTGTTGCGTTATTATTGTTATTATTTTGCCAATTTATGAACAAAACTTATACATCTGATTGACATTAAATACCCCTCTTACTCTTTGTGTATCTGGATCTTTCAGAATGTAACTGTTTATGCCATTTTCATTGTCTACAACAAAAGGTCCTTCCAATGGCATTTGTAATTTCGCACACTTGTTCTCATGCCTATTTGGAACTTTTAAAGCCTTAATAAGTACTAAATCCCCCTTTTTGAACACTATAGGTTGGCCTCGTAAAGCTTTTAATTTTCTTTTAATGTATCGATCTCCACTTCTTTTTAATTTTTTATTTACTTCTTCGATTAACATATCATAATTTTCTTCCTTTTCAGGTATCCACGGTCTAACTGGAAATACTTTTTTCATTAATAGTATAGGTGGTTGTTCTGTCACAGTACTTGGTGTATTGTTCATAAAATTTTCAATACTTGATAATCTTTCTTGCCAATTTTGATGTTGACCCTGTGTCAATATTCTTAAATATTTTATAACTTCTCTTATATACCTCTCTGATGGATTAGATGATGGATGTCGAATGCTGGTATATATGGGTTTGATTCCCGCTTTTGTTAGCCACAATTTTAACCGATCGTTATGAAAATATGTAGCATTGTCCATAATGCATTGTTCAGGTAAGCCAACCTCTGTCTTATAATTAATTAGACACTCTTTAACAACCTTTGTATTTGTTTTGTCTGTTGGGTATAACTTAACATATTTTGAAAAAATATCTACAACAATTAAAATATTTTTATTTCCTTGTGTACTTTTAACTAGATTTGACAAGAAGTCAATAGCTATTGTTTGTAGTGGTTTCTCTACTTCTATGTATTTTGGTACATTCTCATTGTGCATATTCTTCTCTTTGGCCATTTGACATATTTTACACCTACTTGTTAACTGTTTAGCTATTGATATATCCTTTTTTGCTACATAATTTTCTCGGAATATCAGCCATGTCTTTCTACTTCCAGGATGTGCATACTGTTCATGCAACTCTTCTAAAATTTCTTGTGCCAATTTTTGTGATATAACATACAATTCCATATTATTTATAACCTTATAATAGAGATCGTCTTTTTTCATAGCTCTTTTTTTCTCTTCTTCTGTCAAATTTTTCTGATCTTCTAAAATCTTTGTTTTTGAAAATACGCCTTCTGTATTTTGTAAAACATTTATCCCTATTTTAATTTGTTTTCCTCTTTTTCTTGATCCTTCCTCCATACGTGTGATAGAATCAGGTACAATATTGTATTTCCCCTGTACATATTTAATGTCAAAATCATATTCTTGTAACAACAATGCCCATCTATGGATCCTATTATTTCCGTATTTATTATTTAAAATAGACGTTAATGCCTGATTATCGGTTTCTATAGTAAAATGACTTCCTAACAAATAAAATCTTAATTTTGTAACAGTAAAGATAATACTTGCTAATTCCAACTCGCTAACTCCATAATTCCTTTCATGTTTTTTGGTGGTTCTCGATACAAAACATATAGGAACTTCTCCTACTTCTTGTTGTTGTACCAGTACCCCAGCTAATCTTTGAATTGATGCATCCGTTCTCACTATAAATGGGATTTCATATATAGGGTGATAAATTTTTAAATTCTCTAAAAATTGACTTTTAATATCTTGAAAAGCTTGTTCTCTCTCCATTGTCCATTTCCATTTTACATTTTTATGCAACAACTCAATCAAGGGTATCTCCTTTTTGCTTAAATCTGGAATTATTCTTTTGTAGTAATTTAACATTCCTAGGAATCCTCTTAATGTTTTCAAATTAGTAGGCCTTTTATAATTTTGTATAATCTCAATTCTTCCTGGATCTAATTGAATAAAATTCTGTGTTAATTTGTATCCTAAATAAATTACTTCTGACTTGAAAAATTCACATTTGTCTATATTTAACTTCAGGCCTGCAATATCCAACTCCTTCAAAACAGTATTAACATGTTCAATGTGTTGTTCTTCACTTTGTGAAAATATCAAGATATCATCAATATAATGCAACACAAATGATTCATATTTATTTAACACTTGATGTAATGCCTTAACCAACGCACTACAAGCACTTTGTACACCAAACGGCACTACGCAAAATCTATACACTTCTCCATTTATTGAAAATCCTGTAAAGTCACGACTATCCTCATGGAGAGGTATAAGCCAAAAACTATGTCTTAAATCTAATTTTGTAAAAATAGTAGTTTTTGTTATTCGTCCCAAGATCGCCTCCACCGACATCGGTGCTTCATACTGAGGTTTGGAAAATTTATTAATAGTTCTTGCATCAAGACAGAGCCTCAGATCACCATTCTTTTTGATCACAACTACTATTGGACTTATATATTGAGTACAACTTCTTTCTATAATTTTACTTCTAATTAACTCATCAATTGCTGTTTGTACCCTATCTTTATATTTATAGGGAATTGGGTATGTTTTTGCCTTAAAATTCTTTATTTCGCTCGTAACTTCAATCTTGTGTACATAATTTTTCGCTACCCTAGTTTCTTTAGTAAATAAAGTTTTATATTTATTAATCATTTCCTTTATCTTCTCTCTCCATTTTTCAGGACATTCTATATTAATCTTTTCAACTTCTTCTTCTTCTTCTTTTTGTACATTTTCTTCTATTTTATCTACTAAATAATCCTCATTTTCTTCTCTGTACACATTAAAATTTTTCTTTTCTTGATCACTTAATGAATCAATATCAAATTTTACCCATTGTCCAGCAATTTGTACTCGTTTATCATCATAATCAATAATAGCCTTGTGATTTTCCAGCTCATCTGAACCTATTATTACCTCCGTTTCGATATTTGGCACTATTAACATTTGTACACTAATTAATTTTCCCTCAATGTTCAATTGTAACGACACTGATTTATTAATTTCACACAATTTTTTTGAATTTGCACCTATTAAATTAATTTTTGAAGTTTTTATTATCCTATTTTCCTCAATATTTAAACTTTTTATACATTTTTCACTAATAAGCGATGCTTCCGACCCTGTATCAATCAATACTTTGACTCGAATATCATTAATTGTACCATTAATTAAAATTAATCCAAAATTTTCATTAAAATGCGTATTTTTATAATAATCTATAAATTCAATAGGATTTTCCAACGCACAGATGTATAAATTTTGTTTATTTGGTGTGTGCTTATCTAAAAAGAATAGTCATTGTCGTGATGTTGTGTAATCGTAAGTTCAGTGTGTCTGTTTTGTCCTTCTTCAATGGTATTTTCTTGATATCTTCTTTCTTCTGGTCGACTTCTGTCTTCTGATTGACTAATTCTTTCACCTCTTTCTTCTATTCTCTGATAGTTTACTCTTCGATCATCCCCTCTTCTATACACTTCCCCTTCCAAATTTCTTTGTTCTGTTCTTTTATTTTCATTATATGTTCTGTCATTGTTATTTCTATTTACATTGCTGTTATATCTGTAATTGCTGTCATTAAAATTTGTACTGTTAAATTTTCTATTGTAATTGTTGGTATTTATACCATTGTTATAGTTTCTATAATTATTATTTATACTATTCCGATTATAACTGTTATTACCATTATTAAAATTTCTATTGTACCTGTAGTTATTATCAAAATCATTAAATTTATTACCTTGATTGTACCTGTTATAATTAGTATTATTATTACTATCATGTCTACCACATTGGTTATTATAACTGCTACCATTGTTATTGTATCCGTTGCCCTGAAGAATATTATTATTATGTGTGGACAAATTTCTCTCTACTCGTGTTAAATAACTGCATAATTGATCTAATTTTTTTATATTCTGAACCGCTATAGTTTCAGCTAATTCTGATCTATAGTGCCTAGCTATGAACATCACCATTTCCCCTTCTGGAATTGGAGGTTCTAAGTACTGCGCAAGTGCATATAAGTGAATTGCATAATTATTTAACCCATATTTTTTATTTTCCCTGTATTTACCAAAATATAAATTTTCTCGTATAGACGCTTGTATATGTTCCCCCCAAAATTGTTGCATAAATACTCTTTCAAAATCTTCAAAATTTTGAATTTCATTTTCCCTACTCGAAAACCATACCAACGAATGACCTTCTAAATGTTCCCTAATATTTTCCTTTATATCATCTATGTCCCTCATACCTTTAAATTTATTTTTTAAAATTTTTATGAAAACACGCGGATGTAACTTTTTAATGTCACCATCAAATTTATGATTTATACTGTTATTATACATCACTTTATTTACTTCCTCTTGATTGTTTCCACACCTTCTTTCTTCTTGTATTCTTTTTTCTATAATTTCCAAATTTTCATGTATTTTGTTACATAAATTTTCTTTGTTTTTTTCCAATCGGTTGTTTATGTCATCAATATCCATCTTAAGTTCCTTTCTAGTCTTTTTATTTTCTTCTTCTGCAATTCCTAATTTCACTTGTATCCCTTCTTCAATTCTACTCTCCAATAATTGTATATTCTTACTATTGCTTATCACTTTTTTATCAATTTTCCTTATTTCCGTTTCAGTTTTCTCTAACTTCGTCTCATTATCTTTCTTGTATTGATTTAACTTCCCTTCAATCTCCTGCTGTATTTTATTAGTTTCATCTTTAATCTGTTCTTTCATTTGTTCTTGCAGTTCCTCTATAATTTCTATTTTAATATTTTCTACTTTCTCCTTTATTTCTCGTCTTGTTTCATCCATCTTCTTGTTTGTTTCATCCACTTTCTTGTTTGTTTCATCCATTTTCTTGTTTGTTTCATCCACTTTCTTGTTTGTTTCATCCATTTTCTTGTTTGTTTCATTTTGATTAATATCCATCTTCTTCATCATGACTTGGAACATTTCCATTATATCCATATTTCCAAATCCTCTCTCTTCATTTTTCTCTTCATTTTTCTCTATATTTTCTCCAATTTCTCCTCCTCCTTCTCTATGAACAGTATTTTCTACATCATTTATTGCCTCTCTACTTCTCTCCTCTTGTGTGTCCTCCTTTCCTTCTATCCCTGTATCTTCTTGCCTAGTTATAAACACAACTTCTTCTGCATTTCCTCCCTCATGTTCTATTGTCCTATACAATCTTTCCAATAATTCCTTTTTTAAACCTGTAGTTATCTGCCCTCTTCTTGCTAGTTCTTCTCTCAATTCTGTCGCTTTCAATTCCATTATTGTTTTTTGAGTTTTTCCTTCCATCTTTCTAATCAATCCACACTATACACTTTATAAATTAACTTTGATATAATACACTTGTTCTGTATTTAATCAATTTTTCTATTTACAACTGATGTCTCTCAAATCGAGCCCTACGTTGGCTAGCGCCAATTGTTATGGTTTTATAACCTCACAATTTAAAAAAAAATACACAATAAACTTCACTTACCCTTGCTAGCTTCTTGATATATTTAAGCACCTTTTTTTTAAGCAGATTCTCTTCCTCTCAGTGGTGTCGGTTCAAATTTGATGCTTTATGAACTTTATTTATATTTTTTTTATTTAATTAAATTTAGTTTATTTTATTTATTAGTTTAATTTAGTTTATTTAGTTTATATAGTTTATATAGTTTATATAGTTTATATAGTTTATATAGTTTATATAGTTTATTTAGTTTATTTAGTTTATTTAGTTTATTTAGTTTATTTAGTTTATTTAGTTTATTTAGTTTATTTAGTTTATTTAGTTTATTTAGTTTATTTAGTTTATTTAGTTTATTTAGTTTATTTAGTTTATTTAGTTTATTTAGTTTATTTAGTTTATTTAGTTTATTTAGTTTATTTAGTTTATTTAGTTTATTTAGTTTATTTAGTTTATTTAGTTTATTTAGTTTATTTAGTTTATTTAGTTTATTTAGTTTATTTAGTTTATTTAGTTTATTTAGTTTACTTAGTTTATTTAGTTTATTTAGTTTATTTAGTTTATTTAGTTTATTTAGTTTATTTAGTTTATTTAGTTTATTTAGTTTATTTAGTTTATTTAGTTTATTTAGTTTATTTAGTTTATTTAGTTTATTTAGTTTATTTAGTTTATTTAGTTTATTTAGTTTATTTAGTTTATTTAGTTTATTTAGTTTATTTAGTTTATTTAGTTTATTTAGTTTATTTAGTTTATTTAGTTTATTTAGTTTATTTAGTTTATTTAGTTTATTTAGTTTATTTAGTTTATTTAGTTTATTTAGTTTATTTAGTTTATTTAGTTTATTTAGTTTATTTAGTTTATTTAGTTTATTTAGTTTATATAGTTTATATAGTTTCTTTAATTTATTTAGTTTATTTAGTTTGTTTATTTAATAAAATGTAAAAAAAAACAATTCCAACAATAAAATACCTTGAATTATTGATTATGTCTAATGTAATAATAATATAATAATTAGTCAATAAAATTATATAATCTTTGTTACCATCGTTAATCGTATCATCCTGTAAATATTTTTCAATAAATAGACAAATTGCAAATACAAAAGCTTTCCAATTTATTACCACTGTATTAACACATATAAAATTCTGAACATTGAATCAATTGCCTATTTTCTAACTTATTTAAACTAACCATACATTCGTACACATACACACTTATTATTATTATTAGGGAAAATTTAAAATAGAAAAATTAAATTAAACTTCCTGTTAACAACTAACGATATCTAAAATTTGACATCAAAATTGATATGTCGCAACGTGACGTTTATCAAATTTCGGACATTTGTCTATTCTATAACTAAATATAGTCTTTGTCACGTTATTTATGTTAATATCAAACTGTCTTTTATGCTCTCACACTAATAAGAACGTGATTTACTCACTGATAATGTCTTGCCATCTAAATTCCATAATTCTTATCCAGTTTCCATTTCATGAATTCAGTATGTACTTCAGTTACCGTAAAATTTAACCAGTTTAATCTATTTTACAACTGCGCAATACAATTTGTCTATTTAACTTCTTTGTTATCCAATTATTATTATGACTCCTTATAAAATATCTAGCTTATTTAAATTTTGGGCTTTTTTAGTCCCAGAAATTGGAAAGTTCCTATCCGTCAGATATTTTTTTTTCAACCTTCTTCATTCTTCGTTTCCACGGATATCACTTACTTATCATATTTTGACATTTTTCCAAAAATTAAATTTGCTGTACAGGATGATATTTTTTTAGTTTTTTATTTACACAAATATACATTTTATTGACTAATATTATCTTTTAATTCATAATGATTCCTTATCATGACAATATATATATATATATATATACGTTTATAAAATAATAAAGTATCAACTTAACCTAACTAAAATAACAAAAAAAAAAACTAATAACTAGTTATTAATGTTATGTGGTATTTATATACATCTCACTTCCACGGCAGTGTGTAGGGCGTTGGGCCGGGAAGTTGACAGCGCGTCGCTCGCCTGCCACTGCCGCTGCCCTACGCTTCCTTTAGTGGCGGTATTTTGAAAAGAATTCAAATGACTGGCAGCACGAGCGATAAGCGACTGTTTACATGCTGCCCGTTGCCCTGACCTGTTGCTTTACAAAGTACACGAAGATTAACTTGTGTTTGTTGTTTGGTTAACTATTCGAATCAAAACCATTTTAACCATGATCAAGTGGAACAACGACCAACGTTTTTAGAGTTATAAGAAACGGAGAGATTATTATGGGATCCTTCACATAGAGATCACAAAAAACACAAAGTACACGATGCGTGGAAAAGGATAAGTAAAAACTTTTTTCTCCTTTCTCGACGTTGAAGTTTTTCTATTACATTTCATTTTAAAACAATATAATTTTGCAACTCAAAAAATAAAGCGTTCTTGTCGCTACAATTTCTACGATTTCTATTATTGCTAGAGAATAATGGGTAGGCGCGATAGCTGCATTTAAATAGTCACTTGTTTCAAAGGCTACCGTGGAATTATTCAGAACAGGACAGCGGACAACGCGAGTAGCAGCGGCAGTGGCTGCAGTAAAGGTGGCATTATAGCGCAAGTATAAGTTGGAAAGGCTTTTGGTAGATAGAGAGGGAGTAAACGTCAAACCACGTCGGACGGCTTCGAGAATTTCGCAGTAATATTTACCTGCCAGTGTCGTTTCATAGAATAAGTAATTTTAAATTGTTACCTGCGGAACTGGACAACCGCATGTATCTATGGACTATAAATAATTATTAAACGTGTAATATAATATTCAAATCATAATTTTATAAAATTTCTACAGCTATTCACAATTTATTTAACTATTTACTCGAAATTGTTATTAACATCTATAAAATAATTTTGTACGCCAATATATCGCGTCCACTTCGGTGAAATCCGTCGCAAACCTGTCAATTTATGTAAATAAAGTGGGAGAACTGGCAAAAGCCTTTCCAACTTCTACTTGTGCTATATATGCAGCTCACTTCCAAAGCAGTGAGCAGGGATTGGACAGGGAAATTGACAGAGTATATATGTAAACACGTCTTTCGCGCTGCTATTGCTCATTCCACTGCTGCTGCCTCACGCTCCTTTCAGTAATCAGTAGCGGAATTTTGAAAGGAAATCAAAAGACTGGCAGCACGAACGGCAGCGACTGTTTAGATGTTGTCTGATGTCCTGCCCTGTTGGTTTACCAAGTGTTCGGTTAATTATTCGCCCCAAAAACATTTTAATCATGATTGGGTAGAGCAACCACCAAGCGCTAAAGTTTTTAGAGCTATATACCACTCAGAAATTATTGTGGGATCCTTCACATAAAGATCATAAAAAAAAACAGTTCAAAATGCGTGGAAAAGGATAAGTGAAAACTTAGAATATGCCTTAATTAGAAAGTCCAAGAAAAAACCGCTAATGGCAACATTCCGAGAGCTATTAATAAAGAAAAAAGCGTGAATCATTCTAAAATAAACATGGTGGTTAACGAACGAGGGGCTAATCAAACATATATTTTTTAAAGCAAAAGAGCAGAACACCCTGTAGTTATTTAGGGAATGGGACGTTTCAGTGCCGCCGTTTCAGTGCCACCGTTTCAGGGCCGCCGTTTCAGTGCCGGGACGTTTCAGAGCCGGGACGTTTCAGTGCCGGGACGTTTCAGTGCCGGGACGTTTTAGCGACGGGGCGTTTCAGTGCCATTTTTATTATAATTAAATTAGTTCAGGTTTTATATTTCTTATTATTTTAAGTCAATTTTATTAAAGTTTATTTGTTTACTGTTTTTTTTTCTATTTAATTTTTAAATATTTTTTTTATTTTGATCTAATGTTAAAATACGTTGGTACACAAGCAAACTAATCTGAGTCGTTAGTTAAACAAAAACACTAAATACAATACAGGGTGTCCCAATTGAAACTGACACATTTAAACGTGATTATGAGTTTTTCCAAAAAATTCCAGTTGTTAAGGGCAAGGGGAAAATTACCTATTTTGTTTTAATATTTTTTTAATGTTAACTTATATTGTTATCCAGTTTTAAAGGCAAAGGAAAAACCAACTATTTTTTAAATATTTTTTTATTGTTAAATATTAAAATATGTACATAAAATCAACTATTATCAGTTGTTAGTTAAACAAAAACAATAATTATAAAATATATACATATATACAATATAACAAATTTAGATTTTATTCAGTCATTTGGTAGTTGTGGGCGATACCTCTCAAATATTCAATCGGAGTTCTATTCCCATACCCCGTGACAATTCTTAAAATTCGTTAATCGGCATCTCTATACTTCTTTAACTTCAATAGAGGCTGATTCCCAGCAACTAATTGTTCATAATAAGTATCTCGCCCCTTTTGAACTTTGCGTGAACCATCTATAAATTTCCAAATTGTTGGATGTTCCATTCCCAGTTCCGATTTCAATCTTCGATTGGCAGCTTCGGAATGGTTATTGATTCTATCATCTCCATCAAGAGTTCTTTCATATAAATTCCACATTTCTGGTGGAAACAGAGGTTCTCTTCTCCCATTTCCACGCCTATTCATGCGTCCTATATAGTTATCCTCAAACCAGTTTAGTAGAGGATGCAATTCTCCAGGTAACTCTTCACTAAGTGGTTCCAGGTATTCGTCAAAATCATCCACTCTTACAAATGCTAGAGCAATAATCATTTTAGCGTTCAGGCAAAAGTCTGGATCAGTATTATACCGATTGATAAAACCCAACCCTGCAATATGTTTTCTAATGTTCTGTGCCAAATGGAAAAAGCAACCTTTAATGGAAACATCTGGAAAACACTGAGCCATTGCACCGAAAGCAGCCTGTTCAAAATCACAATTTATAAAAGTTGGATTTAAATTATTCTGTAGTCCTTTAATTAACTCAAACATTCTTATATAGGTTTCTCGTTGTTTATTGGGCAATAGAGCGTAAAATATTGGTTAAACTCCTCCAAATCTTTGTGCCATTATGGTATATACTTGAACAAATAATGTGGGTGCAATTGAGAACGTACCATCTGCATACCATGTAGATGCCTGTAAGTGCTGTATCCATGTTGGTCGTCCAAAAATTAAAATTCTCGATGGCCCCACCCCACTATCACAAAGTAAAAATGTTTCTACTCTGTTGAGCTCTGGGAAATATTGAGTATATGCCTCAGGTAAGACCAGTTCCTCTAAACTTACAGGTGCTGCCGGTGCTGAATTTGTTGTGTTCCTTTTACGCCTAACAACTTTTCGTAAAGCAGCAATATTGGGGATTGTGGCTTCGGAACCTTGAGTTAGGTTCGTTAGACAATTATTAATCACATTTATTGTGCCTTCTATTTTCTGCTCGAAGTTTGATTTTTGTAATAACTTTTGCAACTTCCACTCTTGCTGCCGAGGAGAAATGAGAATGGATATTAATGACTTTAATAACTTCTCCATTTTCGGTATGAATCCACACTTTACATCGTCCTTGTTGCTCACATCGCCAAAATTTAATACGCTCATTCGTTTTAGAACACTTTTCAAAAGTATATACAAAACCGTTATGAGCAAATTTTGCTTTTCCTCTTGAGCTTAAAATTGTGGGTTCCATTTTAACACTTATTTTGGTAAAATATATATAAATATAAAAGTATTGTCACTACTATCAACAGCAAATACTACTTTCGAAATTATTTAAAACAATGAATAAAAATTTGCCAAATATTTCTTTAAATAATAATTTTACTTTGCTTTCCTTTACTTAATGTATAGTTAATGAGGTCCACAAATAACACATTGAAATATTAAATTTGTTTTGAAAATTTATAATTGCAATTACTCTATCTCTTAAACGAGATTATATTGTTATAATGACTTAGAAACGTTGACTAATTAACCTAATCCTTGGATGATTGTTCTATCTGTCAAATAATGTATGTAGGTACTCAAGACTAATGACTTAGACACGTTAACTAAGTAATTATCTTAATCCTCGGATGATCTCTTCTACCTGTTAATTAATTTATGTTTGAATTCCTAGAAATTAGTTTATTTTAAAAAATAAAAAAAAAATGTGTTTCGAAAACGAAAAAAAAAAAAAGATTTATAAATATCTATGTGTAAAATCAAACCATGTATATCATCTAATTTTGTATACCTAACTTTGTATATCGTATAATTTAAAAAATGTCATTTGCTAAAAATTATCATTATTTAATAAAAAGCAATCTTTATGGCACTGAAACGTCTCGGCACTGAAACGTCCGACACTGAAACGTCCCGGCACTGAAGTGTCCTGGCACTGAAACGTCTCGGTACTGAAACAGCGGCACTGAATCGGCGGCCCTGAAATGTCCTAGACCCAGTTATTTATACATATTTGATTGTTTTCACATCGTCAAACAATTTTAATAGACATTTATTTGCTATTATGTATATAGGGTGTGTCAAAACGGGAAGTTACGATTTTTAAATGGAATACCATGTTATACCCTCAATTCATTACTTAATTCAATTTTTTAGTTCTTATTTTTTTGCAATCTGTACACCAAAATACATTTTTTTAAATTTTTTATTTTATTTACAATGGTTTATAATACTTGTGATGTCGGGAGAGCAGACAACGATCCATTATTTCTGAACAATGGGTTAACAACAACTTTAGCTGTTTGTTCGACTCTTTTACATTTAATTGTCATAAAGTTTGATTCGTATTTGATAATTCAAGTCACTTCTGTTACAGTCTTTGAGTTTTACTTGAAATTTACTAGTTGTTTTAAACTCTGTAACCTAGTGCTACTAATGATAATAAGGACACACTTTTATTTTCAGATGAGTTAAGTTGAAAATTAACTAATTAGAATTAGAAAAATCGTAATTTTTATAATAAAACCATCAAAATCTTGAGAAAAAATGCGTTTAGCTATGGGGAATTCAGAACAAAATAAAAATAAATTTATTTATAAATTGGTGATTTAACATACAGCGTATTGTATTGAGGATATTGTAATCTCGCGTTTAGGCACACCATGTACACATCAAATAAATGAAAATAGAAAATATTTTAGGAATTTTAAATCTATTAAATTTGTTTAACGATGTGAAAACAACCAAATCTGTTATTCAGATTGTTTGGTCTAAAAAGGTATAAGTTTGATTCGCCCCTCAATTATGGACTACCCTGTATATTTAAGAATATTGGTAAAATATGGTCACACAACTTTTGTATTAAAAGTGTCTTTGTATCACCAATAACAAAACATCTACCGATTAATTAGGCCCTGACGGACGTATAACAGTCCAACACGTTAGTGTCGTTGGATAGATAAATTTATAACGAATTTAATGATAAAATAATATACAGTATATTGTAGTTTAAAAACTTGAGTAAATTAAACTGAAAATGAGCCATATTTATTGCATGTTTTAAAACATTCCTTATAAAATAAACCAGTTCTATCATCATCACTGTTCGTTAGGTTTGTATCTTATAAGTTTGTATTTTAAACAATTTTTTCTAGTTTTGACTTATAAAGTGACATGTTTTGTAATCTCAGCAAGTGTCAAAATAATCTTTTTTACGCAATCAGTTGCATATTGTTGAACTTTTCTGGAACGTTTCGTAATATTTATATATTACAAATATTTCAAACTAACATTTTTGAAATATTTCCGAAATATTTTTGTGCTGAATGGGCTATACCAGGTTATAAGACCGGTGGGGCAATACAGCATTCATTTAAAGGAATGTACATAGCAACATTTGGTCTTTCCAAACCTTTCAGACCAAAGTAATGCGCAACATAATGAACATTCCTTGGTATGTCTGCAATGCAGAGCTTCATCGAGACCTTGTAATTCCAACAGTGAAATAAGAAATCAAATGGTTTGCTGGCAAGCATAAAGTTGAACTTCACCTACATGGCAATGCTTCAGCTGCTGGATAATCAGAACCATGTCGAATGAAGGGGTAGAATGTGTAAATAATCTAATGCAGATTGATGGTTTGACTTAAGATGATAAGTACTTAGTTTAATATTGTTTAAGAACAAAACTAATGGTTAGTCTACAAAGACTCGTTTTAATAGAAGGCACCATATATGTATTTATAGTAATTGTATTCCTTAGTGACTTAGTATTTAGTCCTTTTAAAAATATAGAATCAAATGCCGATGATGAAAATGAAATACTCTCTAAGTTAACACATGATCAAATAACACGACATGGATTCGACGATGAATTAGAATCAGCAGTGATAAAGAATCAATTTTTAATTTGGAAAATGATTCCCTCCCAGACAGCACACTATATCCCTCGCATATGCCACCAATCTGCCTATTTGCCAAAATATATTGCAATATTTATGGAATATTCACAGAATATATTTTATATTCTACATTCTAAAAATATATTCCAGGCATATGTATTTTTGATATGCTCTGAATATTCATTTTTCATATTGTATAGATATCTCTGTAGAATATTATATTATATTTAACTATTTTGTTTTATTATCTATAAGTACAAATGATGACATAGTTAACAGGATCATCCTTGTTTAGTTTATAAAGACTTAAATTAAACAAAAACGTGAACTTAGAACTCCGGAATGTAACTTTAAATCATTATCATGCAAACTTATTTTCAATTAATAAAAAAAAACATTAAACCTCCGAGATCAAATTATCTTTCTCTTTATAGATAAAATAGTATGTATAGTTTTTCTTTAATGTAGACAAGAAAAAGACAAAAGTATGCGCCTAGTACGTATTGGTAGTTGGTAGTAAAAATTACCTAATATTGTCTTATTGGCTCTCCACTCATAATCTAGCCTATTGTCGAACGTAAGTCTTTGTTACACAGGAAGTTAGATTGTGAGGAATATTTTTTATTTATGATACCCTAGTCAAATACTCTAAACGGTGAAGACCACTATTAAAAAAAAGAAGAATATGACACATAACCAAACATTGTCAGATTTGCTAGAGACGTGATGAAGTTTTTGTTTTTCTCACGATATACACCTACCTAAGAGGTAAGTCTGATTGATTATAATATATGGTCCTTCTGTAGTATCAGTGTGGTGCTTAAAACAATAAATATTTTATAAGAAGTGTAAATCAATTGGTAGACGAGTCACTTGTTCTCAAATAATGATAGAGCATTAGCTTCATATGAATATGTAAAATGTAAGCTTCTTACTGAATCTTCCAAGGAAATACCATTATTCTTTTCACTAGGAAAAACTCGTAAAATTCAAGAATCTGAGTTTATTTCAACATCTTTTTTTGTATAGGATAATATTAATTCATAGACATCTAAAGCTAATGAACTACCTATTCTTAGTAATAAAGTAACCAATCATTATAAAACTAAATACTCTAAATAGAGGAAATAAAATATGGGTAAATCATAATAAAATTGCAGACAAGGCACTATGTAAACCTATTTTTGTTTTTTTAGAAATGTGTAGGAAAACCTACAGTACACAAATGGCAACGGAAAATGTAAAGGCCTTTACTATAGTAATTTAATTACTATTTATAAATAAAGTGACCCAAAGATGCTCTAGAAGTAAGTATTACTGTAATTTTTGTCTAAAGATTTTGAATTTTTAGTTTTTGTATGTATGTATTGTTTTATTTTTTTTTAATTTGCTTTATTTTTAAAATAAAATGTATTTTATATTTAAGTATGGGTTTTATTTTCTAAACTATGATACAGCATTACAAAAAAAAATTGAATATGCCATGGATATTCAAAATACCATGAATGTAGGCATACATAGATATCCTCAGTAAATCCAGAAAATATGCCATAATTTTGGTAGGTGCATGGAATATAGGAGTATGCAGTTGAGATATGCATTGAATATTCATGCATTATTTTTGTGATGTGAACGATACCATAACTATATACAAAAAAAATGTTTTTCTTAAAATTTTGTGTGCTAAATTTATAGTTTGAAGTCAATGCTGAATTTACCATATTTTTAAAAGCAAAATATTGTTCTTGAATAAACGTATATTCAGCAATAGAATTTTTGTATAATAAAACAAAAAATGAATTGAAATTAGTTTTCAGCACCATTGCGCATCCACTCCACTTTAAGTTTTTGCTTTCTGAACTTTTCACCAGCTAAAAACTTGCAACAAATGGTTTTCTACATTCTTAAGAAAAAATAGATTCATAACGTGTCAGTTTACTGAGCTTCTTGGAATTCGGCTTCCAGTACTTACTCGCTATTGCAGCCAGTATCTACTTGCTATTACTGCCAGGGCTTTACACTGTCAGATCGATTGCAGCAAACGATTTTCATTAATTAATCTCGTATATTCTACCACAGCAAAAAAAACTGATCATTTCGCAAGTGCAAACTCATACAAATTTAATTTTTCACTATCTAAAGTAGGCTTTCGTACATTTAAACCTAAGTAGAAAGGTGACGAATTTCATGTATTGTCATAATTTGACATTATTGGCGCACACGTGTGCCAAAGTAACTTTGGCACACGCTTGTCTATTTTCATTTGAATTAAATAAAAGAAAGCTAATCGGTATTTTAAAACAAACTGTAGGCTACTCTAAAATATTTTAATTTACTTCCTAATATTTTAAATCATCCAACAGCATTTTCCGTAAATAATTAAATCATAAATGATTACCGAAATATAAGTACTAAGATATTTTTTTTTTTCTACGAAGAGTAGGCTTATGTTAAATAAACTTACAATATTATGACGACAGAAGGTAACCCTTTTTTAATAAAATAAAATTATTTTGGTGTGACCGTAGCAAAAATATTGTATATAATTCAAGCAAAAAGTACTTTGGCAGTTTTGTAAAGCGTCGCGCGGCAACTTTTTGTCTGAACTGCTAAAGTGTTACATTCTGCTCTTAATACACAGCTATTTCAAACTTAAAGATCACGAGAACAAGGTTTTTCACCGCTACCAAGGTGGCAGCCAATTTTTTTGATTAACTTTTGGTGTTAATATTTAAAAGTTTCAAGCTTGCACTATCATCAAATTAGCATTTTCTACAACATATTTTTTTAATACGTTGTCGTTGATGGCTCTAGCGCAGCGCTGCACTGCAGGAACTACAGCATAGTATTTTCATGTCCTACAAGGTAATAATCAATGAAAAATTTTCTCTTGTCCTTATAACGTATCTAAAAGTGTCACTGGATCTCCTATACCAAAAGTTCCTTTTTAAAAAATTTTCTGGAGCCTACGTGATTGACGCTTCTTGACTAGACCTAGACTTTATTTCATATCGTCTTTAGTGCATCTTGAGGCATTGACCTATTTCAATTCTTTCAACTTTCTAGAACCAACTACAACCATCCAGAACCACCTAGACTGGCAGGATCGCTCATTCATATCTACTGTGGTTCAACTATAACCCAATTGATCTTCTTTGTTTAACAGCTACACGAACCCCATTATAACGCTACGCTCCTGATTTCAACGCATATAGCAAGAAAATCTTGAACCATACAAAGAAAGAAACTTTGCATTTGGCCCGGTGCCATGTTGGACTAAGCTCAGACTTTTGTTTGCGATAATTTCGAAAATAAGTCACAAGTGTTTCCGTAAAAAAGCCGGCAATCTAAAAATAACGCATCAATAGTAGATAACAAAAAAAACGAATTGAACTTTCAATCTTTTTCAGCTGATCTTTTTCAGGAAGTGCGATTCGGACAGTAGGTACTTGACATTTCAAGTTGATCGAGAGAAACGCTCTCGGGCGCAGGATTTTTTTCAACTTTGTGATATAAATAGGTGATACGTAAATAAATTAAGTAGTTGAATGTAAAATATTCTGCGGTGAAGTTGCGATATTAAGTTTGTATCTGTTGTAGACGGTTATTGTTGATAAAAAAAATCAGATTTCAGTGTTTATTGACTGCTGTCTTAATAAAAAAGAGTAAGTTTCTACGTTTTTGTCATGTGTGTTTTATTATCTAATCAGATTGGTGTTGTAATTGTTCGATTGCTATCCAGTTTGAGGTAGTTTGATATACACAGGTGTTTTAAGATGTAACATGCATTTTTGCCTCATGTTTTTTAAGATTTACTATCAAATTTAAGTTCTGTCAAATTATCCCTTAAAAACCACCCCAACTTTAATTATTTATCCATCTCCTAAATTTATCAATGTTGCTTTTAAGTTTTTCTTTACTACTACCCCAAGAAAAAAGTTTAAAGGAATCAGATATTAGTTAGAATTGAAATATTGGTGCAAAGCTATTTCTTTTGGCGTTTTGAATTTTTTATTTAACAAATTTTATACTTCAATCAATTTAATATTTCATTATATAAAGGCTTTCAACATGCGTAAATATAGAGTTATCAAAAAAGGATCTAAATGCAACAGTGCTACATGTAATGAAGTAAAATAGGAACAAAAGGAGTAATATGTTCTATTTAAAAATTATGGAGAACTAAATAAAGACAATATAAAATACGTGGTGGTAATACATCTGAAAAAATTATCAGCAAAGACAGTAACCAGAACTACTAAGTTCAAAGATTGTAGCGGACCAACTTCAGTGCTTTAGAGTGAGAATTATAGATACGAGTTAAGAATATACTGAAATTGATGAAAAACTTACAAAAGTAAATGGCTAAAAATACTGAACAATATTCTACAAAAAGAATAATAACCCAAAATCGGTACAAAAAATTAAAATAGAATAAAAGATTATTGAAACGCAGACCACATAGCTTTAAAAACCAGCAGTGCCAAGAGTCGATATTGTGGATACCAAGTGGGACATTTCTTCTAGAAATGTTAAATCTAAATATGAGTAAGTATGTCCAAACGTAATGGCTTTGAAAGGTGAACTGAGTGATCTACGACCTAACTTGAAGTAAACTAAATAAACTCAAAAAGTCAAAAGAGTACAATGCAAGTACTAAGATCGAAGTCAAGTGCAGAGGTAATTCCTTAAATGGTGTAGTTGTAGGAAGTAGATACAAATTACTAGAAGGAAGATTAAGGTCTTTTAATATTAATAATCAATTACTTAAAATCAGTGTCACATAAATATAATTTATTGTTTATAAGTTTTCTTCTATTTTTAATTTTATAATTTCCCATAAATATTGTCTTCTTTAACAAATAATTTCATCTTTCTCTATGAGCGCAGATTTTCTATCGTTTTTCTTCCAAACGTATCTAATTAATATATAAAGTTTTCCACAATTTGTCTCTTTTAACGTTTGGTAAAGTTTCGTATCCATTAATGTCTAATAAAAGTTTATCCAAAGTAGGCATCTTTTTTTGTAAATAAAACGAATGCACTTTTCTTCTGATCAGTTGTTTTAAAGTACCGTATATTTGAATGGGTTTTCTCCCAGTTGACGTTTTAGGTGTTACTATAATACTTCCATCTTTTCGTTGCTTTAAAAGTCTATAAATGGTTGCCTCTCCAACTCTGGTCATATTTGAACACTTAGAAACTATACTCTGAACAGTACTATTGAAATGTTCATGTACAACAGCGTCATGTACATTTAACAATTAGATTTTCTTATGTACGGTTAAATTGCACTTTAATTTCACAGAAGAATAATTAGACGTTTGTGCCACCTTTTTCTTGCACAAATTGATTTGATCAATATTGCTTTTTATCGCCTATTATTACAGAACTATCAATTCTGCGTGTTACAATCACAGGACTATACAAACAGAAATGTAAATCTTAACTAAAATAATTTACAATCTGCATAACACTTTCTGCCGATTAGAAATGTTCTTCCTTTCTAACAAAGTTGAGGGCTACTTAAATTACTCTTGAATTGTAAATATTTTCTACCTGTTGAGATTAAATACTTTTGTTGATTAAATGACTAGAAAATTTAAGGAAAGAATTGAAATAAATTGGTATTTTTAAAAATTTTAGGAATAATGCTAAACATTTTATTTTTGAAATTCTTCGTCACTGATTTATGATGTTATATTGGGATTTATCCTCTGGATCATTTATTTTTAATTAAACTATAGGCATGTACTTATTTTTTAGTGTATAATTTTAATTTTGTAACATTGATCTTCTTTCCATTGCAGACCTGATGATGGCATAATGCCGAAATCGGTTGTCTCATAAACACTAAATTATATTAATGTAGGACTTATTTTAAGTTATTTCATACCTTTAGGATGACCGCAGTTGGATACTCTTCTTCAGTTCTTTTATTAATATTTCAATTGACTGTCATATTATAGTAACCAGTTTCTTTTAATAAAAACTACATCTTTCGCTTTTTACCAAGAAGAAACAAGAAAAATATGTTAAAAACAAACAAATTTAAATAAAACACCTACACTGTTCCAAATGTTTGAGCTTAGAAAGACAGCAACAGAATCTAAAAGAAGATTTATTACAAATAATATAAATATGAAAAATCTAAAATACTGCTTTAAATAAAAATAAAAACGAAGTGTTTTGTTTTGGTATAAGAGAAATTTATTTATTTTCAGTCTGGAGCGTTGTTAATGTTTTTTAATAGACAAACTGCACAGCTTATTTTTAACTTAAATTTAAACGTGATGCTTGTGCATACGGTTTAGAATTGTTTTAAAGAAATTCAGAAGAATTTTTGGGGTCGTTTCAAAAGGATTAACTAAAATGAAATTTTTGGAAAAAGTTTTGTTTATATGAAAAATTGGGCAATCGGAAATAGTTTGTAATCAAATGCTGAAGAAATTGGTTAATATTCTGCAGATTCGGTAAAATTCGACTAAATTAATAGAAAAAGAAAGTTGAAAATCGAAAAAATAACACCTACAAGAACATTTTGTCAATTAAATGTTCAAATAGAATGTTATTCATATTTTTCAATGTTGAAGGTGCTTGAACTAAAGGAAACTTAATTTAAGAGATAACTTTATCTATATTTAACTCTAATACAAAGAAATACGAAAGTCATAATGTCAAATGGTTTAAAACAAATTAAATTTTTAATATGGTGTGATAAATCAAACTGTTTCAGAAGAAACCTCTAAAGATTAAGATATTTTAGCCACATATATTAATCATAATTTCTTTAGTAGGTAATTATCAGAATTTTAAATGTAATTGGTACCTATAGAGATAGCTATATAATATTATTAAGCGATATGAGAGTAATGGCTTCATGATCGATATGCATTTCTCGATACATACATCCAATCACAAAACCAAATTTATTTTTAACTTTCAAAACAAACGGGTAAGATGTGTTTTTCGTAATAAACCTATTAGGTGCACTTTATTTCACCTTATTATTCCCAGACTGGAAAATAAAATTAACGACGTATTTTTAATCTATTTATAACCAATAACATTTTCATTTATTTCCTAGTGCGTCTCTTATAAGTTTATGTGTCAAGGAATACACACAAAGATTCTACATTAAAAATTAAACGTCATACGGGTTCAAATTTAAACGACCTATCAGATACGGTTTTAGCACATTATAGTAACTATGAAAAACCCCTATAAATTTTTAGTTGCATTTAGAGTCTAATTAAATCCTTTTTAATATCCAGAGATGTCAAAAGAATTTTTTTGTGCATTTGTTTCTCTAGCGAGTGCATTTTCAGAAAATGTGGATAGAATTTTCAGCACATTCACTGTGTGGTCGCCAACTTTCAGTTGAATTTAGGTCATTGGTTTTCAGTTATATCTTTAGATGCCCATGATTTATTAGTAGTCCTAATACTATTCGAATGCTAGTAATATTTAGACTTATTAGCGACTGGGTTATCTTTGCATAAAACTTCGAAATAAAGAGCTTGATCAGACGTAATAAAGTCTATTGGATTAGGTTACACTATAATATATATCAACCAATAACAATCATCTTTTATTCCAACACACGCCAATCAAAACAAACTGTATCTGAACATACTGCATAGTACAAGTGTTTTCACTTAATACTAATTGTATTTTAAAAACGTTTTGGTTGTTCACACATTATAACTCAATAATTCAAAGTGCTCAAGAAAGTATACCGAAAAACACGGTCAAATCAAAAGCATTTATTTATTTATATTGTTAAATAATATTTCTGAACAGCACAAGAGACGAGAATTTTGTTGTTTTCTTAAAATTACGTAAATTTTACTCAACAAAATTGTAAGGAGGATTTTGTTTCGTAAAATTTAGAATCATATTTTCAAAACATACAACAAAATGTTTTAAAAAAATTCTCACCTCTAGTTGTATTACCCTTGATAACTTTTTCATTGAATATTTTTAGATTCGTGTATAAAAACAAAATATATTGTAATATTGACTACACCAAATAATAGAGTAATTCCGAAATAGTACTTAATAAATAGAAATTTGTGACCGATATACCAAAAAACTTTTATTTTTCATGCTCATTCACCTTTGATATAGACCAATAATCGACTCAGGACCTATCAAACTTTCGCAGGCATTCGAGATATTGAAATACTTAGTTTGCAGAATATTCATTACTTTACTTAATATTATTATATATTGTTTCTTTGAAATTCCCTCTTCTCTTGTTCTTTATTGCTCATGACAAATTTTATGAATGCGTGAACTTTATTCCACCTTTATTCATTATTTGTCATACAAGTACAATCGATAATGTCATCGAAAGTGAATTTTCCACCGATCTCTAATTCTAGGGTGGTCCTGGCTTGTTTGCATTTAAAGCATTTAAGAATAGTATGTTCTGGACTATCTATTTACTCACAGTAAATGCAATTGTCGTCTTCTACCATTTGGATAAGCAAAGTGTAGCTTCAAAAACTTCTATAAGCTGTAAGAAATTGGGGTGAACGAATAATCTTCCCGACGGAATTTGCATGTTACCCAGAGGTGTCTTTGGTGTCCCATCTTTTTTGCCAGACCTTCATTGTTTCTCCGCGTATTTGCTTTTGAATTTCTTTGCCACGTCTTGTCTTCTACCTGTTTGATACAGGTGCCTTTTCAATGCAAATAGATCCATAAGGATCACGCCTGTTCTCCGGATGATGTTTTATAGACAGAAGTGATCCTAATGATGAACATCCTCATTGGCAACTTGTTTAAAAGTTCTTTGTATTCCTTCATGTGTAAAACCTTATTCCACACATGAGTGCGGTATAAACAAATGGATTGCACAACTCCGTTAAGCATCACTTTTTGTAACTGTTCGAACGTTTGATATTTAGTGTTATTTCTCTAATTGTAGCTACTGACTTTTCTGATTTTTGCATTGTTAGTTTTACATGCTCAGTGATCCTTTCATCCAACCATATTTCCAAGTATTTTTGGATTTGGCGTTTCATGTATTTCAAAGCTAATACTCGTTCGCTTCCTTGTGCCTTCAAATAGGACCGCTTAGTTCTTATGTGGTGCAAGATTTATCTTATTAATCTTTTTTTAGTCGCAATTTTTAGCAGCGACATGTTTACTATGTGTATCAAACTTTTCTTATTTCTAGCATTTGTTACAAGGGCCAGATCATTTGCTTACGCAATCAATTGTCCCCTTTCTGGGAGTTCTAATTTAAGTACGTCATCATATAATATATTTTACAGTATTGGTCCAAGAACCGATCCCTATGGGATAGATTGTTTTCCATTCTTTTTACAAAGAGCTTCCTTTTGTTAAGATAAATAAAAGAATTATTAACTAAACTCATCTATACCACCTAATATCTAATTTTATTGTTTTCTTCTTCTTCTTCTTCTTCTTCTTCTTCTTCTTCTTCTTCTTCTTCTTTCTTCTTCTTCTTCTTCTTCTTCTTCTTCTTCTTCTCTTCTTCTTCTTCTTCTTCTTCTTCTTCTTCTTCTTCTTCTTCTTCTTCTTCTTCTTCTTCTTCTTCTTCTTCTTCTTCTTCTTCTTCTTCTTCTTCTTCTTCTTCTTCTTCTTCTTCTTCTTCTTCTTCTTCTTCTTCTTCTTCTTCTTCTTCTTCTTCTTCTTCTTCTTCTTCTTCTTCTTCTTCTTCTTCTTCTTCTTCTTCTTCTTCTTCTTCTTCTTCTTCTTCTTCTTCTTCTTCTTCTTCTTCTTCTTCTTCTTCTTCTTCTTCTTCTTCTTCTTCTTCTTATCTTCTTCTTCTTCTTCTTATTCTTCTTCTTCTTCTTCTTCTTCTCTTCTTCTTCTTCTTCTTCTTCTTCTTCTCTTCTTCTTCTTCTTCTTCTTCTTTTGATTTCTTATGTCCTTTACTATAATTTTTCTTTTATTTGTCTATGTCTTCCATGCGAATTTGAAAATTCTGTCTTGAGGTCTATTTCTATTGAGAAGGATAGAGCAGTAAAACTGCTGTAGTTTTTCGTTTTTATCTAATTATGAAATTTCAGATTTAAGTTCGCAGACACCTGATGTCGTCTTAGCACATTGACGTGCTAGTGCACTACACGACCATGTCCATATTAACGTCAACCGTATTAGCTTATAGTTGTAAAACAATTTTGGCAGATACCTAGTTTTCATTTAATCTCTATTCCCAAGTTTCAAATTCTTACAAATTACCAACTTCAAGGGTTCACCTTTATGAGATCGTATGATTAGTGGTCTTTTGATTCACATTTTTTTATGCCCACCAAAATATAAGAGATAATGCTATCTGTCTGTCCATAATAATTCTTTAACGAAAAATATTGAGTATTTTCATTAAATACTTTTTTTTAAGTACAGTTTGGAAAAATAATTTTCTTGACTGTGTTTAGATCAAAAACGGTATTTTGATTCTGGTGATCTTACACCTGTTGTAGATAGAAAAAATAGTGAATACTTGTTGTTAAAGCAAGCTTAAAAAGGATATCATACGTAGAAGATAGGGCTAACTTCTTGCATCCTCAAAATAAAACAATAGCTATTAGTTCTTCTACGGTTAGCATTTTATGTATCCTTATTGCTACTTAGAGCAACTGACAATTATGCTTTCACCAAAATGGATCGAAACTATGGACACTCTATACCCTACTTCTTTGTTAAGATAATATTTAAGACAGTTACTTTCACCACCTTTCTGCTGCTCTTAATCCATATTTTGCTTCTTCAGCGTAAGGTATTTGGGTATTATTTATACTAACTGCAACATGGCTTCCTTTTATTTGTATAATTTATATATGTATTTTGTTTCATTTAACTTAATTCGCTAACTTTCTATTCGAATCGCTAATTTTAGCTGCATCATCATGAGCTTGTTCTACTACAAGAGCAGCAATGTCGTAAAGAAGGCTATTGTCTTATTTTCTAGTTTCGGAATAACACTGGTATATAAATAATACAGGACAGGTTCCAATGTACCCTCATCTTGTGGTGCTTCTGCTAGTCCTGCTTTGATTTCTTTTAGTTCCGAGTTCCTGCTTTATTCTAAATACTCTATCTGTAATGTAGGATTCCAAGAATTGTGTATGTGTATATTGTCTTTATTTAAGCATAATTTACTGTTGCAAATTGTTCTTTAGATACTAAAAAAAGCAACATCCGAATTACTAAGCTAGTATGATGAAGAACCTACATCAGATCACGAAGAGGAAGAACCAGCTGTTTATTCGGATTCGTTGTTAAATCACACAATATATATTCATTATATCTGCGTAACATCACTCGAACCGATATAGATACTAGTACGTCTATTATTTCAAGTGTTTCCAGGAGACGAACATGTCTCCAATAAATAATTTCAAATGACGATATTTTTGAGATTTACAACTTAGTTATAGTAAATGAACTTCCATTAGCTTTCAAAATAAATATGATCCATCGAAGAATCACCTTACGAAATAATAGTAAATTGTTAGTAAATTCATCTCACAGTTGGTTTTAATACCGAATAGAAGGAAAAAGTGTCTTTGCTTAACCAATTGAAAATATAGGATTGCATAATTTTTCGTTTAACCCCATTTTAAAAGATTATTTTTATTTTTGAATAATGTGTGTTCATTTTAAGGCACTTGTATTTTGGAAAAATATTGGAGAAATCCATTTTCTGAAGATTTTTCTGAATTTTTTTTATAAAAAAATATCAATCTGATAAAAACAGGTCTTCAGTGGAATATAGATGAGATATTTACGAAAAAGTATATCAATTAATTTCTCTAAAAATAGAAAATAACCATAAAGAATAGCTATTTGTGTAATAAAAGGGAAGAGTGATACGTTGTCGCTTGAGACAGAAAGTTGGACGCGCGACGCGTAGCGAAGAGGGCAGTCTGTCGAAAGCGGCAATGAACTTTTCGTTTAAAATGAACACAAGATTTTTTCAACGATCACATTAATTTAAGAAATAGATATATATATATAAAAATTTGTCGTCAGTAGTGTATAATGTGTTGCCTATATCTACGTTAATCATAAAAAACGGAGTTGATATTTAAAGTCAATGTTATCTTAGATAATAAAACAAAAAAAAACATCAAACTACATACAAATACCTTGAAAATCATGTAATAAAAAAACAAATAATATTATATTATATAAAATTAAAATTGAGCTAGCAACAAAGCTGTTAAGTTTTCCACTTGGCGAGGAACAAAGCTGTCACTTACTGTCAGTTCGGGAAACCGTCAACTTTGCGGTTGTATTTCGAAGCGCAAAAGTCTACTTTGGATAGTAATTGTAGAAAAAGATTATTTTCTTTATTAGGTACGTACATTTCCCGTATCTACGCAAACAAATGATCTCCAAAAATAATTTGTAAATAATTAATCTCTATACACACCGAATATTCGCAAACCAAAATTTGGCTTTAATTATTTATTTTCCAAATATTATTATGTGTGGAAGCTATTTTAATATGGCAATATAAAATAGCGAATAGATAATCAAAAAGCGATTGGTAAGGTTTCGGCTGTATTCAATTCGTAACGTCATGAAATCGAATGATGGACATACGAATATGGTGTGCTCGATAGTTCGGTATTCGAGATAGATTTTTCTACTTTAGAGCAATTACAAAATATATGGTGGGGTGTTGTAACAATTAAAATTATACATTTATATTGACACTGCAACGTTTTTAGGTCTTTTTGCTTCTGTATCTGTAACGTGTGGTGAATGGGTTACTCCACGGAACTTAGGCCTCACTAGGCCCATTATGCATCCACCTAAAATGATAGGCACCTCCTAGCTGGTGAGCTAGCCTACAGTTTAATGTAGTTGATAACGTCGCCAAGAAGTACTTCTCATATATCGGCCTGTGTTAGCCGATACTCGCCAAACACAAATCTTCTAATAAATGAGAGCGTCCGGCAATCGTAGAAGATATGCTTGATGGTCGCATCTTCTTGTTCGCATGATATAGAGATGATATAGAGATGCTTACGTACTTAGCAATGACCAGTCAGAATGCCCGTGACCAAGCGCAGATTCTGTCTAGTCATAGTCAAGTATTTATTTTCTGTTGTCAGGGTAACTTAAAAGATCCTTTCTTGTTTCATCCCATCTTTCTTTGAATTTTACAAGGGAATGTTCTTTAATTAGGTCTGTTACTACCGATTTTGTCAGGCCAATAGAAGGACTGGGATTGGTTGCTTTCTTGGCCAGTGAATCAGCAAGACGGTTACCTTTCGATGTGGTGTGACCCTTGATCCATAGTAAGGTGACCACATTGTTGATAAATACTTCGGGCAAAGCTTCGTGATAATCTAGTACTAACTCTGAGTAAATTCGTAATCTGTTTAGGGTAGGTAGTGCTTGTCTGCTATCTGTATAGATGAGCACGTTCCTTCCAGTGATACTGTTTATGGTGATTTCTTTTGCTGCTATGAGAATCCCCGTGAACCATGTTTCAACTACACTGACACTATTGCTCACAGTCCATTTTATGTTTAGGTTCAAGGATCTGGAATATATTCCATATCCTGATCCATGTTTTGTTTTAGAACCGTCGGTGTAGATATGAGTCGTACTTTTTCACTTTTCACATTTTCATTCGTTCTGTTATAACTTTATATGGCTTATGGAAGGAATATCTGGGTGAGATGGAGTCCATGATCGCTTAAAGTAGTGGGCGTATATCAAACGCCTCCTGCCAAAAGCGACGTCTCGCCTCACCAGATCCTACTTCAGGTTCTATTTCAACCGTGCGGAGGCATGTCATTGTCATCAGAGCAACCTCCTTGATATAAATATCAAGAAGAGTGAGACTAAGAATGACTTTCATGGCTCTGGTAGGTGCGGTTTTCATGGCTCCTGTTATATTGAGACGTGTTGTTCTTTGAATATGTTCTAGTTTGCGAAAGGCTGTCAATTTTTGGGATTTTGGCATCCAGACAACTGGCGTATGTTGGCATATAGATCTATGATGGCCGTGTAAGTCCATGCGACGACTCTGGGGGAGAAACCCCAAACGGCATTATTCATAAGCGATGTATGTTCTTTTGACTCTGTTTTCTTATTGTGAGTTCCATGTTAACTTGCTATCAAAGGTGATACCTAGGTACTGTAATGAAAACACCCTGTGTTCAAATACAATAATCATACTAATAATAATAATAATAACACTAATAATAATAAGCAAACTAATAATAATTACCATACTAACAATAATAACAACCATATTAATAATAATAATAACAGTAAGAAATAAAAATAATTTCGGAAAATATTATAACCCTGTATATGAAAAATTTGATATGAAAGTCTTAAGTGTAGGATACGTTGGGTAGTAGGTAGAAAGGATGGTTTCGATGCGGGTGGTAGAATGTCAATTTTGAAGGGGGATGTCAGATTAATTTTGAAAAATTGATTTACTTTTTGGAAAAATAGGAAAAAAAGGAATTATAAATTGATAAAATAATAATTGAATAAACAAATTTACTTAATCAAACACGTAAATATAAGTAATAAGTAGTAATAAATATGGTAGTACATGATTATGGAAAATGTACGTAACGCAGTCCCGGAAGGTAGATGATTGAAACCCAACAGAGGAGTAGAAAACGGAAGTTAGTAAAAAAAAACAATTCTAGTGGCAATGGACAATGTGTTGAAAAAACTGTGAGTACACTTTGATGAACTAATTAACGTTTAAATCAAAAATTCCTAAATTGAGGGAAAAAGGACACTGGTAATAGTTTGTTTTTGTTAGACATAGAAATTAAATATTGCAAAGCAGTTTTTTTTTATTAATATAGAGATAATTTAGTTTTTCTTTGTTACAGTACAAAGTATCAGTTAGTCATACATTAATAATAATTTTAGTATATTAATAGAAAGTGAAATAGTTTTGCAGTATTTACTTATTTAATTATGTTTCTATCGATAAAGATTTGTAGTCTTTAGTATATATAGTATAGTGTCTAGGTATTCTGATAAATTTTAATTTTGAAATTTTGATTTTTTGATGTTTATGTAAATAAAAAATGTCTTTGTTTTTTTTGAAAAATTTGTTTATTTAAAAAAATTAAACATACAGGGTTCAAAGCAAGTCAATTCACATTTTTTGTTGGATTTTGACAGAATTTAAATAAAATAAAATTAAAATAAAATAAGAATTAAAACAGCATTAACAAAATAAATTAAAGTAAATTAACATAAAATAAATTTATTCTGAACAATTTGAAGCACCCCTGAGGAAAAGATTATTTTATTTTATTTATAGAATTATATTGGCAAGCCGAGGTAGGTAAACATTATATTAAATTGTAGTGAAAGTAAACTTGACTAAAGAACGATATCATACAGTACTTTACCTCTGTTGAAAAGTTTAGTTTTGTGTTCAGGAGTTCTGGTGGCTTTAATTCCGTGTGAAAGGGACCATTTCTGTCTTCTTGGGATTGATAGATAGTGAATGGTCCTTGCACTACTGTTCTATAATTTTGAGAGCTACTTGCATCCTTTCGCAAAGTATATTCTCAAAATTCCCTGTTTGCAGAATGACCAGGTTATCTGCATACGCTATTCTATAGTAACTGTCATTATTGAGTTGGCTAATGAGGGTGTCGAAGACCATGTTTCACAGTGGAGGTGATAGCACCCCTCTATGTGGACATCTCCTCGCAACCAAGCCTCTTATATTCCCATCTTACGCTTATGTTTACTACTTGCTTTAATAGCCTGTTATGTATCCACCCACTAACCATCTGTGGAACATTCCTGTTGGTTAAAGAGTGTATTATCTTGGGGAAGGTTGTTTTATCAAAAGCACCTTCTATGTCTTGAAAACACCCAAAGTGGACTCCTTATTTTCTAGGGATCTCTTTATCCGGCCAGAAACTAGGTGAAGGGCTGAATCAGTAGATCTGCCTAGGGTGTATGCATGTTGATTTGGGTGTAGTGGTATTGATTCAATCACCGCATCCCTTATGTACCTGTAGTGCCTCAGCTGCACTACATACGTTAGAATATCACACACTTTTTAGCCAACTCTTCAATTCGTGGCAATCCTAGTATAACAAAGGATAAACTCATCTCCTAAGCAACTTCGATTGATAAGAATCGATTAATGATCATCATCATCATCATTATGATTTTTATTTTTTATTTAATATATGACATGGCATTTACGCTACTAAATATACCTTATACATATCCTGCGACAACTATTTAATATGATGGGATAAACAAATTTATATATCCCACATTATGGAATAAACAAATTTAAAGATCCCACACTGGTGACCCCGACGTGATAGCTCGAGATCAAGAAAAAGAAAATCTGGATAGAACAGTACATTTTTTGTGCTTCTAAATATACCTTATACATATCCAACGATAATTATTAAATTGTTTTAAATATTTTTATTAATTATTTCGTTATACACTTACAGAAGCGATTTGATTTTAAAGCAATATTGACAGAGAGCGTTCTCCAATAGCATTATTTGAATCGCTTAAATCGCTCTTTTTCCAATGCAAAGAAAGTTAGTGATTAGAACCGAAAGTCAGGCATCTTCTTATCTGTTTAGTATTTTATGTTATAAAACTATAGATCATAATATGTTATTTTATTTATATAGTGTATATTTTATGAAATTTTATAATTTTATAACTTCTTGAAATTTGTGAATGTCAGTGTTTTTTGTATAGGTAATAAAAGCAAGAAAGTTTGTTTTCTTCTACCTTTTCCATCCCTTTCATTTTTAGGCTTCGCTGATTGGGTAACAGAATTCAGTGCTGAAGGACGTGACGTCATGCAGGTACGACGTAACTTTTTTATTTTTTCATTCGCCTTTTCATCATTCTAATTGGCAATTCACCTCTTCTACAAATGACAATCCGTTTGAGCGACTTATATCCTAACCATTCTTTTTTTCGGATGTTATAAACATCAGAAATTACCCCCTTTTTTCCTCAGTACACGTACCTACTTTTCTAACAGCCCTCAAGTGTGTATGGGTTTGGTTGGGTTTCTCTAAAATTTGATACAAACCGTCCGAGAAACAGTAGAACTGTTGAATCCAAAATATTCGTCACGTACAACTATTAAACTGTCCACTGGTTAACTAATCCTCTCATAGTTCTCAATGTTTTTTGAAGAACCAGAATAGACCTTTTATGTGTTAAAAAGATATATTTTCAAAAACAGCTGTTGGATACTCCTAAATCCTAACCTGTACTCTACCACACGAAAAAAAACTTTATTGGCTGAAAGTCAGCTGGAAAATGGGTGATAACATAAAATGTATTTTTGTTCCAAAATACAGGCGGCCTTTCACATAATATTGGACGCGTCTATCCCAAATTTATAACGTCAAGGTTAGAAAAACATTAAACGTGTTGTAGACTGTCAGCAAATACTTTTAGAATACGTTTTTTCTTCGAAAAACCTTCCAAAATATTTTGATTTTTTTTTTGGGTGTGATTTCAATAATTTCAGTTTTATATGGACGGTTTTTAAAATTTAGCCAAATAAAATGCGATGGATCAATGTAGGTATGTTTATTATATACACAGAAACTTTTAGAAATACATTATTAAAGAAGACAGCTCGGTCATTTCCACTGTCTCTAGCTGGAATAAGGATTAAACAAGATATGTCACATCTGTTTGTTTTATTCTGAAGACAAAGGCTGCTCCAAAGACCAATGAGTATTGTACAGTGTGTTCTATTAGTGCGTAATTTCTTGATATTTCAATTTGTATTATAGTCGTGCAAACACATTTCAACTAAAAGTTAAATGCTTTAAAGAAAAAAATACTTTAAAAAATTTTTTTTGATATACCGGATGTTACGTTTTTGCCTGGAAAATAAAAATGTATATTTTTTAACACCATGTATTTTATTTCAGTTTTAGAATGGTCTGGTAATGATGATTTAACCTTAAAATGTTTTTAAGAAGATTTACAGTGTTGCCAAGCAATTAATTTTTTTGTGAAATTAGAGAAAGATACCAGACTCCAAATTAAATTATGACAATATAGGTAGATTAAGAATTATTTCAAAATTATTTAAAATAGATTTATAAGATATCATGCTAACGAATAGTGGTGATCAGTGGCGGCTTTGGGGTCATTTAAAATGGGTGTTCAATTTTTCCAATAATTTTATAATTTGTAAGTTTGGTTCAAAATTTTGTATAAGTGTAGTTATTATTATTAATATCATATTGTTTTCAAGCACTACAACTATTAATAAATCAATAAATGAATATATAAGTAATTGTAATATTTGTTTTGTTTTTAATACGTTGAAAACCATCTACAAACATTATTAGTTAGTCAACTAACTTTTCTTCATATTTTAAGATTATTTTTAAATATATATCGGGTTAAGTAGATTTTTGTGTAAAAAATATTATTATATAAAACATTACCTACCATTTTTCAGTTTTTATTATAAATTTATTCATTTTCATATTTTAATAGATTACCCTTGACCCATATTTTCAAAAAGATTTTTTTTTTCAGAATTAATAGGCTTTATCCCCTTGTAGAGCTTGATTTTTTCCAAAAATTTCAAGTTGGTATCATTTTTTTGGTTTTGAGTTAGATTTATTTGAAATATTTTAATCCCCTTAAGGAGGTCCTTTCGCCACCAATGTTAAATAAAAAATATTAGATTATGACTAAAATTAATTTTTTTCTAATAGTAGAAGTCCTTATTTTATCTAATAGTGAACTTTTAACTATACCTTACCGTGCAAATTTTGAAATTCATTAGACAAAAACCTACAAAATATAACAATTATTCATATAAAATTGTACTATGGTCAAGAAAATTGTTTAAGGGTCGATCTTTTCACCTCCGAGTGAAGTTACATGTAGGTTTACTTAAAAGATTAACAAACAATATTCATATAGTTTAATCAGCAAGTAGTTACTTTCAACTTTACTTAGAGGTGAACAGACTGACCTCTTAATAAAATATAATAAAATTGCCATACTTTTTGAAATTTCGTTTTTCTTTTGTTAGAAACAAAAAAAAATGCTTAATGCATAGTTGGGTATAAAATACATGGCTATTTATAACGTCAAGGTTAGAAAAACATTAAACGTGTTGTAGACTGTCAGCAAATACTTTTAGAATACGTTTTTTCTTCGAAAAACCTTCCAAAATATTTTGATTTTTTTTTTGGGTGTGATTTCAATAATTTCAGTTTTATATGGACGGTTTTTAAAATTTAGCCAAATAAAATGCGATGGATCAATGTAGGTATGTTTATTATATACACAGAAACTTTTAGAAATACATTATTAAAGAAGACAGCTCGGTCATTTCCACTGTCTCTAGCTGGAATAAGGATTAAACAAGATATGTCACATCTGTTTGTTTTATTCTGAAGACAAAGGCTGCTCCAAAGACCAATGAGTATTGTACAGTGTGTTCTATTAGTGCGTAATTTCTTGATATTTCAATTTGTATTATAGTCGTGCAAACACATTTCAACTAAAAGTTAAATGCTTTAAAGAAAAAAATACTTTAAAAAATTTTTTTTGATATACCGGATGTTACGTTTTTGCCTGGAAAATAAAAATGTATATTTTTTAACACCATGTATTTTATTTCAGTTTTAGAATGGTCTGGTAATGATGATTTAACCTTAAAATGTTTTTAAGAAGATTTACAGTGTTGCCAAGCAATTAATTTTTTTGTGAAATTAGAGAAAGATACCAGACTCCAAATTAAATTATGACAATATAGGTAGATTAAGAATTATTTCAAAATTATTTAAAATAGATTTATAAGATATCATGCTAACGAATAGTGGTGATCAGTGGCGGCTTTGGGGTCATTTAAAATGGGTGTTCAATTTTTCCAATAATTTTATAATTTGTAAGTTTGGTTAAAAATTTTGTATAAGTGTAGTTATTATTATTAATATCATATTGTTTTCAAGCACTACAACTATTAATAAATCAATAAATGAATATATAAGTAATTGTAATATTTGTTTTGTTTTTAATACGTTGAAAACCATCTACAAACATTATTAGTTAGTCAACTAACTTTTCTTCATATTTTAAGATTATTTTTAAATATATATCGGGTTAAGTAGATTTTTGTGTAAAAAATATTATTATATAAAACATTACCTACCATTTTTCAGTTTTTATTATAAATTTATTCATTTTCATATTTTAATAGATTACCCTTGACCCATATTTTCAAAAATATTTTTTTTTTCAGAATTAATAGGCTTTATCCCCTTGTAGAGCTTGATTTTTTCCAAAAATTTCAAGTTGGTATCATTTTTTTGGTTTTGAGTTAGATTTATTTGAAATATTTTAATCCCCTTAAGGAGGTCCTTTCGCCACCAATGTTAAATAAAAAATATTAGATTATGACTAAAATTAATTTTTTTCTAATAGTAGAAGTCCTTATTTTATCTAATAGTGAACTTTTAACTATACCTTACCGTGCAAATTTTTGAGATTTTTTTTTTAAATGTATGTGTTTGTACAGTGTCTTACGAGAAAGTAAGACTTCAACAACAATTTTCGAATTATAATTAATTTTACTATTATTTATTGATTAGATGGAGTAGAAAAAAACTAAAAATAAGGTTTTTGAAATATTTAGGTTTTGTTTTTTACAATAAAATATACAGGTTACCGTGGAATTTATTGAGAAATTAATATTAAAAAATCACAAAAATTTTCAACTAGGTTACTTCAAATTTTTTTTTAATATTAATTTCTCAATAAATTCCAAGGTAACCATATATTTTATTGTAAAAAACAAAACCTAAATATTTCAAAAACCCTATTTTTAGTTTTTTTCTACTCCATCTAATCAATAAATAATAATATAATTCGAGAATTATTGTTGAGGTCTTATTTTCTCGTAAGATACTGTACAAATACTCACATTTTTAAAAAAAAAATTCTCAAAAATTTGCACGGTAAGGTATAGTTAAAAGTTCAACATTAGATAAATAAGGACTTCAACTATTAGAAAAAAAATAAATTTTAGTCATAATCTAATATTTTTTATTTAACATTGGTGGCGAAAGGGGTGGCGAAAGGACCTCCTTAATCCCCACCTTCATCCAATTTTTTCTTTCACAATCAATAGGCCTTATATCATTATAGAGCTTGATTTCTACTAAAAATTTTATGTTGATATCGCTTTTCATTTTTGATTTATGATTTTTTTTAATTTCAACCCCCCTTAAACCCCCCCATTTTTATTTAGATTTTCTTCTACTCATAGAGCTTTATGTTAGATAAAAATTTAAATTTCATATCATTTTGCGTTTGTGAGTTAGATTTTTTTTTTTTATTATTTTACTGTTCATTATATCCCAATTTTTAAACAGTTTTTTTTTATTAAATAGGCTTTATCTCTTATAAAGCTTGTTTTATGCTTAACATTTTTAAGTTGATATCATTTTTCGTTTTTGATATCGGACGAAGTAAACCTATAATACTCTTCACAGACTACTGTGTGAAGAGTAGAATAATGAATATTATTTATAATCAAGGCTAAAATAATAACATAATAGCCTAAAAACTAGGTAAGCTAAAAGAATGATAAAGTCAAAGTTTTGAAAATTATTTGATACGTATATCAGTACCTCGGAGATAAACTGCGCTATGTCATTCTGGTCAACTTTTCAGTAGAGTAGACTAAATGTTGGTTGGACACTTTTCCTGTTCCATATTTACATATAATAATTATATTTCGATAAGAAATGCAGTTAGCCTTAATTATTGTGACAGTCTGTATTGTAACTAACTATTAAAACTTTTTTTTTAATATAGATACATGAATTGTTGGTTTTTATAACATATTTCTATGTTCGATTAACAAATTTTCTGAAATATACCTTCAAGAAGCCTCTATAAATAGTACGACTATCGTAAGAGTTTAAAAACGTTTAACTTGTAAGTTTATTAAACATTGAACATAGTGTTAGCTTTTTATTTAAGCCAACCTTTATTGTGACATCGCTGTACATAGTTCAGAATACCCTGAGAAGGTCTTGATGAGACGATTATAAAAATATAACCTTTATACAACTGCACTACGTCGACATAGTTCAGTTTACCTCCCAGGTAGGTATCGGTAAATATTTAATTTAGTCTTTATGATATGGGTACATACATATACACTACTACTAAGTTTCTCGAATTAATTTAGGCCAGTGTTATATTTATATTTCATATCGTATTAGAGTCTCTGCCTGTGGATCCAAGGGTCCCAGGTTCGAATCCCACCGTTGGCCGGGATTTTTTTTATTTAATTTAATTATTTAAAATTAATTCTGATGCCTTGGTAGGATTCCCCACTCGACCATTCACTGTTGGGTTCTAATTAACAGTGCTGTTCTTAAAGTGGCGCAAGGAAACAGTAACAAGGCCTGTCTGTAGGAGTATTAGACTACTAATACAATCCATAACCTACATAGAACACTAGGCTAATAGATGTTGAAGCCGTACACCAAATAAAAAAATAAAATAAAAAAACTAAAATATAAGTTTATAAAGTCCTCAGCTGAACATCAGTTTGATAATGTTTATCAGTACCTCTAGCATTTATAGATAGGGCATTTTTCTATAACTTGAAATTCATTAGACAAAAACCTACAAAATATAACAATTATTCATATAAAATTGTACTATGGTCAAGAAAATTGTTTAAGGGTCGATCTTTTCACCTCCGAGTGAAGTTACATGTAGGTTTACTTAAAAGATTAACAAACAATATTCATATAGTTTAATCAGCAAGTAGTTACTTTCAACTTTACTTAGAGGTGAACAGACTGACCTCTTAATAAAATATAATAAAATTGCCATACTTTTTGAAATTTCGTTTTTCTTTTGTTAGAAACAAAAAAAAATGCTTAATGCATAGTTGGGTATAAAATACATGGCTATTTTATATACCCTGGAACAAAACACAAAATATAAATTACAGCCGTAATTTGGAAATAAACAAACATAACCTTAAAATAATAGTATTTTTTACCTGAGATATTTTTCGGTAACAATCGTGGAATTGACACACATACTTACGATTTATTAAAGTCGCAGTTTTATTTAAAACAATATTTTCTATATTCTCATAATATTAATACTCCACTAAACCCCCAGTAGGCAGCGATAACAAATTAATTACTTTGCCAAATGATGACGTAGCTGTGTTCTTCCAATTATAATCACCGCTATGTTACAGTCCTTGAGTTTTACCTGTTATTATCTAGATGTTTGAATCTCTGTAACTTAGAGCTACTAATGATAATAAGAACACAAAATATTTTTATTTTCAGAAAAATTAAGTTGAAAATAAGAGTTTTATTTAAATAATTATGAAAATCAATTAGACCTACCTACATGTTGTTTTGAAACTGGCCAAGGTTTCTAAAGACAATAAAAATTAGAAAAATGTGAAACAAATATATCATTTTTCATATCACAGAGAATGTCCAAATAAAAAATAAAGAAATATATTTATAAATTGGTGGTATGACATATCTGGTATTGCATACAAAAAATAGAAATATTGTAATCTTGCATTTAGACACACTTTGTATACATTATAGCAAATTAATAAAAATAGAAAACATTTTAAAAATATTTAGGGCCAGTCTTTTCACCTCTGAGTAAAGTAACTACTTGCTGATTAAACTATAAAGCTATTGTTCGTTAATCTGTGAGGTAAATCTACATGTAACTTTACTCAGAGATAAAGAGATCGGCCCTTAGTCTGTTAAACTATACTAAAATCTTTTACACGTGGCGGTTCCTTAAAAAAAGTATAATTTAGGTCAGGCTCTCGTTTATGGACAACAATGTATATTTAAAAATACAACTTCTGAATTAAAAATTTCATAGTATTTTCAATAATAAAACAGTTATCGATCAATTGCAGATAGGCTAACATGTTGGTGTATCGTTGGATAGGTAAATATGTAAAGAATTTTATGCTAAAATAATATAAGGAGTGTTGCATCTAAAAAAATTTCATAAATTGAACTTAAAATTAGCCATATTTAAGACAAGTCTCAAAACATTGTATATAAAATGAACCTGTTCCGTCACAACTATATGTTAGTTTGCTTGGTATCTTATAAGTCTGCATTTTAAACAATTTTGAAATCATTGCTAACCTACCTAAATTATGATAATTTTATTTGGGATCTGCATGATTCGCCAATTTTACAAAAAAAAATAATTGTTTGGCAAACCTGTAATATTTTTCTAAAATATTTTAGGATTATCTTCAGCATTACCAGTCCATCCTAAAATAAAATATATATTCAATTTAAAAAATATACATTTTTATTTGGCAGGCAAATGCGTAACACCTTGTATACCAAAATTTTTTTTGAGTTATGCCTTTTTCAAAACTATAAAACTTTTATTAAAAACTTGTTTGCGGGCCTATAACACAAATTGAAATATCGAGCAATTACGCACTAATTGGACACCCTGTATATGAATCAGGGATCGACGTATTACCAGGGAGGAAGTATATCGATAAAGAACAGTATGTGCGAAATAATAACTGTTTTGAAACAAAAAATAAGCAGAAACAGTCTAAATATAAAATTTCCTAAATTATTTGGAGCAGATCCTAAGATAATGACACTTGGATAGGTCATGGATAATTGGAGATTTTAAATGAAAGCTATATAAAACATTGTTGTCTATTTATGTTGAATTCAAAACTATTTGAAGTTTTTTCCAGTAATGCGTTAGTCCCAGTTCATCTATATCGGATCATCTGAGCGAGGTAGAGAGATAATGAATTGAACTACTCCAATCCGATACAGAGTTAGGTCATAATATAGAGTAGTCTTCTTCTTATTTTTCTTCTTTAGTTTTTTATGGGCTCAATCCTTGAGAAATATTTACACAGGTTAAATTATTTTTTCAAATTTTGTTATGTGGAAAAGCTGCACCCTCGTGGGTCGGATTTCTGTCCTCACTCTTTCACTGCACCTGATAATTAATTTAAATATTCCTCTGTAATCTTGACACATATTTCTTCTTTCTTTAATAGCTAGTATGTCTTTATAGTACTGGTGTTCTTTTACAAATATTATTGTTAATGTTTTTGTTTTCACTTTATTTTCTTCAGATCCTTCGTTAGGTTGTTGTGTTTGTCTGTTCTACCCTTTACAACTATTAGAGGCATTGCAGTTTTTTTGGTGTGGGATTGTGGTTCTCGTTGTCCTTCACCCTAATTGTTGTACTGACTTTGGGTTCGGATTTTTGTAGGCTTTCTCTTGGTGTTTTGACTGGGTTCATCGTTTTCATTGTCAGTGTCGCTTTATGGCTCGTATCTATTTTGCGGGTTTATCGATATATTGCTTTTTCTTTATATAATTTCTTAGGAGTTTTCAATTTTATCCTGCATTAGTATCCATTTTTGCACCTATTTCGGTGATATTAAGGTTTTCTATCTGTCTCTCAGTTATCCTTTTACTCTTTGGTTCAGGGGTAATTGACGATGTTGTTTGTTTATCTTTAAATTTATAAAGCTGCACTTCTACTTTTACCTGGATTTGTTTAGCGGAAGGATATCTTTTTCCTGACGCCGGGTTTTCGTCTTCACTGGACGTGGGTATTTGTATATCAGTCCCAAAGCTTTACACTTTCGTATGATTGAGGTAAGTAGGGGAATTTTAATTTCTTTAATTTAGATTTAGCACTTGAATGTTCATTTTGTCTTTTTCCTTGTAGAAATTCGTTCAAATAACATTTAGAGGAAAATTCTCCGTAGTATTCCACACTGTAGCGGATTCGTCTGAGTTCATCGGGATGGCAAGTTTGCGTACACTTTGGGCGAAATTACAGAAATAGCAAGTCTACAACTTTGCAAATCTGCAAATATGGCGGACTTACAGATTCAAGTATCAATTTTTCGTATTCCAAAAAGCATCTACAAATCCGTTATATTTATTGTATGACTGTTAAAAAAAGAATATAAATAAGAAATTGACTTCCACGAGTTTGCAGGATGTTTCAACCCTAGCGAGACATTTAACTCAATGTATTTTTTTTGATCGGCAATAGTTGTTTGGGCGATTGCAATCGCAACCAGTATATAAATCAATTTTATTTTTTTCCTAATGCCTCTTGCTGCTGTGTATATCAAGTCATAAATAGTGGGAAAATTGGAAACGTTGTAGGGCGGGAAATTCAAACGTGTATTCAGAAATAGTTTTTCTATACAAATTTACAGTTGGAACAAAAACCATTAATTCACTATATATTAAAATATGCAATAACATTAAATTTTTTATCATGTAAATAATTAATTTAAATTAAGGAAGTTTTAATCATAGTTTAACGTAGTGAATATAGTTACTCTTATAAATATCGCTAAAAAAAATCTAGTGATTATTAATATTTAAACTTGAAAAAATAATATAACAAACCCTTTTTCTATAAATTGTATTTTACATTTTACATTAACAATGTCATTTTAATCTTCGTTTAGTAATTTAAATTTCGTTTGACACAACGGTGGAATTGGCCCTTAGCTAGTAGCTATATATTGATAAAGTGTCTTCATCATAAATGAATCGTGCTAACAAATAAAGTCAAAAAAGTTTCATAATTTTTCATCTTATTATTATTATTATTATTATTATTATTATTATTATTATTATTATTATTATTATTATTATTATTATTATTATTATTATTATTATTATTATTATTATTATTATTATTATTATTATTATTATTATTATTATTATTATTATTATTATTATTATTATTATTATTATTATTATTATTATTATTATTATTATTATTATTATTATTATTATTATTATTATTATTATTATTATTATTATTATTATTATTATTATTATTATTATTATTATTATTATTATTATTATTATTATTATTATTATTATTATTATTGTTATTATTATTATTATTATTATTATTATTATTATTATTATTATTATTATTATTATTATTATTATTATTATTATTATTATTATTATTATTATTATTATTATTATTATTATTATTATTATTATTATTATTATTATTATTATTATTATTATTATTATTATTATTATTATTATTATTATTATTATTATTATTATTATTATTATTATTATTATTATTATTATTATTATTATTATTATTATTATTATTATTATTATTATTATTATTATTATTATTATTATTATTATTATTATTATTATTATTATTATTATTATTATTATTATTATTATTATTATTATTATTTTTGGTTTATCTCGTATTTTAAACGGTAGGTACTATCTTTACGGGTCGAACCAAGGTAAAGAAGCTTTTCTTGTTTTTTCTTTTTATTCCCCGAGAAATTTTCTGACCATGTTGCAGGTACCAAGAACTACTGCCTTCTGCATTTTAATATATATTGATGATGGTACCTCTAACTTTTTCAGAGCTTCATGGAGATTGCGTGGTACTACTCCTGTAGCAGATATAATTATGGGCAAGATGTATACTGCTTTAACCTGCCATAGCTGTTTTACTTCAAGAAGTAATTCGGAATATTTTCTAATTTTTTCAGTATATGCAGCTTGGATATTGCCTGTATTTGGGATAGAAACGTCTATCAAGAACGCAATTATTATTATTATTATTATTATTATTATTATTATTATTATTATTATTATTATTATTATTATTATTATTATTATTATTATTATTATTATTATTATTATTATTATTATTATTATTATTATTATTATTATTATTATTATTATTATTATTATTATTATTATTATTATTATTATTATTATTATTATTATTATTATTATTATTATTATTATTATTATTATTATTATTATTATTATTATTATTATTATTATTATTATTATTATTATTATTATTATTATTATTATTATTATTATTATTATTATTATTATTATTATTATTATTATTATTATTATTATTATTATTATTATTATTATTATTATTATTATTATTATTATTATTATTATTATTATTATTATTATTATTATTATTATTATTATTATTATTATTATTATTATTATTATTATTATTATTATTATTATTATTATTATTATTATTATTATTATTATTATTATTATTATTATTATTATTATTATTATTATTATTATTATTATTATTATTATTATTATTATTATTATTATTATTATTATTATTATTATTATTATTATTATTATTATTATTATTATTATTATTATTATTATTATTATTATTATTATTATTATTATTATTATTATTATTATTATTATTATTATTATTATTATTATTATTATTATTATTATTATTATTATTATTATTATTATTATTATTATTATTATTATTATTATTATTATTATTATTATTATTATTATTATTATTATTATTATTATTATTATTATTATTATTATTATTATTATTATTATTATTATTATTATTATTATTATTATTATTATTATTATTATTATTATTATTATTATTATTATTATTATTATTATTATTATTATTATTATTATTATTATTATTATTATTATTATTATTATTATTATTATTATTATTATTATTATTATTATTATTATTATTATTATTATTATTATTATTATTATTATTATTATTATTATTATTATTATTATTATTATTATTATTATTATTATTATTATTATTATTATTATTATTATTATTATTATTATTATTATTATTATTATTATTATTATTATTATTATTATTATTATTATTATTATTATTATTATTATTATTATTATTATTATTATTATTATTATTATTATTATTATTATTATTATTATTATTATTATTATTATTATTATTATTATTATTATTATTATTATTATTATTATTATTATTATTATTATTATTATTATTATTATTATTATTATTATTATTATTATTATTATTATTATTATTATTATTATTATTATTATTATTATTATTATTATTATTATTATTATTATTATTATTATTATTATTATTATTATTATTATTATTATTATTATTATTATTATTATTATTATTATTATTATTATTATTATTATTATTATTATTATTATTATTATTATTATTATTATTATTATTATTATTATTATTATTATTATTATTATTATTATTATTATTATTATTATTATTATTATTATTATTATTATTATTATTATTATTATTATTATTATTATTATTATTATTATTATTATTATTATTATTATTATTATTATTATTATTATTATTATTATTATTATTATTATTATTATTATTATTATTATTATTATTATTATTATTATTATTATTATTATTATTATTATTATTATTATTATTATTATTATTATTATTATTATTATTATTATTATTATTATTATTATTATTATTATTATTATTATTATTATTATTATTATTATTATTATTATTATTATTATTATTATTATTATTATTATTATTATTATTATTATTATTATTATTATTATTATTATTATTATTATTATTATTATTATTATTATTATTATTATTATTATTATTATTATTATTATTATTATTATTATTTTTTTTTTTTTTTTTTTTTTTAGTGTACGGCTTCAACATCTAAGGTCATTATTATTATTATTATTATTATTATTATTATTATTATTATTATTATTATTATTATTATTATTATTATTATTATTATTATTATTATTATTATTATTATTATTATTATTATTATTATTATTATTATTATTATTATTATTATTATTATTATTATTATTATTATTATTATTATTATTATTATTATTATTATTATTATTATTATTATTATTATTATTATTATTATTATTATTATTATTATTATTATTATTATTATTATTATTATTATTATTATTATTATTATTATTATTATTATTATTATTATTATTATTATTATTATTATTATTATTATTATTATTATTATTATTATTATTATTATTATTATTATTATTATTATTATTATTATTATTATTATTATTATTATTATTATTATTATTATTATTATTATTATTATTATTATTATTATTATTATTATTATTATTATTATTATTATTATTATTATTATTATTATTATTATTATTATTATTATTATTATTATTATTATTATTATTATTATTATTATTATTATTATTATTATTATTATTATTATTATTATTATTATTATTATTATTATTATTATTATTATTATTATTATTATTATTATTATTATTATTATTATTATTATTATTATTATTATTATTATTATTATTATTATTATTATTATTATTATTATTATTATTATTATTATTATTATTATTATTATTATTATTATTATTATTATTATTATTATTATTATTATTATTATTATTATTATTATTATTATTATTATTATTATTATTATTATTATTATTATTATTATTATTATTATTATTATTATTATTATTATTATTATTATTATTATTATTATTATTATTATTATTATTATTATTATTATTATTATTATTATTATTATTATTATTATTATTATTATTATTATTATTATTATTATTATTATTATTATTATTATTATTATTATTATTATTATTATTATTATTATTATTATTATTATTATTATTATTATTATTATTATTATTATTATTATTATTATTATTATTATTATTATTATTATTATTATTATTATTATTATTATTATTATTATTATTATTATTATTATTATTATTATTATTATTATTATTATTATTATTATTATTATTATTATTATTATTATTATTATTATTATTATTATTATTATTATTATTATTATTATTATTATTATTATTATTATTATTATTATTATTATTATTATTATTATTATTAGAATTATCAGAATCAGACGTACTAGAAGCAATTTTATCTCTTCCAAATAAACCTGGACTCGACTACCATGGTTTAAATGCCATTATTATTAAATCCTCTCTCGATTCGCTAGTTGAACCGTTAACGGTTATATTTAATAAATGTTTAGATGAAGGTAACTGGCCCTTATCGCTTAAGATCTCTAAAATAATTCCTGTTTTTAAAAAAGGTAATGAATGTGATTTAGGTAATTACCGACCTATAGCGATAGTGCCAGTTATCTCGAAAATATTTGAAAAAATCCTAAAAGGAAAACTTATTTCGTATCTGGAAACAAAATCGCTACTTTCCACTGCTCAATTTGGTTTCCAGAAGCATAAATCCACAACTACTGCTCTCATTAGTGTCCTTGAGGAGGTAGTCGAAGGATTGGATCAAGGGGATTCAACTAACGCAGTTATGTGTGACTTAACAAAAGCCTTCGACTGCGTCACCACTGATATTTTAATTAGAAAAATGGAATTTTACGGCCTTAGAGGCCAGGTATTAAACCTATTTAATTCGTACCTTGTAGATAGGTTCCAGTATGTAAACTACAACAACCTGAATTCTAGTCTGTCTGCTATAAAAAATGGGGTACCCCAAGGTTCAGTTTTGGGCCCTATATTGTTTTTATTGTATGTTAATGACTTACCTTCCGTTGTGAGCAGACAGAGTTCAGTTGTACTATTCGCGGATGACACCACCATATTAACTAGAGGTGATGAAGCGATGAGCAGAGAGAGTTTAGATGTGACAAAAATTTGGTTTGCTGCTAATAAGCTGAAAATCAATGAAAGTAAAACTCAGAATATGTTATTTAGTACGGATAAATTTGCATCTAAATCTAAACCAGTTAAACTTCTAGGCATAACATTTGATACGAGTTTAAACTGGTCCAGTCATATAGACACTCTCTGTTCTAAGCTTTCCACTCAGTTATTTCTTATGAGACAGTTGCGAAGTGGTATCAAATGTAACAGAGTAATGGCCACGGCATACTATGCTTTAGTACACAGTCATTTGACTTACGGCGTAATACTCTGGGGCTGCTCAAGCAGTGCTCATAAAGCCTTCTCAATTCAAAAGGCGGCCGTGCGCATTGTTGATGCTGCAGAGTGTCGCGCCCACTGCCGTGAAGTATTTAAAAAGTATAAGATTCTCCCACTTCCCTGTATTTATCTTTTTGAGTCTTTGATGCAGATACATAAAAATCTGCCTACCATCATTAGACATTCTGATCTGCATGGATATAATACTAGAGGAGCGGATAATCTTGTAACTTCATATTCTAGAATTAGCACAACCCAACAAAATAAAATCGATGTTAGATTGTATAATAAATTAGATCTAATTTTCAAAGATAAGCACATCAAAGACATGTCTGTAAACAACTTTCATAAATTTGTAAAAACATTTCTTGTCGAACATTGCTTCTACACTGTTGCGGAGTTCTTGGAATTTAATATCTAGATTTTATAATTATGAATGTATTATGACTTCAAATGTACAGATAATAATGTATGTATAGGTGGTCAATAAATGTATTCTATTCTATTATTATTATTATTATTATTATTATTATTATTATTATTATTATTATTATTATTATTATTATTATTATTATTATTATTATTATTATTATTATTATTATTATTATTATTATTATTATTATTATTATTATTATTATTATTATTATTATTATTATTATTATTATTATTATTATTATTATTATTATTATTATTATTATTATTATTATTATTATTATTATTATTATTATTATTATTATTATTATTATTATTATTATTATTATTATTATTATTATTATTATTATTATTATTATTATTATTATTATTATTATTATTATTATTATTATTATTATTATTATTATTATTATTATTATTATTATTATTATTATTATTATTATTATTATTATTATTATTATTATTATTATTATTATTATTATTATTATTATTATTATTATTATTATTATTATTATTATTATTATTATTATTATTATTATTATTATTATTATTATTATTATTATTATTATTATTATTATTATTATTATTATTATTATTATTATTATTATTATTATTATTATTATTATTATTATTATTATTATTATTATTATTATTATTATTATTATTATTATTATTATTATTATTATTATTATTATTATTATTATTATTATTATTATTATTATTATTATTATTATTATTATTATTATTATTATTATTATTATTATTATTATTATTATTATTATTATTATTATTATTATTATTATTATTATTATTATTATTATTATTATTATTATTATTATTATTATTATTATTATTATTATTATTATTATTATTATTATTATTATTATTATTATTATTATTATTATTATTATTATTATTATTATTATTATTATTATTATTATTATTATTATTATTATTATTATTATTATTATTATTATTATTATTATTATTATTATTATTATTATTATTATTATTATTATTATTATTATTATTATTATTATTATTATTATTATTATTACAGGGTTCTGTATTGGGCCCTGTTCTATTTTTAATATATATTAATGACTTGCCGCGGAACATGAAACACTGTACTAGTATCATGTTTGCAGATGATACCACTCTCCTATCCAAAGATGACACGATCTCGAGCAGAACTTGTTTAGAGTCCTCTAATAAATGGTTTGCGGCAAACGATTTAAAGCTAAATAATATAAAAACTCAAAACGTTACTTTTTCTTCCAGTAAAGTCAAACTAGCCGGGTCAGTAAACCTGCTAGGAGTAATGCTTGATGCCGGTTTGAATTGGTCGCGCCATGTAGACAATGTCTGTTCAAAATTGGCGTCCCAAATTTTTGCACTCAGGCAAATAGCGAGTTTTTCAGGAAAATCAGTGCTAAAAACTGTTTATTATGCAATTATACATAGCCATCTGACTTATGGTGTCGTGTTCTGGGGCGGCAGTTATCACTCTCAGAAGGCTTTTGTTCTCCAAAAAGCTGCCTTGAGGATTATTGACGGTGCAGAACTCGACCTGACATGTAAGCAGCTATTTAAAAGGTACAGGATTCTTCCATTGCCTTGTCTGTATATATTGGAATCATTAAAAGAAATATATAAAAAACGTAATTCATTGGATTCGCATAATAATCATCACAGCTACAATACAAGGAATGCGGAGAGTCTAGTTCCTTTTAAATCAAGAATTTGCCTGACGCATAATAATAAATTGGATTTGGTCCTTTATAATCAATTTGTAAACTGTCATAGGAATATTAATATAGGTGCTCTAAATTTAAAACGATTTAGTAATTTAGTTAAGGAGTTTTTATTGACAGAATGTTTTTATAGCATAGACGAATACAAAAATTTTACGAGATGATTTTATCAGTTTTAACAATTTTAACATTTTATCCACTTTACATTATTTTTTTCATGTTTGTTTTTGTCTGTAAACCTAAAATATTTTATATTTATTAATTTACGACACTTTACTGTTTTATCTTTAGTTATATTTTGGTTAGTTTAGTGTTTATACTTTGTAAAATGACATAAAATATATTGTAATATGTAAATATGTCAATAAACTATCTATCTATCTATTATTATTATTATTATTATTATTATTATTATTATTATTATTATTATTATTATTATTATTATTATTATTATTATTATTATTATTATTATTATTATTATTATTATTATTATTATTATTATTATTATTATTATTATTATTATTATTATTATTATTATTATTATTATTATTATTATTATTATTATTATTATTATTATTATTATTATTATTATTATTATTATTATTATTATTATTATTATTATTATTATTATTATTATTATTATTATTATTATTATTATTATTATTATTATTATTATTATTATTATTATTATTATTATTATTATTATTATTATTATTATTATTATTATTATTATTATTATTATTATTATTATTATTATTATTATTATTATTATTATTATTATTATTATTATTATTATTATTATTATTATTATTATTATTATTATTATTATTATTATTATTATTATTATTATTATTATTATTATTATTATTATTATTATTATTATTATTATTATTATTATTATTATTATTATTATTATTATTATTATTATTATTATTATTATTATTATTATTATTATTATTATTATTATTATTATTATTATTATTATTATTATTATTATTATTATTATTATTATTATTATTATTATTATTATTATTATTATTATTATTATTATTATTATTATTATTATTATTATTATTATTATTATTATTATTATTATTATTATTATTATTATTATTATTATTATTATTATTATTATTATTATTATTATTATTATTATTATTATTATTATTATTATTATTATTATTATTATTATTATTATTATTATTATTATTATTATTATTATTATTATTATTATTATTATTATTATTATTATTATTATTATTATTATTATTATTATTATTATTATTATTATTATTATTATTATTATTATTATTATTATTATTATTATTATTATTATTATTATTATTATTATTATTATTATTATTATTATTATTATTATTATTATTATTATTATTATTATTATTATTATTATTATTATTATTATTATTATTATTATTATTATTATTATTATTATTATTATTATTATTATTATTATTATTATTATTATTATTATTATTATTATTATTATTATTATTATTATTATTATTATTATTATTATTATTATTATTATTATTATTATTATTATTATTATTATTATTATTATTATTATTATTATTATTATTATTATTATTATTATTATTATTATTATTATTATTATTATTATTATTATTATTATTATTATTATTATTATTATTATTATTATTATTATTATTATTATTATTATTATTATTATTATTATTATTATTATTATTATTATTATTATTATTATTATTATTATTATTATTATTATTATTATTATTATTATTATTATTATTATTATTATTATTATTATTATTATTATTATTATTATTATTATTATTATTATTATTATTATTATTATTATTATTATTATTATTATTATTATTATTATTATTATTATTATTATTATTATTATTATTATTATTATTATTATTATTATTATTATTATTATTATTATTATTATTATTATTATTATTATTATTATTATTATTATTATTATTATTATTATTATTATTATTATTATTATTATTATTATTATTATTATTATTATTATTATTATTATTATTATTATTATTATTATTATTATTATTATTATTATTATTATTATTATTATTATTATTATTATTATTATTATTATTATTATTATTATTATTATTATTATTATTATTATTATTATTATTATTATTATTATTATTATTATTATTATTATTATTATTATTATTATTATTATTATTATTATTATTATTATTATTATTATTATTATTATTATTATTATTATTATTATTATTATTATTATTATTATTATTATTATTATTATTATTATTATTATTATTATTATTATTATTATTATTATTATTATTATTATTATTATTATTATTATTATTATTATTATTATTATTATTATTATTATTATTATTATTATTATTATTATTATTATTATTATTATTATTATTATTATTATTATTATTATTATTATTATTATTATTATTATTATTATTATTATTATTATTATTATTATTATTATTATTATTATTATTATTATTATTATTATTATTATTATTATTATTATTATTATTATTATTATTATTATTATTATTATTATTATTATTATTATTATTATTATTATTATTATTATTATTATTATTATTATTATTATTATTATTATTATTATTATTATTATTATTATTATTATTATTATTATTATTATTATTATTATTATTATTATTATTATTATTATTATTATTATTATTATTATTATTATTATTATTATTATTATTATTATTATTATTATTATTATTATTATTATTATTATTATTATTATTATTATTATTATTATTATTATTATTATTATTATTATTATTATTATTATTATTATTATTATTATTATTATTATTATTATTATTATTGTTATTATTATTATTATTATTATTATTATTATTGTTATTATTATTATTATTATTATTATTATTATTATTATTATTATTATTATTATTATTATTATTATTATTATTATTATTATTATTATTTACTTTGGTGCTCCCGGTCGTCTTATAAATGATTCTTTAAGAAAGTTAATATCACAAACATTGCATTACTATTTCGGTACGTTAACTATCTTTGGCTAACAAAAATCAGAAATTGCACAACAAATAATTAATTTACTTGATATGAAAACTAATGCCTAAGTAAATAAATTTTTAAAATAAACAAAAAACAAAACAACAAATTCTTCTTGAATCTTAGGAAATAAGACAAAAGCAACCATCCATATAAACTGAAACAGAAAAAAATTAAATGCAGCAACTTCAAATCATTTTGTTTGTCTTTTAGACATTGCAGCAGCCCTCATACTATCATTATAATACTTTCTTATTATTAATAGTAGACAAGTTTTAACTAAATGAAAAAAGACGTCTGTTTTATGTTCTTTATATTGTAAACCAGAGACGGCTCGTGGCCTAGTCTGCAAGAAGGCTGGCTCACCCTATATACTTTATACAAATACATATTTCTATTAGAATACAATGTAATATTTCTGCTTTTTGTATTCTTATAGATATATATTTTTATTAAGTATATAGGGTGTGCCTTTTAAAAGTAGTCTCCTCATAGACTAGGCTACGATTCGGCTCTGATGTAAACCATTTAAAATCAACATGGTCTGGCAAAAAAAGTTTAATTTTTTGAATTATGTTGTCAATATAACCCTATAGTGGTAAAACTATATTATGAATTTTTTAAAGAAATTCAATAACATTTCTTTGTACATAAATAAAACGTCTTTTACCATCATTTTCTTTAAAATAAGTAAAAGTATCGATGGTCTTCTAACATGTCTGTAAATTAACTTTACACTCATTGCAGTCAAAACTATTAAGTTTCTTAATAAACCCTGCAACATAACTAGTGGCTTGACTCAAATTCTGCTTCTTTAATTTTGTATATATTATTAAAATGAACTTTATCTTCACAGGACTCTGTAGGTGTGATAACAATATTACTAAGTACTACTATCTGGTTTTGAGGATGCTAAAGCAAAGCAAAGCAAATCTTTTAGCAGCCGTGAACGATATGTGTTTGTAAACGGTTTTGTATCAAAATATGATTTTCACATAATGTATAATGATTGGTTGTAAGTGGAATGAGTGGAATGTTTAAAATACGACACCATTCATTTCTTTGATCAATATCACAAGGAAATTTAAAAATGTTTGTTCTTAAAATTTACGTTTGAAATGTACCTTATAAAATGTACTATAATAATTAGAAATTATGCGTTTATAATGAATTCTGCCTGGTAAAGACATGTTAAAGCATCAAAATACCTTTACTTGATTTTAAATAATCCTAAATAACATATCTAAAAAAATAAATAAAAGTAGTTCCACTCACATGTTTTCGTCGACAACCAAAACCATAACATAACCACACATTTGTTTGATTTTGATGTTATTTGTTGACAGCGCGCGCGGGTCCCGCTATAGCGGGCAGCCAGCAGTTATGCAGCGGACAGAAAGCCATCTTCACATAGTGTAAATAACTAAGTGAAGGCATGTTCTTTTTAGTTTGTTGTAATATATTAATTAAAATTTTTGAAACAACACTTTTTGTGTGTTACTGAACGAGATGTTATTAAATTAATCAAAGTGCTTTACATTTTAATACAATTTTGCTATTGTAAAACGGACTTCAGAGCACCCAAGCGCGGAGTTACATGCGCAGAAACGTGTTTACGTATTGTGCATATGATATAAACCCCGTGCTCTACCCTTTCTAACCTCTTTGTATAAAACCAAGATTGTTTATTTTAATAGAAACCATGGAAACGAAATAAACAGACATACACTCACACAGATAAATAAGGCCCGAGTCGGGTAAATTATCATCCTGTAAACTGGATCGAAACCTGCTAGACCCATTTCATACACCCATCTGCTAACTCTTCTTATGGTTAATAGGATCAATATATTTATATGCTATGCCTTCTATAAGGGCATAAAGTTGTCAGTTTTAGTATATAAGTTACACGTCGACAAAGTCAAAAACCAGCAACATCAGCGACCTGTAGCACTGGTTAGAGTTTTATTGAAAAGGGATAAATATTTATATGAACATCAATGTAAAAGAGAAAGAAAGTCATACATTTAATTTTTAATTGGAACATCGAACAAATTTTTCTATCAAGGTTCACGTCTCTGTTGTCTCTTGTATTATCTATATATGAATACATGATAATAATTCCTTTGTTTCACGATTTCCTCGTATATCAAATAAACCGATTTTGATTAAATTGATGCCGGGCACAAGTGAAGACAATCGAGATAATTGCCGAAAACCATTTTTGTTTATTAGAGAGCAAAAAACGTCATTAAAAATTTAAAAATAACCAAGCATAACGCAACAACGACCACCGGGATTCAAAACTTGGAACAGTTTTACGATTTGTATCACGATAATAATTTGAAATTTCAAACTGAACGTTAGTTAATTTCGAAAAAAGAGAACGGGAGAACAATGAAAAAAAGTCGCACGCGAAAGTTGTTATTTAATTTGGTGTCTCACAACAGTAATTATTATTTGACCAGAACTTATGTGAGTATGTGAAAGGTTTTTTGGAAATGAATGGAATTATGCGTGTGTGAAATTTGGATGTTGAATGTTTCTAACGTCAGTGCATGTGATTTAAATTTATGATTCACATCCAGTTCTGTTTTCAAATTGCAACAGCTGTTAAATTTTTTCATTGGAAAATTTTATTACCTAAATGTTAATTTCAGCTACAATTTTGAAACAAATTTTGATAATAACTAGTACAAAAGTAACATCCAACTAGCCTAAGGACCCATTTGTAACTACTGATAGGTCTTTAGTTATTGTCATCAGCCAAAAGGTCCTGGAGTCCAGAACGAACATCCATTCACCAGTGGAAAATAAAAATATTAAAAAAATAAAATAAAAGAAACAAAATTATCCCTTAATTGCATAGTCAAGCGGCTTTGGCAACAAGTTACAGAATCATTCTAGTCCTAAGGAAGTAGAAACGCAGATGCTTCACAAATGCTTGGAATATTTCATAACTTATTTTTGGAAAGGGGCGGAGAAAATAATAAGTATTAAAACAGTAACAAATGTATATTTGAGGTGCCTAGAAGCAAAACTAGATATTTCCAATTTTTAAATTTTTGCGGGAAATGTATCGATGTTTTAAATATGACAATACCGCATCGATTGCAAGTCTAACCAAAATCCAGTAACGTGCAAAATCAGATATTGTCCACATTTATGGTCTTCATGCGGAATATTTCGAAACAATCATAAGCAATTATATCCAATTTGCAGTGACGTTATTGTTGGTTAAATCAATATTATTAGTTTTATTGTAAACTGTGGGGAGAGGATCGCTTAGGCGTTTTGTTGATCAATATTCAAAGTGTTTTTTTGGTTTTTGTAACTGTAAAGTTGTGAATATGAGTGTCCTAACTGAAAGAACCACCGATTTAACCAGAAACAAAGTTGTAAATAAAAATTATTGAAAAGTAATCTTGCATCAGAGAAAAGGTAAATTTGTTTATTTTTACGCGTAACAAATGATTTAATTTCAGTTTTCAAGAATACCTTTCTAAATTTAAGTTATAACAGAGTCAATGGCGTGCTAAAACGTTTTCTTGCAACTGGAACTATGCTTGGGAAAATCGCGGTGGTGACAGGGTGAAGAACAAAAATTTACACAAAAAAAAATTAAATTATGGACTTAAGACCATTTCTATAGTCGAGAGTCATTACTGTCGAGATCACAGTTCCAGAGAATATATTTCAAACGATTTAAGCATTAATAAAATGTTGAAAATGAATAAGCAGGGAAAGAAAGTTTCTTTAGAGCATTGTTTAACACAAAATTTAATTTAGGATTAAATGCTCCCCAAACTGACGTATGCTGAAGATGTTTAGAACTTCAATCTAGAATTAAAAACACAAGAGATTTAAATCAGAAACAGGAATTAATGACGGAAAGTAGAATCCATAAGCTAAAAGAAAAAGCTTTTTTTATCTGCTAAAAGAAGAGAAGGCTGAGATGCTAACCGTGTCATAAGACTGTCAAAAAAATCTAGTGTTACCCTTAAGATGTGTTATGCGATGAAAACCGTGGCAATGAAGAAGTAGAAGAATCTCAAGAAGAGCTCATTTGTGAGTCTCAAGTGGACGACAATAAATTTGTGTAACTACTATTCTTATTTAAATTATAATTAATTTGTTCATAAAAATTTTAAAGACCTTCACTTATTATTGCCTATTACGATAGGTCTCTTTAATAATAACGCTATAATAAGAAACTATAAGTCGAGCGAAATTCAAAATAATATATTTTTTATTCCAACTTTTAAAACCAAATATTTTAATTTTATTTTTCGGGTTAATATCTTTAAACTTCGATAAAAATCTACGGTTTTCAAGAAAATATTAACAAAAATCATATTTTAACCCCCTATATTGAAAATTCATAGAGAAACTGTAAATTGTAAAAATTACAGTTTTTTATGATGGATATATCTGGTTTTGCATCTAGGCGCCTAATTTAAAATAAGTACAAAATGACTAATAATCTCGAGAATAAATAAATCAAATTATATTTAGGAAATAAAGCATGATTTAATAATATATCCAAACTAGATAAACTTCCTATTGAATTATAATAATTTGGAATTATTAACAACTAAAATATCACTGGAAACTTTACCAATATAATACTCGGAACGAAAATTAAAAAAAAATAGGCATTTATATGTAATCCATTGATTATCAAAAAACAAAACACAACAATACTTTTAAAATAAGTTAAAGATATTTAACTATAGTACATAAATCGCTGCACAACACTTTTCTTTACACATTACGGTGTCTCGGGAGTTAGGGTTCAATGTAAGCCATTGACTAGAGTAATAACCTAATTATTTGTTTTATTTCAATACGTGTGTTTTATTGTAAATATTAAGTTAAAACATTAATAAATTCTTTTTAGGATTTTTGTTAATTTCTTTATAGTTTCAAATAATAAGAAAACCAATTTATTATTAGACAAATAAATAAGGATATAAATATTATGCAAATATTTGGCATTAGTTCCTTTATCACAATTTTTATCTATATAAGAAGGCCACATTGAATTAGGTAGATTGTTTTGTTGTCTCTTATTGTTGTATGTTATACATTCCAATAGTAGTTGCTTTACCGTAACAACAGTGTTTCATCATATAGTTCATAACATTTCATAACTAAACATTTCATTTTATTTCAGTCATAGATAATAAGATAGTATTATTTAAAGTACAATTATTTATTTTGTTTTAACACATTGAGCCACATGTGCCCAACGGTAAAGATTATCCGATTTACGGTCTGGACCCGTGGATACCCAACAACTTGCATTTCAAGTAACTCTTGTGTTCAGTTTTTATATAGAATTTATGTATGTTAGCGGATTAAGTTGACCCCAGGGGACAACAGAACCGCACGTGGACCGAGCAGAATAGATGAATTAATTATAAATTTTGAGTTGTGAAAAACGTAAAGAAATTATTTTCATTAGTTACAAATAAAAAATTAAACTGAAATACTAATTAGTAAAAGAAATAAAAGTTTAGTTAAAAAATCACTGTAATCCTAAAACCAAAATATTGAAGCTACTCGTACTTAAAAAATTGAAAACTCTTACAACTAAAATATTTCGGTATCTATTCATACTACAAAAAATAAACGTAAATATATCGAGAAAGAAACGACATTGGGTGGGCATGTGGTGCCACGATATAAATTTAAGTCACGGGCCGACGTGCCCACGGGTAAGCACTGGTAAGAACTGAAATAAACCGAAATAGGTAAAAAGAAACTATTGTAAATAAAAAAAGTGGCAACAAAAGTTTGAAATATAAGTGGAATGATTACGTCAGTGTGTAAAAATTAATTTTTTTAATAAAATGACCAAGTGCATTCCGCTTACAAAGCCATCATCAAAGCCGTTCTAATAGGCGTTACAAATTAACAATTTAAATATTAAAAGAAACTTACGTCTATCATCGAAAGGTATGCATAAATATTCCAGAAACATTGCAGAAACATTGCGGGTATAAGATGGGGATGTAACCCAAACACACTGCAATTGGTGTATACAGCAATAGTAAGACCAATCATCACTTACGGGGCTATAGCCTTGAGTAACATAACCAGTTTAGCTACTACGAGAGCTAACATCTCAAAAGAGCAAAGACTAGCTGGTGTTTGTATCACCGGTGCAATGAGAAACTGTCCTACAGCCGCAATGGAGGTGATCTTAAACCTCACCCCTTTACATTTAATGATAGAAAATGTGGCAAAAAGTACACGATATAGAAAATCATGAACGGTATAATCAGACGAAAGTCTACTAACTTTAGTACCGAAGATACTTGAGATATGCCAGGATGAAATGAATGTACAGTTTTATAAAAATCTTCAAAACCACAGAGCTGGGCTGCAAGAACGAATAAGGCCGTGGATGGTTCCAAAACCATAAAAGGAACTGGAATAGGAGTGTATTGGCCTAGAACCACTTTAAAAGCAGAAATTCATGTCATTGAGAAGTGTATTTAATTTAACATCGAGAGAAAATATCGGAGACAAGAGATTATCATCATGTCCAATAGCCAAGCGGCTATCAAAGCGCTGAGCTGTTAAGAAATCAGCTCAAAAATTGTTTGGAGATGTCTAGAAAAACCGAATGAGCTAGGCGAAGAAAATACAGTTAGTTTCACTTGGGCCTTGGGACATAACTGGGTAAAGGATAACGAGATTGAGGACAGTCTCGCAAGGATAGGAACTCAGACATCCTTTGTGTGACCTGAGCTGTTCTGCGGTATCGGCAGCAAAACATTATAAGGATAGATTAAAAAATACTTGGGCAGTAGAAGAACCGATAATTGAAACAATCTCTTGGGACTAAGACAGGCTAAGATACTTCTGGATAAATATAACCAAAAAAGATAGGAAGCCTGTATCTGCCTGAGCAAGAACAGGCTACGCATTGTAACAGGGATCCTTACTGGGCATGGCCATTTCAAAGCACACCAAAGTAAATTCAAAGTAGTAAAGGATAATGAGTACAGATTCTGTGAGGAGGAAGACGAAACAATTAATTAAATTCTGACTGAATGTGTAGCACTCCAGAATCCAAGGGCACTATGCATAGGATCATATCAAATAGAAGAAGCCACTCCAAATCCTACTTTTTCTTGAGAATATAGGACTGAAAGTGTCTTTTTTTAGGTTGAAGTGTATTAACACCCCATTCCCAACATAACATACGTCTAAGACCTTCCCCAAAGAATCAATCAAAAAATACATTAAGTTGTTATTTTTGATTGAAGTAGAAGGTGTCTTAGACGTAAGTTTATTATCTGTTAATTATTAAATTAGTGTTTGTAACGCCTTTTAAGGCGGCTTTGCTGATGACTTTATAAGCCAAAAGCTCTCAGACTAATTTTAATAAAAAAAATTAAATTTTAATAAAAAAAATTAAATTTTTACACCCTGGCATATTCATTCCACTTACATTTAACCAGTAGTGTATACACCCCTTCCAGTCTACTTATTTAATAAAAGTTTGATCCCAAGGGTCGAACAGCTGACCTAGCGTGAGGCTTAACGTGTTAAGAACATTTTTAAGGCGATTTCACAAAATTGTTTTATAAATGTGCCAACTATTATATTCTTAAAACCACCTCCAACCAATAATTTAAGCACTACGCTCTTATTAGAGTCTTTGACAAAAGTTACAAGATAACATTGCAACAGTTTTATAATTTTGTTACCCTGCACCCTACGGTGGATAAATAAAAGAAGAGAAGAGAACAAAGAAATGTTATTTTGTGTCAAGAAGTATCTGGATGGTCCGAGAAGGTTCAACGGGGCTATATAAGTCGATGATCCTGACGTTACAGTTTACGTTAATGTTGTATAGTTGTATAGTTAAACTGTAAAAGTTAAGTTAAAAATAAATTGAGCAGTAACTCAATTTAGTAAAAAAACCAGTGTGACAAAATGAAGAATGGAGAAATTATCTGTTAAAGATTCAAAAACTTTAGGATGCATTTGAAAATGTAAAAACAAAAACCCTCCAATTCCCCCTACGAAATTAATGAATCCATCACCACAATCTCAAGGTGAAAACAAACCAAAGAAAAATTAAAAAAGCTAGAAAGAGAAGAAAACATTTTTCCAAGCCATGGATCGAACCTGGAATTCCGAGTTTACGTCTCGATATCTTTACCCATTAGGCTATCGCAGCACATAGCTGAGACGGTCGAATTAACGAAATTCAAAATATCACAACTCCAGTCGTTGTACTGACATTCTTCCCTTCCTCAGCTCTCTCAATTCTCTTTAGAGCCAATGTTAAATCAATGGTTATCAGATATAATATATTCGTAGTCACACGCTGGCATAATTTTGTTTTACTTTATTAACTTTCCGTTATTTAGATGGTGAAATTTTCCATTCATGTGACATGTATTTGTTTTTACGAGTTATAGCCCACCTGTTTAAAATTTATTATTTTTGATGGTCTAACTATTATATTAAGAAAATTTGTTGTTTATGTCCAAAATTAATAAATTATTGTTTTATTTTGTTTTCAGATGCCTACGGAGTGCATTACAAACCCTCTACAGAGGGAATTGGCGGATTCTATAATAAGGATGGTACCTTTGGATGAAATTAGGATTCTTTTGGCATGTGGAGCTAAAGTGAGTTTTAAAATTACCACATATTTATATTCCTTTTACTTCGAATCTCTGAATATGAAGGGTGTATTACAAGTTATAAAAAATTGATAGTATTTCAATGTCAATCTTTTATTGACTGACAATTTCAAATAATAGATTAACAGAGTTTTTAGTTTACGCTATTTATATTTTTCATACCTTTAAAATAGCTGAATACTTGATTATTTTCATTTACGATTTTAAGAGCGACTTTCTTAGCGCCAACCCATGATATAATTTTAAAAATAAATGCCGTCTAAAGCCACAGATGCAGAAGATTGAAAAGTATATCGATGTTGAGTAGAATAAAAGAAAATTTACGAGTTGCTCTTGGGAATAACATATGGAAAATTTGGGTTTCCTTATCAAAAAAATTTACCGACCCCAAAATGCACCTATACATTCGGGTCATTCAAGAAAATATGTTTTTCGGGCTAGTGACGACGTACTTTTTTATTCATTCGATGAGCTTGTGTGGAAAAATCAGGCAATATCTCGATTTTTCCTTAGAAGATTACGCCCTTATTTCAACCCTTTAGCCACTTGCAACGTTAAAGCCTTTAGTTTTCCGAAGCCTTGTTCTAATAAATTTTTCATATAAACGACTTGCGTGAAAAAATGGGTAACAAATAACCTTTCGTTTTTGTTAGGGAAAATCGAATTTTCCATGTGTTATCCTCAGCAGCCACTCGTAAATTTCCTTTCATTCTACTTAAAATCGATGTATTTTTCAACCCTCTTTGAGGCTTGTATGCGAAAATGAGGCACCTAAACCTGTCACTATCTGAGGGACTAAAAGTGTAGCGAAATATACCAACACTTGGAAGAACGTGGACATCGAAAAATACGATACGGTGGTGCGTGGAAAGTGCTTGTGTTGCCACTTCTTTCTTATATACAACTAATAATTATTAAAAATAACAAAAGAAAAATAAATTAATCTGGCAGTAAATAGTATACATAGTATACAGGGTGGGATAATTAAAAGTTCTACTCCCTCCCCTTATATTCGTTATTTAGATATCGGAATAATTTTTTGTCTGTTTAAAAGACTATTTACAAATACTTTCAAAGAAATCCAATTATTTTCGAAAATAACAGAAAATCGCAATTTATTATTTCTTTTTTAAATTGAAACCCACTTTTTTATTGTAAATTTGAATTTTTGGGACATTATTGTATAAAATCATGTATTGAAAAATTTCTTGCAGTTGTCAAAATGGCCACCATATTGGGTACTATTTTTTCTAAACATGTTACTATTAATTCGTTTGTGCTTCAAAATTCCAGACCCAGTTACCGTTTACCAGTGGCGTATCCAAGCATTTTTATTATTAGCAAACCGTTTAATAATTCCATCCACTTTTATCTTCGTTGTTAATCGAGATATCGGAATGAAAACAGATACTTTCATGTGCTGGATCCAATTGTTATGGCTTACTTTTGATTTATCCGAATATTACTGAAAATCGCCATTTATTTTTTAAATTAAAATTGAAACCCATTTTTTGTGGGCCATTTTTGGATAAAAAGCGTATATTGAAAATTTTATGTTAGCTGTCAAAATGGCCGCTATATTGGATAATATTTTTCTAAACATATTACTATTAATTCGTTTATGGAAAAAGTTATGGGAATGTGTGATCTTTATATCATTTTAAGCTTTAAAATTTCTATAAAGACCCACCAGTGGCGTATCTTAGCGTTTTCATTATAGCAAACCGTTTAATAATTCCATCCCCTTCTATCTTCGTTGTTAATTGAGATATTGGAACGAACAGTTTTTTGTTTAAAAGTTTAGAAGAAGTACTGTCATATACTTTATTCATTTGGTCTGTGACATCATGGCTTACTTTCAGTTTTTCGGAAATCGAAATTTATTTTTAATTTTTAAATAGAAACTTCCTTTTTTATTGAAAATTTGAATTTCAGGGACATTTATGGATAAGAAGCGTTTGGTTAAAATTTTCTGTCAGCTGTCAAAATGACCGTAATATTGGATAATTAATTTTTTTAATGTTACTGTTAATTAGTTTATAGAAAAAATATGGGAATGTATAAAATCTTTGTGAGCTTCAAAGTTCCCATTGAGACCTATTTACAGTGTAACAGTGGCATATCTAAGATTTTTGGTTATTACCAAATCGTTCAATAATTTAACCCGCTCTTATCTTTTTTATTAATTGAAATATCGGAATGAAAACTATGTTGTTTGAAAGCTTGGAATAAATACTGTCAAGTACTTCATTCAACTGGTATGTCATGACTTACTTCCGTTTTTTCGAAAATAAAAGTAAATCGCAATTTATTTTTAATTTTTAAATTGAAACTTTATTATTAAAACTTTAAATTTCTTGAGCATTACAATGTTAAAAAGATTTGTGTTCGGCGAGAATTAGCTAACATCTCTTGGCAACGTTGTCAACTACATTAAATCTGTAGCCTGGCTCACGAGCTAGGAGGTGCCTATCTACTTAGGAGGATGCACAATGATCCTAGGGAGACCTTAGTACCGTGGGTTAACTCACCCTCCACACGTTACAGATACAGATGAAAAGACGGATTTTACTATGAGTCTACGACATAAACATGATTCACACGGTACGGTAAATCATCCAATAGTTAACGTTATCTAACATTGGCCATATCGTCTGGATGTGGCTTAAGGTATGATGATGAATTTTTGTAAGCTGTAATCAATTGCCAAGTTGTTTTTAATAAACCAATTTTGTATGTAGCATACAGTATTGATTTTAAGTTTTTTCCCATTTAATTTGATATATTTTTTCATGATTCCTAATGGCAGAAAGCTTGTGTGTCCAAAGATCAGTTACTAGTGAAATTTTGGTAGGGTTTAAAATAACTAAATGTTTTAGAACAATACACAAATCTTTAATTTTATATCAAGGATAAAAGTGTTCATTTTGTTTTTATAGTCTAATAGGATAGTTTTGTAATTAGGTGGGATAAAGTTAAGTATAGTCTGAACTATATTGATAATGAAAGGCGGAACTAGAATACTGCACAGTAGTTGTAACAGTCCCTAGTAAAATAAACTTTACTTGTTCAATTTTTATAAATTATAGGCCAAAGGTAGTAACTTGCTTCAGAAATATAATTGACCTTAACTATATTTTATCCACAAATATAAGGAAAGTGCTATGTTAGCTACAACCGATTTTTGATTTAGGTGAACGAGCCAGTGACGCAAGGTTTGATGCCTTTGCATTATGCAGTCTGGCAAAGGTACTATGAAGCTACTCAGCTCCTGTTAACGAGAGGTGGAAACGTCAATGCTACAGACGAATGTGGATACAGCGCTCTCCACTTATCTGCTGAACACGGGTTAGTTTTAATACTATTTATAACTTTGCATAATGTAACTACTCGTACTATTTGATAAATATTTATTTTGTAGTTTTCTTTTAAAACCTACATTTGTTCTATTTTTACGCGGTGTTTTTAGATAGCATTTTATTAGTTTCTTTATATATTATATTTATAACTTTAAATTCATCTTTACTATGATCCTATATTGAGTTGAGTTCGAATTTAAGCAAGCAAAGCTTCTCAAATATGTTATTTTAAACTAGACCACTTTGGATACGTGCCCATCAAATTCTCGTGGTGCTACTCAAGTTTTTCGGTTGGAGAATTATTGACGAAACCTCTGGAGACTCGAAGAGAAAGAGGAGCCGAAATGGTCTCTTAAGATCATCTTCTGTTTCAGAAGATGTTAAAGAAGCCCCTGGAGACAACGAAAAAGAAGAGCAACTAAAGAAGTAACGAAGACAAAGAAAAGTTAAAAAAGCTCTTTTAAGATGAAGGAGTGACGTAGGACCATCGACGAAGAGGAGACATGTATCGTATTTAACAAAAAATACGCGTAGTAGTATAGCTAATAAAAGAAACTAAGCTTATGTCTTTATTTTTATTAGTTCTATTCAAATTGAACAAACGGAGTTCAATGTAAAATGTCATTTACGATAAGAAAGCTTTACAGTAGCATCGCAAAAAGGGCATTAAAGTTTATATTCATTTTTATTGGTTCGATTTGGACGAGACAAATGTCATAAAATGTAAAATGTCATTTACAATGAATAAACACGTAATGTTAAATGACTATATCTTCATTATTACTTGCCCGATTTAAACTGGCCACAATAGATTCAACGTGAACTATCATTAAGATTTTAATAAAAGTAAAAAAAAACGTATGTATTATTAATATCAAGAGGATATAAGCCTACATTTTTGTTATTGGCCCGAATTTAATGAGAAAACGTAATTCTAAATCTCATATAGATGTCTTCTTTGAAAATTCTAGATAGTAGCATTACTCTGATTTAAAAGACTAACACAATATTTAACACCAATGAAGATAACAATGACAATAACGATAACAACAATGACAATAATGATAACAACAACAAAACGAAATTTTATACAGAAAAAGCAAATGTGGCAAAATTCCCAAAAGAACATTAATCGAATCGAACAAATAATAAATTAAATATAAGCTTAGATCCTTTTGCTGTGAAATATGATGTCTCTGCCTTCTCTTCGTTGATGGTCTTACGTAACTCCTTCGTCTCAAAAGAAACTTTATGATTCTATGTCACCTCTTTAGTTCCCTTTCTTTATTTACGAGCATCCAGAGGTTTCTTCAATGTTTATCCCAACCTAAGATGGTCCTACTCTTTTGGTTTTTTTTCTTCTTTATCTTCGAATCTTCAGAGACTTTTCAATGTCTCTCCAACCGAAGAACTCGATGACCATTAGAGCTCGATAGACATGTTATTAAAATGGTCTAATGTCTCCAAATTTTATGTAGTAACTGATTAGATAAAGCTCTTAATGTTACAAAATTATTGACCATATTAAATAAAATCGAAGAATCCAACCTCTCAATTATGGTAATTTTTTATAAGATAATGAAACTCGAAATCTCTACCACATATAATTAATTAAAAACTTACATCAACAAACTACGTTTGCTTTCAATAAAAGTGACAATGAACATATTCAAAACGTTCAAGAGGTGACATATCTTAATCGTTATTTGCTCCTATTAATATACTTGCTCATTAAATACCAACCGTTTCATTTATAATACATGTTTTTGGTCCTTTCAAAATTCCTATAAACCAATAATAGACACATTCTAAACTTTTTTTTCCAAAATTGATATTTTGAACAATGTATTATCGATGTTATTGAACTTGGCAGGTATACAGTATCTACCTACTATCCTGTCATTACTTTTAGAACAAATTATTTGCCAAAAGAAACCCAGACTCAAATTACTCATTGTTTAATTTTAATTCAATGTATAATTAATTTAAAAAATAATACCGATAAATACAGAGTAAAAGTAGTTTTACCGAAATATTCACTATAAAAATTCGCGTCAATATTTATACAATAAAGAATTTTGAAAACTAACTTGGATGAGGTTGCGGTAGTGATGGCGGTCGTGGTAGTCATCTTATATTTTACTTACGCCCCTTATATAAACTCTAGACTACCACAACCGCTTGTTACTTTACCAACATCACCAGCGGTATATACATCAGCAGCTTCCCTAATTAGTGAAATTACTTAGGTACTTCAGTCATAGTTCGATAGTAATTAACAAGAAAAAGATGATTTCTAGTTTTTTATTGGGTCATGAATATTAACATTTTAGTTTATGAGAAATATAGTACTTGATATCTGAACGCCATAAAATTAATTTGACTTTATATTCACAATCAATAGGCCAAACCGATTAAAAAACTGTATTGATTTTCTTAAAACCTGAATACAATATAATGGGTAATAATATAACTGATTCGGTGATTGTTGAAATCGTACTAAAAAAAGTTTTGAGTAAATGGGAAAAATTTGTTTAGAACGGACTTATCTGATCCACTGAAGCCTATATATTATGAAAGTAAATTGGCTAATAATAGGTTATCCTAGAGGAATTTTGCTCATTTTAGTTTTTGTATGCTTTTCTTATTTTTAAAAAGAAGGATTTAGTTCTTTTCAACAATCAATCAAAATAAATAAGAGTTAAGACATACAAAATAAACTCGGTACATAATTCTATAAAAGAAACCAACAAAGAAACATGTTTGGTGTAAAAAACATATCAAAATTCTAGCAATTTATTGATCTTCAACCTCTTGTACTGTGGCTGGCCACTGTAAAATCTCCTCGTAAAATGCTTCAGCTTTATCATCTTCAGCGTTGACATATTTCACAACTTGTTTAATATTGTTTTTTTTTTTTTGTTAATGGGCACATTTCCGGCAGGATATGCTTAAGGTATAGAAGACATGCAAATTTTCTGTTGTCCACACTGTAATAAATCAAAAGAGTTCTTTCTAATACCACCAATAAAAGTATTAGTAACTACTTTTCCAGGATGCTCCAAGGAATATAATAATTCATAAAACTGTGATGGCGTGAAAGATAGTTTCTGTTCTTTAGGTATCTTTTTGCCTTTACTATTATCTGAAATTTGTATAAAGGAGGCCACCATTTTTTAAAATTCAGTATATCATCAGTAGATATCTGTTACTGTTACGTTTTTCTTACTGTTAGCTATTATGCTACAGTAATCTTTAGGCAAAAATACTCTGTCCACTTTTTAAAATCCCTATCGCAGGGGAGAAACGAATGTTCCCGAACAGGAAAACGGTAAACGAGTTTCTGAAATTTCCGGTATCTACTAGCACAAGACACATTCTTATCATCGTATGGTTCCGGTTTTTCCCGGGGCATCCATTGCTGTATAAATATAAATCAGATACTTCAGCAGGAACATTATGAATTATGTAGTCATAAATAAATGAGCACACTTCGTTTGCGCCTTTTTGGCAACACCCTCATGATACATGTAAATCTGTAAATTGTCGTCTTCTAGATTATGATTACAAAACGTATTCACCCATAATTGCCTTAAATAAAATATTTCCTCAACTGGAGTTTGTGGAAGCGGTAAATTCTGCAGGAATTCGAATGCAAATCCTAGAGTTTTTGGACTTGCTTTCGATTCGTCTGTGGTATTCTTGAGGGCAATAAAAATGTTTTTACTTCTCATTTTGTGAACAGTCATTTCCGCTTGTGCGGCAAGTTTTACATTTTCTGATAAATGCGGAGTTTTCATTTTCATGGAGAGCTCTTCACATGTACAGCAGACATCAATTTGTGGACGACCAAATGGCAGTGCAAAATTTGTGTTAAATAATTTAAAATAGAATTCGTATTTTCCTTTGTAGTAGGGAATTTATCTTTGAATAAGTCAAACATTATTTTAACATCAAGCCTAGCATCTAAGTATTGAATGCAACGACCAGAAGAATCCGTATTTTTTGTAGGGAAAGACTGAATGTGGTCATAAATCTGTTGACGTCTAATTTTGGAATGCAATGTGTCTCTGGATTTTTGCCTCTTTTATCTTTAGACATTTCTGCTTTAACAAGTAACTGGGTTATTCGTAAAATACGTTTTTCAGATATACGATGAAGCTGAGCAAATATGCTGTTCGGCAGACTTTGTTGCGACTATTGTTTTTCATTACAAAATATTCAAAATAAGCTTGTCGTAATTTATATTCTTGCTGATTTTCTGTCACACGTGGCCTCCTTCGTTCAATAGGTTTAAATTCGATCAACCATTGCAAATCTTGTTTATTTTTGCTGCTTAAGCTGTGAAACACATCAAGCATGGATTATCACTCTGCCAAGATTACTTTTCCAAACAACGTTTTGTAACTATAAACAATAACAAACTTACATACAGATACTACTCTAACCTAAAAAAGGTACCACTTACCAATTAGATATTTGACAAATAGTTTTTGCAAGAACTAATTTTCCACCGTAATTTGTGTGTTCAGTTCCTTTTATTTTGGTTTTTTTAATAACGTTTCTTTTGTAGGTTTCAGGATGTTTCAATTTTCTTTTGTTACTCATTGTCACTGCAACTGCTTCACTCGCCATTTTAAAGTAACTGACGATAGGAAATATTGCTTGCGCACAACAGTGCATCAGAATAGTAACACATGAGTGAGAGCTAAATGGAACTATGTCCGCGACTTGGTTCATTTTAACACTAAACGGTCGGGGACATGATTTTGTATAGCAATCCATTGAAAATATAATTTCAGTGAAAAAGGGACTTTTCACCATTTCAACACAGATTCCACTACAGTACTTAAAATAATAGATCATTTAACTATAATACAACTAATCTTTAACAAAGATCTTACAAAAAGTTAAAAGTAAAGTCCCAAAAATACGTCCAGAATATACAACATACAAAATAATACATAGGATCAAATAATATTACCAGCAATTAATACAGGGAATCTCTGAACTCATAAATAAATCTGTAGAAGTAACAAAACTTTTTTACAATTTATCGGTTACTTTAGACCTCAATCGCCACCGCAAACGCGTTTCTACCTCACCCGAAAATACATTAATATGCTCCATTTTATTGAAGAATATTCCCAATTCCTAAATGTTTACCTTCGAAAAAAATCAATCCATAAAAAAATGCAGGGGCCGGGTTAGTTTGTGAGATAAATTATTGTAAACTCATCTTTCTGAAATTTTTAAAATTGACTTGAAATATTTCTTAATTATAGTACCAATTTATTGTTTGCAACGCTTTATTCTTTATCAAAAGAAGACTATGGAAAAGTAAGAGCCCATCTAAATTGTAAGAACCACTTAACATGAATCTGTGATAATTTAAACTAAGAAGTAATTTCTCTGTTTATGAAGATTTTTTTACACATTCGTTGGCTTGTTGAACTGTTATACTCCATCATCAACGTAGCCCACACTATATCGATTTATTAATTTCTGAAATTTGTAAAAATAAAACTATAGATTGAATAAATTACAGAAATACGTTTCAGATACACGGAGGTCGTACGTCTTCTCTTAGCCTCAGGTGCCAAAGTAGACTACAGAGAGGACACAGACGAAGAATTCCCTAGGACTACGAAATGTGATGAACCCCTACGTCTAGCGATCCGTAATAAACACATGGACATCGCCAGAATGTTACTGGAACATGGAGCTGATCCCAATAAGAGATATTTCTTTGGATCCGAAATAAATCTAGTGACTGATTTGGAGTTTCTGGAATTGTTGTTGACTTTTGGTGCTAATCCTGATAGTAGAGATCGATCTGGACTTACACCTTTGATGAAAGCTGTTAGACAGCCACAAGTAAGTTAAAAATAAATAGGATAACAGTTTAAAAAATTTGTAGAAGAGCCCTTTAACGTCTATATCAAATAAATTTTTTGGTACCTTACGTTCTGGCACCATTTACAACATAATTTTGTTTACATTATGTGAGTTACATACACTATTTTTTCTTCCACCAGTAATAATAACAACGAGGCAAATTGTTAAACTTATAATGATGCCATGAATGGATGTGATGGCTATATAGACACGGACAATCTGTCTCAATTGTCCAGAATATGTCTTATGCATTATTTTGACTTAAATCAGTCAATACATTAGAATTGGTTTTACATAGTTTTGTTAACTTTACTAAATTTTCCATTTCTTTGTAAATATAAAATAATATCTAATGGATTTCCATTATTTATCGAAAATTTTCAAGAATAACTATTTCTTAATTATAAAGTGGATGGATTTAATTATAATAATTGTTAAAATATCTATTTTTAATTAAAATAAAGCCTTTTTTAATAATTTCTATTGTTGGGTAAATAAAAATGATTCACTTTGAGGAACTACGATTTTGTTGTAAAAAAATACAAATTGTGGATTTGCAAAATTAAAAATTGAAAGGAGAAATCGAAAAGCCAAATAAAGGTTTTTATTAAAGCGCTCGCAAAATAATTCCACAATCATTGTTATATTTTTTGCGCATCCTGTACAACAAAATCGAAGTTTCTCACGGTGAATCGTATTTATTTGACAAGGAAAAGAGATTATAAAAAGTTACGAACTATATGCTTTAGTCCATCCGTGGAAACAGTATATTTTAAAAAGCTGCGTGGCTCAGTGGTTAGAATCAGGACTTGCGTATTCAAGAACCCCAATGCTGGCCAGGACTTTTTATTTATTTAAAAATAATTCTGATACACAGGTATGATTACCAATTCAGACCATTCACTGTTGGGTTCTAAATATTAGTGCTGTTTCTAAAGTAGCACTGGGAAACAGTAACGATGCCTGTCTGTAGGCGTGTAGGAGTATTAGAGTACATAACTTCATTAATATATACGGAACACAAGGCTATTGACCAAACACCAATAAAAAAATGAATATTTGAACTTAATTGTCCAATTAGTTAATGGATCTTTTAATAGTATCAATTATGAAATCGGCCTTGGCATACTTAAAATACTCAGTGTTAAGTTAATTTCTCAAAGAGATGGCCGAGTTTCTCTCAGAGGACTCTTGAACGTCGCAAGATTTATTAAATTTTTTCATATGCTTAAATGAAACCTTAATTATTTATACTATATAAATGGTTTATTGTTAAGTTACACAAATTCTAATCTTATAGTAAAAAAAACCAAGTGGATTATTTTAATAAACATTTATATGAATACTAAGATGTTTTTATGATTTTATATTTATAAGAATTTCTCTCTCTATTTTGTCTACTAAATTTCTCTGCTTTACTTTTACAAAATTTCTAAAAATGTTTTAATTTTATTAACTTAAGCCAAGTGAATTCAAGCAAATATCCAATTTTGTCCCTGCTGCTGAAGCAAGTACATCTTTTGCTGTGATCTGTGTATCTAAGTGAAAGTTAATACTCTCATATTCTATCGTTTCTATCGTGAGGTAAGAGTCTTTATTATCACAGACTGTTCTTAAAACACTGAAAAAGTAAAAATACAATATTAATTAAAACTGGACTATCAACAGCCCCTAAAGGCCCTGGCAGAACATAATGTCACTCTTGAATGGGAGCCATGATATGAGGAAGTGTTGGGAAACAAGAAAGCAATAAAAAAGAAATACGAGAAATATTTAATTGAATCAGAACATACATGTGGTATTTCATGTCAATATGTTAAAACGGTGCTAAAAGAACAGGTAAAAAACACCATAAGCTCTGGTTGGAACTTCCTGGACTTAGACAATCCAGAATATTCATTGAGAGTCCCCAAGAGCAGAAAAAATTAACTGTAAAGACCATAATGGAAATCTTTACGAAAACAGTGGCTTTGGAGTGCACCTAAACCCTCTTAGGGATATTTTCTGTGTAGAAGATGCGCAAAGGAGAACGGAACTCTCATTCATCAGACATATTTTTGAATAGATCAAGAATATTAACTTGCTGGGTAGAAACTGAGAGAGATACAATAGACCAAGAGCTTCTCTATGAGTGGGCTTTCAACTACACACTAAATCAGGTAGATAGAGATATTTATACTATATATTTTATTTTTTATTTCAGGGCATGGAAGCAGTATTACTTCTTTTAAAATACGGAGCAGATGTGAATGCTATAGCTGATGAAAGGCATGATTATAGGACGGTAGGTAGAGAAGAATGGACTTCTCATATTCTCCTTCTATGACTGAAACTTTTACCACAGCTAATACAATACAGCTCCACAACTCCGTGTCGGCGTCTTTGATCTGGCGGTCGAGAACCAAGCAAGACGGAATGGTGCTATCTCTGTTAGATTCGAGGGAAAACTCGGGCCCGGATTAAACAATTTTTTTATTATTGAAAAAATTGAAAACCTTGGCGTAATAAGGTTGGTTACATGCCATATTAAGTAAGTTTTGGGAAATTAAATTTTTAATTTGTTTTAAATCTGTCAAATATAATTAAAAAAATTATTTAAATATAAATATTACGAAAAATAGCGATCTTTCGGATTAGAGGTAAAATAATTTGTATGTGGCTAGTAAAATCCTCGTTAACAAATGTTTTGAGCTAATACAGTCACTTCACGACAAATTGTGGCTTGGATCCTTTTTACACCAAGGGCTTCAATTGTTAAAGAATTTTGTCACGCTCGTGGATGCAAATAAAGTGATACCCCGTATGTCTGGCAAGTGTTACTCTTCGCGCAAAGGGTTTATACCTAGATAAACGAATGCTTCGACTGAGGTCTGGGAACTCTATGGTATTTTGGAATTATAAAGAATTTGTGCTTTTATTTTAACAATATTGGTTATATTTAGATGTATTCTTATTAATTGAAATACAGATTTGTAGAAGTAATACTTTGACAGTTTTTATTAATATAATATATTTAATTTTTATCTGACCATACCGAAATAGGGAATTTTGAAACTTTATAGTATTGTGAAATTTGAATTACAATATTACACGAAATTACATAATTAGTACTTATTTTAGGTAGGTACTAAATTTGTACTTGGAGAAAGTAATATCGATTTTTACAAGAAAACTTGAAAAGTAAATTAATTTAGTTCCTATTTCTGATGTAAAACTTAAACCAAGAAAACAAATAAATAGTAGTTTGTTCAACAAGGGTGGATATGATAGCCATATCACACAAAGACGAAGTTTGAGCACGACGTCGTAGGCGGAGTACTCAATCGTCTGATTGTGATATGAACAATCCACTCGATATGGTCAGTATATTTTTTCTACGACCCACTAACGAAAATCTACAAATTTAAAAAATTATGAGATTAAACATACATTAAAATAGGTTATTCTTTTCGAAAACGTTAGCATGGATGACTAAAAGGTATTGGGTTAATTAATTCTAAAAGTGTGGTACAAATGTTATTTTTTGTAGACTATTCTTCAAAATTATTTTGAAATATCTTTTCAATATTGAATAGTAGTTTTACAAATTCATCATTTGACAGTTGCAGATTTCCAAATGTATCTGAATTGGCGTTATCATATGCCTTTAAAAAGCAATAAAAAGAAAAATCATCTAATTCAACGTGATCTTTGTTATATTTAAGACAGGTATCACAGGAGTGGATCCGCAAGGCTTTTATTAAAAGGTAACCACACACATACCTGATAAAATTTTTCTGTAGCAACTCGTCTTTACAATAATTTAGCGTGTTAATAATTTCATCATAAAATAAAATACAAGGTGTTCCATTTAAAAAACATACATTTTAATTTGCCAGGCAAAAACGTGACACCCTGTATATCCAGAGATATTTTTAAAATATGTAGGTATTTTTCAAATCCATATAATTTTTATTTAAAACTTTTTTGCGTGAACAATAACGCACTAATGGGACACCCTGTATAAATTATATTTTTAACAATGAAAATTTCTTATAATGTGGTACTTATCGGTTTGGGTCCTTGGGAAAACTAAAGAATGTTTTCTTGCAGGTATAACCCTTATTAAAACAGCTTTTGACTGCACAAACAGAATGATGTATTTTTTTCACTCATTCTACTCACAGCTAAAAAGTCACCAAAATAATAATAGTACCTTTAACTCAAACAAAATCAACGAAATTATAGGCTCCACGAAATTATACAATCAACGAAATTATACGCACGACTCAACACCTTACCTAAGTACGCCTCTGAACGCCAAAACCGTCTTTTCCCTCGACGAAATCGACGCAAACCGTTGCCGCCAAGAGAGTGTTTTAGCTGTATTGTATAAGCTGTGCTTTTACTAGAGTATAACTAATTATTAGTACTTCGTGCTACCATTCTAGATAACTAGAGATGTTGTATGTAGAGTGGTTATCTATACTGATACCGGGTCTTCAAATTAAAGTGTTACAGTTAAATACCGCCGAAAATATGCATTTTAGAAAAAAAGTTTTATAGTTTTTTGGGGGAAACATTTTGGCTAAATTCATTTTTTTATAGCTCACCACAATATGGTCATACATATTCTTAAAGTACATAAAAAAATAAGAAACTTTTGAGGGAAATATATTTTTTATTGGACTTTTACTTTTTGAGTAACAGCTACTTGAAAATTTTGGTGGGCGAAAAAAAAGTTGACCATAATATGGTTAGCTATAAAAAATGATTTTAGCCAAAATTTCTTCCCTACAAAACTATAAAACTTTTGCCTGAAACTTTTTTTTTTATATATATAAAAGGCGGTATTTAGCTATAACACTTTAATTTGAACACCCGGTATATAATTGAAATTTGTGATTCTGAAATAGTTAAACAATTTATTTAAAAGTTTAAATATTCAGTTACTTTTTATGAAGTAGTACTATACCGAGTGAATCCTATGTTGATACTTTTTTATACTGGCTATAGAATTCATTAAAATAAACAACTTTTTAAAATAAATTTAAGAAAAGCTAAAAAATAAGAAAATATCATTAATTTAATCCAAAATATATCCAATAATTAACTTAAATAATGTGTAGAACTCGCGCCAATAAATTTTAATCACATTCCTGCTGTTTTCGTAAAATTTAAAATATTTTCTTTTAAACTCACTTCATTTTTAATATACCATAACGAAAATCACTAGGTACTTCAGATACTACTGAGATCAAATGCATTTGCAAAGCGGTACACATCGTGATTTATAAGAAAAACCTAAAACAGGATAAAAACAAACATATTTATTAATTAGCTTAACTTTTAATACACAAGTCTGGGCTCGAGTTTAGATTTTTTAATTTTTAATTTTGTAAATTTCTTATTTTTGAGTCTTTTCATAAATATGTTTATTCGACTTCTATACATAATTTAAAAAGTATTAACTTATAGACTGTATAGTTTTGCGAAATCATCTGAAATACCTGAAACCGTTTCAGGTCCTACATTACGCAGTTTTGTCTGGAAACTATGAAATCGTGAATCTGATGATAAAACAAGGAGCTAAATTAAATTACGACGAAGAATATGACCTTGGTAAGCCTAGTCCGTTGGATTTGGCTATATTGAAAGGTGACCCTAAAATCGTTACGCTTCTTATCAAATCTGGTAAGTGCTGCTAAATGTATTTATTGTAATTGTCTTAATTGTTTTAAATGTTAGGGTATAAATATTAATATTAAATTTGTTCAAGGGAATCACTCATCTTTACGTTTGAAATATCCAATTAAAAAAAAAAATAGTGAGCATTTCTATCGTCTCTTCACGTTTCTCTCGTGTTAAAAAGATATCAAATTTAAATTTAAAAAAAGATATAAATTTTGAAAACAAAATAAAGAAATTTTCAAATAATTTGTCTGGCAATAAGAAACACTTATGGAATCATCTCGGTGTATCTCTGTAGTCAATGGCCCAAATTAGGCGTTAACTAGAAATGTATTACTTTGTCTTGAAAGTAAGTAAGGGGAGGGGTTAAATTGGAAGTTAGAGTTTTTCTGACGCCATCGTGGGATATCAAATAAAAGCATTTTGAAACATGTTTTCAAAAATATATTTTAAAAAACGCTTAAAAATTGCTGTCTTCCAACTTCAAAAATCTTACTGAACCAAAATTATCACGATTGCAGGATTTTTTTTTATATACAAAGAAAGAGACCGTTGCTGTATTGATACGTTGTATCAGCGCCTGTCATCTAAATTTATTAACATATCAACTCTACTTTAAAACATTTACGGTACGGAATACCATTGCGCTATTTTATTTAGTTTTAAAACTTATACCGGGTGTTCAAATTAAAGTGTTACAGTTAAATACCGCCGAAAATATGCATTTTATAAAAAAAGTTTCATACAAAAGTTTTATAGTTTTTAGAGGAAACATTTTGGGTAAATTCGTTTTTATATGGCTGACCATAATATGTCCATATCGAGGTAAACTTTTTTTTTTCAAATTGGAACCCCATTTTTTTACATATTCTTAAAGTTCATGAAAAAATAAGAAACTTTTAGAGAAAACACTTTTTTTATTGGACTTTTACTTATTGAGTAAGACCTACTTAAAAATTTTGCTGCGCGAAAAAAAAGTTGGCCATATTATGGTTAGCTATAAAAACGATTTTAGCCAAAATGTTTTACCAAAAAACTATAAAACTTTTGTTTGAAACGTTTTTTTATAAAAGGCGGTATTTAACACTTTAATTTAAATACCCGGTATAATAATGATTTGATTGTCTCTTGTCTGGAATAATTCGCTATATAAAAAATTGCTGTACAAAAAATTTGAATGTGCCCCAAAAAGTTTTATACAAATGGAAAAAAGTTTATCTTACATTTAACAAATAAAAAAAATCATGAAAAGTTTTTTATCACTTCGAATTTCATAAACAAGCATCAAATTTGATAAAAATTCAAAGAATTTCTAATACACCCTACTAATATCATTTATTGGAATATTTGTTGAATACAATAAATTGAAATCACGATATGACATGGAAAATAATTTTTCCTATAAATCACAATTATACACATATTATTTGATACCATTTAATATATACAGTGTGGAACAGTCAAATGGAATAAATTCGGTAATAAATAAATGGGTGCGAGTTCGAGAAAACGCTCAGACGTCGATTGGCATTTTTAGTTGCGCATTTTTTTAACAAATACTTTTTATACCGGGTGTGTCATATAACAGTGGCCAATACCAACTTTTATTATTTTAAATGCCCGGTATATTTTTCAATTTTTGGATTCTATAAAAAAATTCTAGTCATATTTTACGTAACCGTTTTTCGATTAATTGCAAAAATTAAAATTAATAAAATAAAATAATTTGATTACAGAAATTCGTTTCAATACACTCAAAAGCTAATAAGTAATAGGTATTGTTTATTTCGTATCAGTAAAAACGAACGTTGAAATGATTTTTTCTCATTATCATTGTCAGGATAACTTAGAAGCTCCCTGGCAACTCTGCAGTTTCTTGCTTTATCTCATCTTGCATGAATTTCACAAGTGACTGTTCTTTAATTAGATCCATCACTACCGATATTGTTAGTCCAATAGAAGGGCCAGGTCTAAAAAGAATTTGATTGGATGCCTTCTTGGCTAGTGAATTAGCAAGACGGTTAGCTTTCGATATGGCGTGGCCTTCGATTATTTTACGGTAATCACATTGTTAATGGACACCGTTTGGCCACAGCTTGGTGATATTCTAGAACTAACCCTGAGTAAATTCATGGACTGTTTGAGGTGAGAAGTGGTCGTCTGCTATTCGCTCCGTGCGAAGTCATGGAAAGGGAAGCAAAAGCGATACTAGCGCTAGCTGCGGATAATTCGTGCATTTTAGGGCGATATTTTGTAATTTTGGCATATCAAATACACGTATACATTTTACTTTTTTTCAAAAAAAGTAGGTAAAAACAATACAATAAGCAACCGGAGTTGCTGTGTTGAAAATTGTACAAATACTAGTAAAAAAACAGTGAAACTTATATAAAAACTTTCAGTAGCGAAGTGGAAATTAAATCAAAGAAATAAATGGATAGATATACAATAAGAAGAAAAATTACCTTTATTTTTGTAATAATAACCGTAATGCTGCAAATAGTAGACATCAGAAACTTGAAAGGTTTTAAATAAACAATAAATTATCATTTTACCATGTTCTTCAATATCCCTTATTCTTAAATGTTCATTCAACAAGGACTAGATTTCAAGATTTCTGCCTTTGATTAATATATGTGGTTGGAACGCAATTTTGTAACTTACTGATGAGAAATCAGTTTTAATCATTCATTCTTTGTTTTCTTTCGAACAAAAATGAAAATATAAGTAATGATCCTTTTTTATACATTTTAACTTCACGCTATTATTAAATGGTATTTTTTTATTTTGACAGAATAGACTAATTCTTCAATGAAAACTTATTAGACTTTGGCAACTTCTTATACATTTTCCAGTAAATACTATTGCCTGCCTATATTTTATTATTGATTTTTATCGATTATACATAATTTTCTTTAATTAAGCGATAAAAATATATAATAATAATAAATTAATGTTTTACTTGTTTTATAAATCCATATACTTTTATTAAAACTAACATATATACTTTTTAATTACGAATTCTATTAAAAGTTGCATTTGTCAGTATACGCAGAAATAGTCCATTAGTATCAAAACGAATTGGCGCTACTGTCGCGCTCGGAGCGAATATGTATAGATGAGTATGTTCTTTTCAGTGATTTTGTTTCTGGTGATTTATTTTGCTGCTATGAAAATCGTCGTGATCCCGGTCTAAACTACACTGGCACTGTTACTCACAGCCCATAGTATGATTATATTTAAGGATCTGGAGTATATACCACATCCTGAGCCTTGTTTTGTTTTAGAACAGTCGGTGTAGATGTGAATCGTATCTGCCACTTTTGGCTCTTCCATTTGTTCTATTATAACTTTATATGGATTATGGAAGATATATCTCGGTGAGATGAAGTCCACGTTCGCTTGAAGCAGTGGAAGTGTATCGAGAGCTTACTGCCAGAAGCTCCGTCTCGCCTCACCAGATCCTACATCAGGTTCTACTCCAACCGCGTAGATGCGTGTCATTGATATCAGAGTAACCTTATTGATGTAAATATCAAGGGGAATGATACTAAGAATGATTTTCACGGCTCTTCTGGATGTAGTTTTTCAGGTACCTGTTATGTTGAAAGATGCTGTTCTTTGAATTTGATCTAGTTTGCAGATAGCTGTCAATTATTGAGTTTTCGGTACCCAGACAACTGCATCGTGTAAGTCCATGTGACGACTCTTGGGGAGAAACTCCAGGTGCACCTCACGTTTCGGTTGAATTGTTTATAAGCAATGTATGCTCTTTTGACGATTCTGTTTTCTAAGTGTGAGTTCCATGTTAACTTACTATCAAAGGTGAGACTAAGGTACTTCACCTCTGTTACAAAGTTTAGTTTTGTAATTATGTTATGTTGGGAATGGGGTGTTAATACACTGCGACCTTAAAGATCTATTGTGTCCCCTTTTGTTGCTAATGCACCAAGGAAATGTCTTAATGCCGATAACGACCCTTCCAATCTTCTCAAGGAAGTGTAGGATTTGGACTATTGAAGTATACATATATCGCAGTATGTTTGGGTTACATCCCCATCGTTTACCGCAATATTTATGCATACCATTAGGGCTTTTGTGGCCTTATTTACTACTTTCTTCTTATGTGTGTTCCAGAGAAGTTTATTGTCCAGGGTTAGGCCTAAATATTTGACTTCATTTTTCCATTCTATATCTGTCCCGTCTAATTTAACGGTTTTGAGATTAAGTTTTCTTTTCCTTTAAAAGGCTACTAGTGTTGTTTTTGTAGTTTTCTATTCAGGAGCTATGGAGGTTTTATTATTTTTATTTATCTTTTTCCTTGTAATTTTTTGTTTTCCAATTTTGAAAGCTATTTGCATTCTTTCTCAGAGTATATTCTCAAAATTCGCTATTGGCAGAATGACCAGGTCATCTGCATACGCTATTGTGTAGTAACTGTCATTATTAAGGCGGCTGATGATGGTGTAGACTGTAGAGGACAATGTTTCATAGTTAAGGTAAAAATTGACTAAAAAATTGGTGACTTTTGTGAAACACATAACATAAACTTGAAAATATACCAAAAATCGACCATAAGAAAAAAGGTCACGCGCGTGCCTTATCACACACTACCTTAAAACGTTGGAAAGCAAAATAGCCCAGCGAAATTGGTGGAGGGTTTTATATTTCTTTTAGGTGGGCACTTATCGTCGAATAAGCATGACGAAAATGTTAAGAAAATGAGTCAAGTTTTTGGAAGGTACGTAGGTACTACTTGTAATACCCGTAGCTATCTAAGCGTCCCGCTCTGAACCTCGCACACTTTAATAACAAATTCAGCCATAAGAAAATAAGTAACAAATCTGCCGTTGGCTCTAGAAATAATTGATATTTTTATAAAACACCTAAATAACAAACCAAGATATTAAAATAGGTATTAAGATTATCAAAAACCTTTTAAGGGTTTGTCAATTGGGGTACGGGTATTTTTCATATTCTGTCTCCAATTTAGCAAAAAAGAAACACCTATGAAATTACCTCGGTGTCTGACTGTATGTTACAGGCGTTTTACTAAAAAACTATTTGACACATACAATTAAAATTTGAAACAGTTAATTTAAGTAGTGGCCCAAATACAGAAATTAACTAAAAAGTTAGCTTTTTATCTTGGATGTTAGTTTTTGGGAGTTACATTGAAAAATTAAAAAAATATTTCTAACGTCAACGTGTGGGGTATCAAATGAAAACTCTTTGAAGCATGATTAAAAAAATGTATAATTGGAGATACCGCTTGGGGGTAAAATAACATATACTTATTTCAAAGTGTTATAATATTTAAATAAATAACACCATAATTAGAGAAGTTGTACAAATTAAAACATACAGTTCCTTAATAACCAATAAAATTTGAAAATTTCATAATGGAAATATACCTTCATTTAAAATATTTTTTTCTACACCCGTATTATAATATTGCACTTATATGCCCCTAATCCGTTTCATAATAATACCCATTATGATAAAGATTTTTCATAACGATACAGATTTTTAATCAATAGAAACCTACAATTTTTCAATCAAGCATGCTGTTTGATGTTTGTCCTAGGTTCCTATGTAATTGTTTTAGGTGTCAAAACGTATTAAATTTTCATAGATAGCTAAACTTCGATAATTATATTATCAAAATGTCTGATATCAGCGATAAGAAGACTCCTCCAAACATATCGAAGAAAGCAGAAAATGCAGTACAAAATATTTTGCCCCAAAAATCTATGGTAATACCCGAGGTTATATCATTAATTAAAATTTGGTAGAATTTTTTATAGAAATACGAGTAATTACTGTTATTGTGTTCAATACCAATATAAATATAATATTTATAGTTCTTGATTATTTATCGGGTGTAGAAAAAACAGTGTATGCAACTCTCATGTAATGGTTATTACATGACCGTTGCATAACTATTATATATTTGAAATACAACGAAATTAGAAATAGATCGCTTTAAATAAATTTATTAAAAAAACATGAAATGCCCAGTAAACCAATATTTGTATAAAACTTTATTTCAAATTTGACTTTTGAAATTCTATTTATGACAAAATAAAAAGTGGCTTTAAAAATACCATATTCATATTTTCTTTATTATTAATATTAATGAGAATTTTGCTAAATTGCTTTTAATAACATTCTCATGGACATAAATGAAAGGAAATTCCCACAAATAAATAAAATTTCATTACAGTATATATCTAATGGATAATTTGGAAATATACCTTTTCATTAATAATAATTTTTTTCTATGTTAATTACATTTTTGGTTTGATTTCAGGTGCTAATGTGAATTGCAGTTCTCCTATCATAGGATCACCTTTACACGTTGCTTGCGCAGATAATATTCCCAATAGATTTGACATTTTAACAGTAAGTTAATAGTTTTTTGAATCATAATATGTTTATGTAAACTAGGCTGGCTACTTAAAATGCATATTTAGAGTATCTTCACTTACCGAATTTTCCGTTCGACGTGCTTCCCTCTCTACCAACAAGTATACCTTTAAAGTTATTGGTAAAGTCCACGGTACGTAGACTGAAACTAGTGTTGTGAATATCCGTATCTTTTTAGTATTCGGATAATACGTAGAGAGAGATATTCAGATTCATCATCCGGATACGTATCCATATTCCGTGTGTGAAATCATAATAATACGCAACCGTAAATACACCGCGACCTTGGGAATCGGAACCGGGAATGTTGTCAACCCTAGCAGAATTTATGTGTGAGAGTGAAGTAAAAGGAGCTTTTAATGTTTTAGAATAATAAACACAAGACAAATCTCAAATATTTTGTTTTTTATCATAATATCAGAAACAAAATTTCTCATTAACTGAATATTATTTATATAACTTCATGTTACCTTTAGAATATGCAGTGCATACCGACTAACCGATTATGAATTGCAACAACGCTAGACGATTCCGAATCCGAATTCCGATTTCGTATCGGCTGCCACCCGCAAAACCCGCAATCGGCTTTGTCATAACACAGAACATGCAGCATTCGATTCGTGTATTACGATTTTGTTTGTCCTTTTTGATACCGAATTCGTATTCGAATTTACACTATTGATTCCGGAATATCCGGATCCTTTTAATATTCAGATTCAACGGATTTTAGGATACGTATTCTTACATCACTAACTGAAACAGTGGCCTTATCCCGGTTGCTAAAGACGGAGTGACGTCATAGAAAATATTCTAGTATTCGTACTATGTTCATAAATATTAGTTTTTTAAAAATCTAATATTTTATTGTTATTTAGAGGTGTTTATGTTTTTATTTATGAACTACGTTCTAGTGTCAGAGTTTTTTTAATATCGGTAGTGTGATTTTTTAAAGGATAAGCAACAATACAGCAAGTCATATAATGATTTCCATGAAATTTTAAATGAATTATGAAAAGAAATATTATTTTGTGATTGGTTTATTTTAAACTTGGTCCACACTTGGTTTATAACCTGAAGTATTTTAAACTTTTAACATGCCTCGGGCACGGTGTACTATAAAGGTGTTTCAACTCTCTGAAAAAAACATACCAAAACCGGTCGTACTTAGGGCAAAAATCCGCTAGGTTCGCTAGTGTCGTTACGGCGGAAAATTGAAAATTTTTATTGTCAGAAAAAGTGCAATTATAAAAATAGTTCTTCTATGAAAATTCGAGTTTATATGAAATGAAAAATGGCAAAACTATCAGAAGAAGTACAGATGAAAAAATTAATGGTCAACAAATAAGTTTATAGTTATTGATGGTTGCTTATAAGTGTTTTTTTTTTTTTTTAAACAAGCTACACTGATTTGTGCGTTTATACGATCAAAAAAAGTGTTCAAGATTTAATAAATATGCTCCAATTAAGTTACAAGTTGCTGCCAGAGACTTGCTACTAAATAAGTGAAATGGGGGTGTTTATAAAAAACAGCTAATTTTGTTTTGTGTTCAAATATTACCTTTGGCTTTGGTAAAAACAGCAATACAGTGAGTTACTGATTATAAAATGAAGAAGTGGACCTTAACTATGGTACTCAGATTGAAGCTTATTATTTTTAAAGTTAGTTTTGTGATTTTCATTGCCCAGATTAAAGATATTCTATAAACATTTAGTTTATTACCTACTATAATCAAATCCATACATAGTGATTGGAATTACAAACATTTCTGTGAAATAGCATTATACCAAAATAATGAAGTCTCACTGGACTGAAGTATATATGTTTCCAAAGATCAGTAAGTACCTATATCAATTATTATTATTTTTATTAATAAGTATCAATAATAAATACATCTCAAAGAATAACAAGGTTGTAACTGTACTTTTTGGAAAAAATGAGATTGGTGAATATATTAATTAATTTGTTTTTGTGACCATCTATTAATTATCAATGTTGTGATATCGAAGCACTAAAGTTATTCACATGGATCTATCTGCATGTACATAGAACTTATACAGTTTTTAGCAAGTGTCATTATAGTAGTTAGATCTTCGTTATCCCCTAATCCCTAGCAAATGTAGTCTCCATCCTCCACAATTATATTAAGATTAAAGGCCAGGTTTTTTACCTCTGAATAAAGTTGAAAGTAACTACTTGCTTATTAGGCTATAGATTATACTTATATGTAACTTTACTCAGAGGTTAAAAAATCTGTCATTAAAAGAACAGTGAGTTTTAGAGCATAAAACGTATTTAATATAATGGGTATTTTTTTATTAAACTTTTTGTTTTTAAACAGTTTTGATTGAAAATTATAAAAAAAAATGACATAGGATACCTAGAAAGATTTATAATATAAAACAACATTTAAAAATTCTGAATTAACAAAAGTATGTATTTTCTGTTCCAAGCTTTGTCTCCCTTACCTAAACTAAATACTAGAAACAAAGTTTTAACTGGCAGTTACTACTATGCTTTATCAAATATTCTAAAAATGTAGGTCGCTTAGTTCTTTCTGCATTTTTTATCACATAGGATTTTCTCTTAAATTAGAGTTAGAAACACAATGAAAATCAAACAATTTATTGGCTACACAAACTTTAACTATGATTTTCAAAAAATAACTGTCTGTCTAGATACAATCTTGTTATCCTAATATGACAGATGTAGAAGATTTATACAAATGTGAAAACCGTTTCACGTTCTGCAATGCTAGATGAAATCTTAATTAGGCATCAAATTTGTAAAATGTTAGATAGTATGTAGGTATATAGAGAAAATAAAAAATATAATTATAATGAAGAGTAAGAACTTTTAAATTTTAAAATAACTAGAACAAAATATACAGTAATTTAAAATTTTGATAGGAATTAAAAATTATGCTCGGGTATAAATGTTGTGCTTGTTTTTAAGTGGTTTCGATTTACTTTAGGTTTGTTCCAACAATGCTCAGAAATGAGTTACTGACATCAGGATTCTGCACAGTAGATTATTGAGACTGCAAAATTGTGTACTACCCAGTGATTTGTTTCTGATCGTTGTTGAAACAGACCTTTTATTCAATAAACAATCGAACAAGTTAAATGTGTATTTGAAATTTTTTTAAATTTTACAAATCTGGAGCTTGAATATGGATTTTCAAATAACGCAGTTTTTGTGATTTTTAATAATGCTTGTTTTTTTTTAGGTACTTATTCATTTAATAAAGATGCTTTTTTGTACACAGAGTGATAATTTTAAAACTTAAAATGGCTATATCTCCTAAACTAAAGATGATAATAGAAAAGTCAATCTAATAATAATTTATTTTGTAATTAATTTTGATCCATAGGCAGGATTTCCCATTTGACCATTCTATGTTGGGTTCTAATTAGCAGTGATGTCCCTAAAGTGGGGCAAACAGAAACAAAGCCTGCACAAAACACTCATAAAGAAAAAAAAATTAAATTATAAAGTATTGTGGTAAATAGACTTACTTGTCTGGTGTCATACATACACTGAATTTAAGTATTTTCTGATATCATATTTAGTATATGAGATATAGCCATTGTAAGTTTTAAATTATCACTCCATACACAGAGGGTATTTCACTTAAAGTGAACGAGATAGTAGGGAGTCTAAATTTATGATGATCTTAAAGCCGATGGTTGGATCAGCTGGACTAATTAAGTTATTTGCAAAATCTCCTGTTGGAGTTGCTGACTCTATTGAAGTTAGTTCAGTAAAGAAGAGGAGATGATTTGGCGTAATATGCTGAAGATTATTAATGTGTCAATTCTTACAAATTTTTCCCGACATCTGTAAATGTTATAAATAATTAAAATTTATTATAAATTATTATATTATTATGAATGATATATAAATATTTTTTATATGAAGTGGGGTACCATATACTAATTGGAATATACCAATATATTGAATAACATAAAAATTAAATTTGAAATAATATACTAAACTTTAAGAAGCAGTTATTTTGGCTAATTTCTTTTTCTCTATTAATTTTAGTTCTTAGTTTGTTATGTTAGCACATTGCCTTATGAAATAACATCGTAATGGCTTCAGTGGGCAATAACATCATCCTTATGTTTGGCAAAGGGAAAAGTCATTATAGCATCCATCATAGACCTTTATAGTTTCATATTGAACATTTTTTACAAAGTGGTATTCAACATGTTTAAATAAAGTAACCAAACCACTATTTGGATTAATTAATTTTCCATGATTTCATAAATTAATCACTCTGTCTCATTTAAATATGAATTAGTTTCCTTTGTGTCGAAAATTTTTAAGCATTCGATACAAAATGTAATTTTTATCGTGTTTTTCACAAATAGTTAGTTACATTATAGATAATTGTGTCTATTAGAAAATGCATAGTCATGATCTAACACTATCTTTTTTTTTTATTTTTCAACTGATTTTATAGATAAAAGATAATGAACATATATTTAAGAAAAATAAAGACCGGCACTCATATGAAACTAGAATAAAATTTAACATCCATCAACCTTTTTCACGACTACAGATAAGCCAGCATTCACCAAAATATATTGGGATTAAGTGTTACAATAAATTCAGTAACATATTAGAAGATACTACAGGTTATCATCAAATTAGTCGTAATGATTTAAGAAAACATCTTAATGATTTTCTTGTAAATAATATATTTTATAGTATAGAAGATTTTTTGAACTTTTAAACCAATCTTAACATGAATTGTCTATTTATATATATTTTATTTTTTAATGTATTTTACTTAACACTTTTTTGACTAGTCTGATAGGATTTTACATTATGTACCTAGTGTCTTTGTATAGTGTATAATTCTCAAAGATGAATAAATTCTATTTCTATTTTTAAATTAAAAACGTCATCCCCCCATTCAGTATTTTCAATTAAACCATCCTGGGGGGTGGGTTGGCTCAGTGGTTGGAGTCATGACTTTGAGATCGGAAGGTCTCAGGATCGAATCCCACCGTTGGCCGGGATTTTTTTCATTTAATTTAATTATTTAAAATTAATTCTGATGCCTTGGTAGGATTCCCCACTCGACCATTCACTGTTGGGTTCTAATTAACAGTGCTGTTCCTAAAGTGGCGCAAGGAAACAGTAACAAGGCCTGTCTGTAGGGGTGTAGGAGTATTAGAGTACTAATACTCCTGCACTATGGAGTACTAGACTACTAGTACAATCCATAACCTACATAGAACATTAGGCTAATGACCTTAGATGTTGAAGCCGTACACCAAAGAAAAAAAAAATTAAACCATCCAATGTTGCTTCAACTAAATATGTTTCTTAGAATATGATGTTTCAGTCTTCTGCAGAAAGTAAATTTTGGGAAAATTTATCCTGAATTGTGCAGTTGTCATATTTTGGTGGCTTCAGTAAATAAGTAGATATGAATTTGTATAATTATTATAAAAAGGTAGGTAAATTAGGGTGGTCACACTGAACATAGAATATATATCCATTTAATAAAGTATTTCCCTTATAACATCTAGAATTGATAAAATTGTATAAATTTACAGCCATGAACAGTTTGTAGACATTGTTTCACATGCTCAAATGATTTTAACACATTCTGGAATATTTTATGCTGTTGCAATTGGCACACGATAGAATGAAAAATCTACAGGCGTGGAGCACCCACAAGATCAGTGCCAGAATTAAAGCAAATAGATAATCTAGAAATATGGGGTAGCTTACCTCCACAAGATTATCGAGAACTTGTAAATACAATGTTTCAAAGAATTATTGCCGTTATCAAAGTTAAAGTTGATGTAACACTGGTAAAATTTTGTAAATATTTAAAAAAATTAAAAATTGTGTATCTAAAATATTTTATCAAATTTATGTATGATTTCTTCTTGTAGTGTCGGTCACTAAAAATCTGAGAAGTGTGCTAATTGAAGCAGGACAGGGCTCGTATAGTTTAATTTAAAAAGTAAATCTTGTCATAAAAATGATTATTAAATTATTGAAATATATAATGTAAAACAAATTGTTATACTGTTTTTCTGAAATTGGTAGCGTTGTCAGGTTTGTTACTGTCTGCTGCTAACTGTGATGCATACAAGTGAACATAATAAACCTACTTATTGAGTACATTAACATGAAAACCCCATAATAAATCTGGAAACTATACATTTGAAATTTTCCTACTTATTTTTTCATTACTGCTATTATCTAATAGAACATTTTCTAAGCTTTTATCTAATATATCATTTTCCACAAATAAATATAAAGAAATAATTAGTAAAATTATAAAATGAGTTCCAATTAAATAATGAACTATATTATTAATTTAAATTGTTAATATAAGAAATGAATAAATTAAGTAAGTAAAAGTGTAATAATGGGAAATGTGTAAATTGTATTTATTTCTAATTTTAAATAATTTTGTGTATATTGTTAATTTTCTTTCTAATGTAAAATTAATAAATTAATAATTTTAACAAAAATTTAATGAGATGGTTTATTTGTGTTAGAATCCGAATACAATAAGAAGAACACTGTTGTCATAATGATTACTTCGAATTTCAAATACATAGTGTCACGAATTGCATTTAAAAATAATTAGATTTTTATTAAAGATAAAATAAAGTACTTTCCAAAAATATATTTCAACTCAAATTTTAATAAAGCCATTTCCAAAAATATAATTTTATTTCAATCTTTTTAATTTCCATTCAATTCCAATTTGTGTTTAATATTACATTTAAAGTTATGTATCTATAACTTATCAATAAATAAATATTAAGTTGTTAGGTATAAAAAAATATTTCCTATATTCCTAAAAGATTAACACTTCACCCCCAGTGGTAACTGTATCAGCAATACTTTCGACATTCTTGTCTCCTTTGAGAAGTAGTCCCATCATAAGTAATAAAAGCAGGAACAGCATTTTTTAGGTAGATTTTTTTTATATTTGCGATGCACATTAAATAATGGTAATCTTATAATTGAAGGGTCTGGAAATGCACCATTCTTGTTCCGGCTAGTTCTGATAGTTGGAATCGTAACATATAGTTGCAAGGTTATATTTAATTATTTGGAACCAGGGAATAAGCATATTGAAATAACTTTTACTTTTTATCATGTATTTACCAATTTTTACATTTATTAAAAATAAAACAAAAAATCAGTAGATTTTCAAGTAACACGATCGTTATTTTTAACTTCAAATTTGTGTCGAATTCTAGACTTCAGTGCGAAGTGGTGTGAATATGCGGATTTCTAGACTCGTCAACTACAAGATAACCTTAAATAATTATTAGGTACATCAGAAAAAACATTGTTTAAGTTATTAACCAGTGTATGTACAAATTATTCAATACATAAATTACCAACATCTACGACCCCGAACTACATTTATTTACTTAAAGGGATTAACTCCTATAAAAATACAGAATTGAAAAATCTTAAATATTTCTTACAACTCAAATTTGTATTAACTGAAAATCAGTACTTCTATAAAAACCTAGTAAATACATTTAAAGAACTGGAACAAAACACATTCGAGGATGATTATTATTAAACACTTAAAAATAAAAAGACTACAAGTAAAATAAATTTATCATAGTATCTATTTGATTCTTATAACCAGATACAACTTTCTAGCATTATAATCAGGCTAAAAGGAATAAGTCAAAGATTTTATTTATTCGCAGGGTCAGAAAAATATCAAAAGAAATAGGTACCTTGTGTATATGAAATTTATATCATGAACACATTATAATAGGGTCCAAGTCATAACATTATTAGTACCAAGGAGACAGGATAAATAATACGAAATATTTATATAGTAAAACTTTATACTAATAATTATTTTTATTACAGAAAAGACAAAGTTGAATAACCTATTTACATAACCTACAATCATTTAAAACGTAGACATTAAACATATTTACTTGAAAAATAACGTTTCCTGGTAGATTTCTTAGCATTTTTTCACGGATAACATAATTTGCATTAAAATGTTTTTCACAAATGGAACTTTTGGGTTTAATGTTTATTTTCATACCACCAATAAATAATTTACACCATATTCTGTATAACTGTTTTTTGGCATTATAAAAATGCTATTAATATGTTGAAGACTCTCTCCCATAATCACAATTAAAAACGCACAACGATCCACCATGATTTATATCTTTTCAAATTGCAGCTCCTACTTTTATCTTTTATTTACTCTCTCGCCGGATAGACACTAGCGAACCTAGCGGATTTTGGCTAGGAAGTACGATTGGTTTTATCGCCGTTTTCATTTGTTTTTAAATAGGAGTTGATGCACCTTATAGTCCACCGTGACCTCGGGCTAGCTGTACAGTGTTGCTGTTGGCAAACAATTTTGACACACACAAATAATTTGGGAAGGGACTGAGCTTAAACTAAAATTAAAGGCTAATGGTAAGATTTTAAGGTATTATTCTGCAATTATTATTTACTATTATTAAATTAATTTGCAGCTTTGTCCATCCTACATTTAAAAGCAGATTAGATAAGTTCACTAAGGTTAGTTACTATTATAAGCGCCGTTCTTATTTTGACAACTGACTGGAACTGACTTTATTAAAGATTGTACCTGTCCTTAATTGTGGATGTTTGAGGGCAGCAGATAGTGGCGACTTTATAGCTTTCGGGAGCGCTCGCCGATATTCGTATGAGTTCGAAGTTTTTCTAAAATAATAATTTGTATTGCCTCTCTAATAGTATGTACTATAATATAGACGACAAAAAATATGAACTGTAATTTAAAGTTTTTAACATGAGATTAGAAATATGTATAAGGACAGTGACTCTAATGTCAAAATTTTAGGTCTGTAATAAGTCTTATTTTAGCATGGAATTTATTGGCCTCTAATGATGCTGTTACTATTAGTGGCTGACGTTATAGACATTTTTAATACCTCTCTAATTAGGCATTCCAAACAAAATGGCTGCCAGTGGGTTTTGACAGGTTAAAATGCAACTTGTGGGTCTGGTTATTTGACAGGCTCAAGCATATAGATAGTAATATAGATTGATAATCCATGTTTCCAAAATAAACAAAAGCTTATCGTCGTAGTGAAGTCAAAACCCCGTAACTCATATTTGGGCGTAACTGAATGTTTTTTTTAGAGAGAGATTAATTTAAAAAATGCAAATTTTTAACCATTTGGCATCTTTTTGACTTACCTTTCCTTATTACATAAAAAAGTTACTTTTACAAAATTAATAATTACAGAAAAAAAAAGGTTTTTAGTTTTTCCTAAAAAATTTATGATACGAGGTTTTGACTCTACGAAGACGTTATGCCTTGAAGAAAAAATGTAGGTAATTATTTACTATATTCAAGGCTGAAAATTGGTTTAAAAACATATTTTTGCCAAACTAATTTTGCGAGGCAATATGGCCGCTCGCAATGACCCGCTTTGAGCAATCTATACAACTATACATGTGTCATTGAACCTGTTAATACAGCAGGTCACATGGTTGCATACTCCGAGCGCTCGGCGGTTGCATATATACCATGGTCTCCACTTGTTAGCATTTTGATTAAAACAATGTCATTAAAATAAAATATTTCAGGTTTGTACGCAACACATAATCTAGGCTAGGGGGTAACATGATTGATAATAACAGGCAGACATAACTTTACATAAACTATTTTAGTGTGGGTATATATCATTTCTTAGGTAAAGTTTTTTATCATAAGTACATTAAATTCAACTGGTTGATCCATTTTTTCGATTCACACTTTTAAAGTGAAAAACCATTTGCCTCTTTATCTTAATCAAGCGTTTATTGTACATTTCCATTTTTATAATGATGTCAAGTAGTTACCTTATCAGAATAAAATATAATTTAAAGTTCACTTTAAATGGATTGTCATACACAATAAATACTGGAGAAATTTGTACAGCTTGCAATAAAAATGAAGATGAGTCAATTCACCACATTTTGTTTGATTGTCCCATTTACAATGTCATGACATCTAAAAGTTGTAATTATCTAGCTGATTTAAACTCTCTTATTTACTCTCTCGATAATATGACGATCAATTCAGCTAAAACTATTGCAACTTTTATATGGAACGTTCTAAAACTTAGATCATTCATAATAAATTAATAATTTAAACAAAGATATGATCTTTTTTTGTGTTTTTATTTAAGAGGATAGCTATAGGTATAAACCAAATAATGTATTTTTGTTTTGCTTTTCTTCCTCTTATTTTTTTTTGTTTTTATATTATTAATTAGGTGTGTGAATAATTTGTATTGTATGAACAGGTACACTTTTGTATGTCAAACCCTTGCTGTAAAACAATCTGTTTTTAAAAGCAATAAATATATTATTATTATTATTATTATCAGAACAATCAATTTTTTCCTTTCAGAGGGTTTTATAAGAAACTCAAAAAATTTACAAATTTTTTGCATACTTCTAACTTCATAGTATTTAAAGTAGGGTACAAAATAGATGATCATTTTGAAGTAGTCTTAGAATGGTCTTAGATACTGAAACACAATATAAAATAAATTAGACTCGCAAAACCTCATTATAGGTAAATAAAACAACATAACCTTAAAAATACTTTTATTTACCTTACCTTATAGAAGTTTTTCGGGAACAATCGTTACATACTTTCAATTTATTAAAGTCGCAGGACTTAACTAAACACATTTTTTTAAATGAGCACAATTAAAATAATTATATATTAATACAAAATTCCGAATCAAATAAAAAACATACGATACGGCTCTGAATAAATAAAGTCTGACTTATCTGTTAAAATAAAAGATTTATTACAGTAAAATTATAAAAACATGATTAAATCTAAACGAAAACTTTTATTAGGCCAATCAGATATATTAAAATTTTTATTTTAATTACAAATAAGCATTTAAGGATGAGGTATAAATAAAATTAAATTACTGCACCGCTTTCTTCTCTAGACTATAATCCAGGATTTAATTTTTCTTTAAATAACATACTAGTTTTTTGTGTTAAAATGTATAGTGTGGCTAACCTGTTTAAAAATGTGTCTTCTTAGCCAGTGTATTGGATTATTTTAATATTTTCTGTTGATAATTTATTAAATTTCTGTTTTAAAAATTAAGTAAGTCAAACAGGGGTGAGTGGCTCAGTAGTTTGAGTCTGAACTTGCGAATCGAAGGGTTGGCGGTTCGAATCCCACCGTTAGTCTGGATTTATGTAATATAATTTATTTTTTAAAAATAATTCTGATGCAAAGGTATGATTCCTATTCCGACCCTTCATTGTTTGGTTTTAGTTAGCAGTGCTGTTTCTAAAGTGGCGCTAGGAAACATTAACAAGGCTTGTATGTAGGGGATGCAAGAGTATTAGAGTACTAGTACTTTCGAACTATTGAGTATTAGACTACTTGTAGGTACATGAAAACATGAGGCTAAAACCAAAGCCTAAGATACCAATAAAAAAAAATTGGTCAAAGACTGTTTTAAGAAGGTGAAAATTATTAACTAAATTGTGATCCATTATTTTTTATTTAAATGTAATCATCCATGACCGACGAAGAGGGATACAAGTCATGTCCGTGATAACTACGCGCGGCTCTGAATTAAATTCAAACAGACACTTAAACAGAAGAAAAACTGTACTCCCGGTATACGTACATTTTGTGAAGGCCTATTTTAGAAACAGTCATCAAGGGGCGGGTGGCTCAGTGGTAGAGTCTCTGCCTATGGATCTAAGAGTCCCAGGTTCGAATCCCACCGTTGGCCGGGATTTTTTCATTTAATTTAATTATTTAAAATTAATTCTGATGCCTTGGTAGGATTCCCCACTCGACCATTCACTGTTGGGTTCTAGTGCTGTTCCTAAAGTGGCGCTGGGAAACAGTAACAAAGCCTACACATAGAACACTAGGCTAATGACCTTAGCAGTCGATGCCAATGACACCAAATTAAAAAAAAAAACGGTCACTGTTGATCACTCCTTACTTCGTTATTAAATATTATGTATATGTTGTAGAATTTGTTTTTATTATTTTCGTGTAAATCTTGTTCGTTTTCTATTTTGCTCCTGCTTTTGTTTTAATCAAATCTGAAGTTGGATCATCTTTAAATATTCTCACACGGGGAAAATTAGGAATGTTTTGCCAACTTGAAAAAAATCCTAAACTAAATGTTTTTTTTGCAAAATACGAAGATGCAATAACCTAATAATTAATGTTGTTTGTAGATGCTTTTGAAAGCCGGAGCGGACCCAAATCTCAAAGTCTACAGTGATGAATGCGATAGAAATTCTCAACTAAGGCCGGTTTTGGTAGAATATTTAGCTAGTAACGAACACCCTAGCGTGGCTGTGGTACATCTTTTACTTCAATATGGAGCTAGAGTAAGTATTACTGTGGACATTTTGACATCGATCCTAAGGGATTGTCTAACAATTTTTTTATTTCACATCTGCCTGATGAGCACCTTCATCTTAAGCAGAAATCTTGCACTCTGTCCTTTTCTGGATTTGTAAATTAAAATAAAATTCGAGGAAGTGAGGCATGTGTGTCACTTTCGGAATACAAATAAAATCCTAAGACCATTTAAAACATTTTAAATAATGTATTTGACCTATAAGAATGAAAGCAATGTAAATCAAAATAAATAATTTACATTTTATTTTATAATTGACAAGCTTGGCTATCTAGTAAAATCAATAAAAGAGCATATAACTGTATTCTCTTTAGCGATGCAGTGCATAAAGGAAGCTGCAGAATAAATGCATTGCATTATAAACACTGATATTTACTGAACATTCTAAAACTTAATAGGTTCCACGACCGGAAGAAATTATCTAGTAAAGTGAACACCGCTTGTAGATAGAAACATTTGTTCAAGAGTATTGTTATGTGAGCCATTTCATTATTTAGTCGTGCTCTAACCCTACAAGTCCCTCTCTGTCTTATTTGGCCTTTGAGGCTCAACTTGTCCGATTATTATACATAATTAAGCCCCTTAAGACCAAACCTATGGGACGACTATGGTGGAGACACTTTCGCGAACATTCCAGGGTCAACGAGATACTATTTCTAGAACGTGATAACGTTTCTGGTACATACTGGCAATTTTCTTGGGGGAGCATTCTAGACCACCAATTTGTATATAAATTGGTGGAGGAGAGCCATCAAAATCAGTTGATATATGGACAGTGAAGATAAATAGTAATTAGTAGATAGACAGTGGTGAATATAAATAGTGAGCGATTCAAAGACATTCGAAGTATATATAAATTAAAATAGTATTGTTTAAAATAAATAAGTGTTTAAATAAATTATTAATAAATAAACTGTTGTTTGAAAATAAACAAACACACATTGGTGTCAAGAAGTAGAATAGTGTAAATAAATAGTGGACAATCATGGCTAAAAGACTGTGTGATTTAAAAGTGCCTGAGCTACGTCGAGAATTAGAAGAACGTGAAATGGAGACGGCAGGGAAGAAATCAGAGCTGGCAGAACGACTTAAAAAAGCACTAGAAAATGAATGTTTGGATCCGGAAACATTTTTATTTCCGGATGATGCATCTGCTATAATTTCTTCAATTTCTTCTGATATGTCTTCCATGAAAATTGATATTTCTTCTAATATTTCCTCATTAGAAACTGAAGTTTCTTCAGACATTTCCTCATTGGAAAATAAAGTTTTTTCTATAAAAAGTGATATTACTTCCTTAGAAAGTAAAGTTTCGTCCGATATTTCTTCTTTAGAAGAAAAAGTGTCTTCTGATGTTTCTTCCGTGAAAAACAAAATGTCTTCTTTAAAAAACGAAATTACTGCTGATGTGGAAAATAAGGTGACTTCTGTTGAGGAGAAAATAATGTCTTCCGTTGAAGAAAAAATAAAAGAGATGGAAAAGAAGCTAGAAGAACTCGAACATACAGCACCGGCCAAGGACGGCGAAATTTATTTCCATGAGGTGGAGTCGAAGGTGAAATTGGAAGGAGCTGTAAACTCTCCCCGTGTTAAGACCCCAACTTTCGACGGAAAGATGTCATGGACGAACTATCTTAAGCAGTTCGAAACAGCTGCCAGAGCAAACGAGTGGTCTGAACGAGAGAAGGCAATAAATTTGACCATTGCCCTTCGAGGAGACGCTTTGGATGTCCTTCAGACTATACCCGTGGAAGAGACAGATGATTTTAAACAACTCAAAAAGAGACTAAATATGCGATATGGCCACGAACACTTGGAGCATTTGTACCAGTCACAGTTGAAGAATCGTAAACAAAAACGAGACGAGACTCTTCAGGAATATGAAGTAGATATTGCCAGGTTGGTGCGATTTGCCTATCCATCAGCTCCGGAAAACATGATGGAATGTTTGGCAGTCCAAACATTTGTTGATGGAATCCGTGACCATGAGATGCAGAAAACACTCCACTTAGCTCACCACAAAACATTGGTCGATGTCTTGTCCGCTGCTTTAGAATATGAGGCAGCTACGCAGGCTTCTGGTGGATACAGTAAAGTAAGGACTGTAAGAGAAGAAGAAGAGGAAGGTAAACTCGACCAACTGGTGAATATGATGAAGAGCCTTACTGACAGGAAGAATAAGACGAAGACTATCAGGTGCTGGAATTGTGGTGAACTAGGACATGTACGCAGTTCATGCAAACGTCCAAAGGTCACAACGAATCAAGACAACACGCCGCAGGAAAACTAGAGCGGGTCGGCCTAGAGGGGGCAGCTTCGATCCGAAACCATTCCAAAGACCCTCTCATACTGATAGCCTCTTTGAAATGTCGCGATGATAGTGTATACGTAGACGGCGAAGTAAATGGCAAAAAGTATACACTGTTGGTGGATACTGGAGCAACTAAGACTATTATACGACCAACAACTATAAATAACAGTAAGAAACTTCTACCAACAAGATTGCGACTACGGACTGCCACAGGTGAAAGTGCCAACATCCATGGGGAAATCCAGGTTCAATTGGGGATTGGTACACAAAAGTTCACTCACACTGTTATTGTCGCTGATATCGAAGAATATGTTATTCTTGGAATGAATGTAATGAACTTACATGGTTTCCAGTTGGACTTTAAAAACAGAGTGATCAAAGTTGGTGCCAAAGTGGTATTCCTACATCCATATGGGGACAGTACCGTGCCAGTTGCTGTACAGGAGGATACGGTGGTACCCGGTAGAAGTGAAACCGTTATAGTAGCACGGCTTCAAGAAACTATAGAAGAAGGAACACCTGTCATGATGGAACCTTGGAATCACGATGAAGAGGTTGGACGAGGCATTCTGATCGGAAAGGGGTTGGTCACGACTGCTTAAGAAATTCCAGTCCGTCTCATAAACGTTACTGATCACCCGATTACCATCATGAGAGAGACCAGAATCGGAACTTGTGTACCAGTAACTTCCATAATTCGACAGACAACAACTTCTGATAATTCCAACGACAAATTCAAGCAAATAATTGCAGTTGCTAGTCAATCTCTGAATCAATCAGAGAAGAAGAAAATAAAGGAATTTATTCGACGATATCGTGACATTTTTGTACCAAAAGAAGGAAAAACAGGAAGAACTTTTGTTGTAAAACACAAAATTGACACTGGTGACGCCAGGCCGATTCGTCAATCAGCTCGAAGGTTACCAAAGGCCAAGAGAGAGGAAGCTGAAAGGATTGTTCAAGAAATGAAGGAAGACAGGGTGATAGAACCTTCTACCAGCCCTTGGGCTTCTCCGGTAGTCCTGGTCCAGAAAAAGGATGGAACTACGAGGTTCTGTGTGGATTACTGTCAGTTGAACAATGTAACCAAGAAAGACAGTTATCCTCTTTCTCGAATCGACGATACCTTGGACACATTGGCCGGAAGTAAACTATTTTCTACCTTAGACCTAAAGTCTGGATATTGGCAGGTGGAAATGGACCCAGTAGACAAAGAAAAGACAGCTTTTACCACCGGATCTGGATTGTGGCAATTCAATGGCATGCCATTTGGACTGTGTAATGCCCCCGCGGCATTTGAAAGACTTATGGAAAATGTATTGAGAGGGTTATCATGGAAAACATGCCTGGTGTATTTAGACGACATCATAGTCTTGGGGAGGACATTTGATGAACATCTAAAAAACTTGGAAGACGTTTTTAAAAGACTTCAAGCTGCCCAACTGATGCTAAACCCCAAGAAATGCCAGCTATTCCAAAATAAAGTAAATTACCTGGGTCATGTAGTCAGTAAGAATGGCATGGCTGTAGATAAGGAAAAAGTCGCTTCTATCAAAGAGTGGCCACAACCAAAGAACAAACACCAACCAAGAAGTTTTCTTGGGCTTTGTACGTACTACTGAAGATGCATAAAGAAGTTTGCAGATATTGATAAACCACTAACGCGACTCACAGAAGAAGCGAGGGAATTCTGCTGGGACGAGGACTGCCAAACTGCCTTTGAAACATTGAAGAACCATTTAACAACAGCACCAATACTAGGCTACCCACTACCAGAGGGAGAATTTATCCTGGATACTGATGCTAGTAATGTGGGAATTGGAGGAGTGCTTTCACAGATTCAGGAAGGGAAAGAAAGAGTACTAGGTTATTTTAGTAAAGTGCTCTCGAAACCTGAGCGGAATTACTGCGTGACGAGAAGAGAACTCCTGGCAGTTGTGAAATGCGTGGAACACTTCTACAAATATCTGTACGGAAGTAAATTTTTAATCCGGACCGACCATGCAGCCCTTAAGTGGTTAATGCAATTTAAGAACCCAGAGGGTCAAATCGCCAGATGGATTGAACGACTTCAAGAATACGACTTTAAGATCGAACATCGAGCCGGAATAAGTCACAGAAATGCCGATTCTCTCTCTAGAAGACCATGTCCAGCAGAGTGCTTATACTGCAACAAAGCGGAATCCAAAGAAAGTGGGCTACTAAGAACAACTGTAGTCAACGATGAGTGGGCCCCTGCTAAAATTAGAGAAGAACAAGATAATGATACCGTCTTAAAGAAGATGCGGCAATGGAAAGACGAAAATCGTCGACCTACTTGGCAAGAAGTATCTAATCTCTCTCCAGTACTTAAGTCGTATTTGGCTCAGTGGAATTCCTTTATCCTGGAAGATGGCTTATTAAAGCGAGTAATTGAAAATGATGATGGTTCCGAGAACAGAAGACAGTTGGTCATTCCAAGAAGTAGAGTAGCTGAAGTACTCCGTCAGTTACACGACAGTCCATCCGGAGGACATCTCGGTGTTAGGAAAACCCTTCAGAGAGTTCGGGAAAGGTTTTACTGGATGAACACTTCCGATGATTTAAAGGACTGGTGTAAGAAATGTACCACCTGTGCTATGAGTAATGGACCTCAACGAAAAAGGAAGGCACCCATGAAGCAATACAACGTTGGTAGCCCATTTGAGAGGATCGCCTTAGATATTGCTGGACCATTCCCCACGACCGAGGATGGTAATAAATACATTTTGGTGGTTATGGATTATTTTACAAAATGGGTGAAAGTCTATGCCATTCCAAATCAAGAGGCCGCAACTGTTGCAGATGTATTGACAAAAGAGTTTATCTGTCGATTTGGAGTGACCTTGGAGATCCACAGTGACCAAGGCAGAAATTTTGAAAGCCAACTCTTCCGTGGAATCTGTGACAGACTAGGCATGAAGAAAACCCGAACCACAGCATTGCACCCACAATATGATGGAATGGTAGAGCGAATGATAAAGTCCATTGGAAAATATTGGTCAAAAGTGGTTTCAAACCATTAGCGAGATTGGGATCAGTATCTTTCGCTCTTTGCAATGGCTTATAGATCCGCTGTCAATGAATCAACAGGCCAAACACCAGCAAAGGTCTTATTTGGGCGTGAGATGAGACTACCATGCGACCTCGAGTTTGGATGCCGACCTGGAGAAGATGTAGCTGGTGAAGATTATGTGATCCAGTTACGAAGAAGAATGGACGACTTGCATGAATTAGTTCGCTCGCATCTCCAAATCGCCAGCGACAGGATGAAGAAAGGGTACGATACTCAAGCTACGGAGGAATGTTTTAAGGAAGGCGACAAAGTATGACTCCATAACCCAAAAAGGCAAAAGGGTTATTCTCCTAAGCTTCAAAGGTCTTGGGAAGGTCCGTACCTCATCAAGAATAAAATAAATTATGTAATTTACCGTATAAGTAAGATCCCAAACGGTAAACCAAAGGTAGTGCACCAAAACAGGCTGGCGCCATTTGAGGGTGACCATGAAGAAGAAGTAAACCAACTTCAAGGAACACCAGACCTTGTCTTTGAAGAATTTATGGGTGCATATGGAGGTACTGGAAAAGCCAGATATAGTGTTACGACCGAGCAACAACAAGATCTGCTCTCGCTTCCGAAAAACTACTCGCTGGTCCATAGTTCTTCCGCCAGCATCAACGACGCGCGACGACTGGCATATGTGTTCCGTAAGAAGTTTGGTCGACTGGTAGAACTTTAATGTCAGTTACCAGCCCCTGGAAAAGCCTTGAAACTTCAAGACGGGTCACGGTATCTTTTTTATTTAATAACGAAGAATACCTTCCAAGACCGATCCACCTATCAGGATGTATGGGAAGCATTACTTAGTCTAAGGGAGCATGTACTGGAGTCCAATGTACAGAAACTAGCCATGCCGAAGATAGAAGGAAATCAGCTGGATTGGAGGATCATTAGGAACATGGTGGAAGTAATCTTTCAAGATACCGGAGTTCAGATATTGGTCTGCAGCCATTCGCCCAGTGCCCAGGTTACACCGAAGACAGTCCCTTGTTACTTCCATGCAACTGGAAATTGTAAAAGAGGATTCAGTTGCATATACAACCATTCCAGTTTAGTTTCGTAAGAGTTCCAGGAGGAACTATCTCTTAAGGAGGGGGAAATGTTATGTGAGCCATTTCATTATTCAGTCATGCTCTAACCCTACAAGTCCCACTCTGTCTTATTTGGCCTTTAAGGCTCAACTTGTCCGATTATTATACATAATTAAACCCTTTAAGACCAAACCTATGGTACGACTATGGTGGAGACACTTTCGCGAACATTCCAGGGTCAACGAGATACTATTTCTAGAACGTGATAACGTTTCTGGTACATACTGGCAATTTTGGTGGGGGAGCATTCTAGACCACCAATTTGTATATAAATTGGTGGAGGAGAGCCATCAAAATCAGTTGATATATGGACAGTGAAGATAAAATCGCTGTAAATAACATTAAAATAAAATAACTATATCTAATCTATTAATACTTAACCTTCTATGTTCATTATTTCTTATAGTTTTATGTCTACTTTTAATAGTTAATTTTTCTGCGGTTTTAAAAATAGGTATCTGTCTGTATATGTAACCTGTGTTAATTTAATTTAATATAATTTTAATTTATTTTAATAATTTTGTATTTTTAATATGTATTTCAATTTTGTATTTTCAATATGTACTGGAAATCCGTAAATAAATAAATAAATAAATAAATAGTAATTAGTAGATAGACAGTGGTGAATATAAATAGTGAGCGATTCAAAGACATTCGAAGTATATATAAATTAAAATAGTATTGTTTAAAATAAATAAGTGTTTAAATAAATTATTAATAAATAAACTGTTGTTTGAAAATAAACAAATATCACAGTATTTATAGTGGGTTACAGCTGAACCAGGCAGACACGTATAGGTATCCTTCTGGCATAATTACAGAAATGGACAATACGTTGAACGTGTAACTTTGATAAAAACATAGTTCTAGCCATGTTTTTTATAACGTAAACGTAGTCTAAATAAATCCATAATTTTACGTTTTTGTCATTAAAATATCATTAGTAAAACAGTGACTAATACATAAAAGTAAAATTAAATGACAACCGGTGTCAGTCTTAGGCCATCATCAGGTCTCTAAATAAGAAAAGAAACAGCTGTTGACAAACATGCATAGAAACAACATATTATTACACTGGGATTTGGTAAACTCAATTTATTTCGAACTTAAACTTTTACAATACAACTATTACTTTAACGTACACTGTCTATCATAAAAGTGAACTGTAATATTAAGATAATTCGTACTTTTACTTATGACATGCGTACTATATGGTGATGGATGACAATTTATTACTTACCTGCAGAATTATAAACTGGTATAACAGTTTATTGTTGAGACGCCTTAAAAAATAATATAAACTTATTTGGTTACTATCCAAGACTCTCACGATTCAAGTGAAGGGAGAAATTGAAAAATTGACAGTTTTAAAACATTATTACAAAATTAAACAACATACTCGTACATAAGAGTATAAAATTAATTATTTAAAAAATTGAACAATCTTGTTGAATAAGATGTGTTGATCAAAATATTTTAACCAAGAGTGCATGCTCATCAGTATTCAACGATTTAATATCAAATTGATTGCCTGTATCTAAAACGTTTTGAGGATGGGTGAACCCACGACATTTAGGCCTCACTAGGTGTATCCTCCTAAGTAGATAGGCACTTTCTAGCTCGTGAGCCAGTCAATAGATTTAATGTAGTTAACAACGTCGACGACAGAGGTGCTTCTCTTATATCAGCCGGCGTTAGCCAATTCTCGCCGAACACAAATCTTTTAATAAATCACAGCGCCAGCCAATCGTAGATGATATGCTCGATGGTTTTATCTTCTTGTTCGCACCCCCTACAGAGTGCGAATTCTGGCAGCTCCATGATATGAAAGCTTCCTGGCAAGTTTACAGATTCTTATTTCATCTTTCTTTGAATTTAACAAGGGAATGTTTCGTAATTGGGTTTGTCACTTCCGATGTTGTCAGTCCAATAGAAGGGCCAGGACCAAAAAGAATTAAGTTGGCTGCCTTATTGGCTAATGCATCAGCTAGATGATTACCATTCGATGTGACGTGACCTTTGATCCATCTTAAGGTGGCCACATTGTTGATGTATACTTCGGCCAAAGCTTTGTGACATTCTAGTAATAAATTTGAGTAAATTCGTGGTTTGTTTAGAGTGAGTAGTGCTTTTCTGCTACCTGTATAGATGAGCATGTTCCTTCCAGTGATATTGTTGGACGTACCTACCACTTCCGGCTCTTTTTTTTATAACTTTATATAGCTTATGAAAAATTGTATTGGTGAGATGGAACGCCTCTTGCCAAAAGCGAGGTCTGGCCTCACCAGATCCTATATCAGGATCTATTCCAACCGTGCGAAGGCGTGTCATTGTCATCAGGGCAATATCCTTAATGTGGATATCAAATTCCCAATTGATTATAAATCCAGACTGTATGGGTGGTCAGACAAAGCCAGTCAACTGAAACCTAAACATAATCCCAGATTATGGATTGTAGGAAAAAATATATTGAAAACCAGCTTGGCCCGGTCTCTAAACAAGACAAAAGTCTTATCAGTTTCAATTGGTAGTGGTCCCAGACCCCAAAGTAATTGGGTACCCCAAAATAAAATAGTGAATAAATTTAAATCCGCTGAGCGGGAGGGAGTAACCATATTTAACTTTGAGTATAATTAAACAATCATGAACGGTTTCTGGTAAAATCAAAGCAATAGAAACACTTAATTACAAAATAATTTGAAGATTTAATTTATGGTAAACGTGGTAACCAACTGTAAGGTAATGGAATGAATGAATTATTTCTAAATGTAAAATAAACTTAAGAAACAACAAACAAATTAAAAGCTAATAATTATGTACTCTTCTTTAGTTAAGATATTGTTGTTAGATATGAAAAATCTTAAACTCTTTACCATAAATAGGGACCTTTCTGTTATGTAGATATTTCAGAAATACAAGTTAACAGTCTGTATAGAGTGAAGCTTGAGCTTGAGGTTCATATTATGAATCGACTATAGAAAATCCTTTTTTTTTGTTACAGGTAGTGATGAAAACCCAATTTCGAGATCCAGATGGCATGTTAAACTGTCTCCAGAACGTGATAAATGATAACTCGTCGTCAATTTTCTTCCTTCTCATTGAATCTTGCGAATCGTTCGACCCTTGCATGATAAGAAGAAACAACGTTCTATCGCTAGAACAAAAATCTAATTTATTAGAACTCGCTAAATATCCCTTATCCTTAAAGAGACAAGTCCGGCTTTATTTAAGAAAATTAATGGGATCTAAACTCCTACACGCCGCTGAAGGATTTGATTTACCAAAAACTCTTACTAAGTACTTGTTATTGGACTACAGTTGAATTTTTTATTGTGGTATCCCAAATACAATTTGAATTTTGATTTTTTGGTTTTCAGTGGACATTTGGCCACTGTTAGGGTTCGGATTAACCACACTTACAATATTCTATCATTGATTAACCACTAATTAATATAATTAAAGGATTATAGTCGATTTAAAAGAATATTTTACAAATTGGTTTCAATCATTAAAATTGCCATAAGCGATTTCACAGAATCTTTAAAAAGTTGCACAAATTTGTTCAATATAAAAGAACTATATTTAAATATTGTACACATTTAAATATTTTATTTATTATTACAATAATAACTCCTAATTACATTTTTTTTTACTAACTTAATAACGTTTTAGTACTAGATGTGTCAGTTACTAACAAAAAGGGAATTCATATTTTTATTAATGCTTCTTTTAATATTGTGGATTGTTCTAACGTTTTAAATAACTTATCTGTTTATTAACTTATATACTGGTGTAAATCAATAATAATACTAATAATAGATTTACTTATTTTAATAATAATTGACAAATTACATAAGTTGAAGAGTATGTATATCAGGTATGTAGATTCAAGAAAAGGGTGAGACAAAATGACACATACTGGAAATTTCCTTATAAGTATTATATACGTATTATAAAAAACAGCATTACGAGTCACCAAAAAATACCCAGTAACAAATTTTACTTTTGCAATATTAAACCTAGTTGAAAGCGACCAACCTAATCAAATAATGTTTCTTAGGTCTTGTCTCAAGTGAACTTTTACTTAATACTGTTTAAAACAAGTTTACGTAACAACTATTAAGGCCCCCAATAACGAGCACGCAAAATGTCCATTTGGAATGATTGAACTCCAAAATTCCTCGGTGAATGTTGAAAATTGAATGTATAGACGTGGCGTGGTAGTTTTGGAGATGCTCCAAACATCCAACGATCTCTGGTAGTAGTCTGTGGTGTGGACGTTTTATGAATAGGAAAACTCCAAGGTTGGCTGTGTACTACACAATAAAAAAAACTACATTATTATCGTATTTATTTGGAGTGACCGTCAATGATTATTTTCTAAACGTAAAATCGATTTGGCTGTGAAGGTTTTATCTTGTTCAGTTTTCTTTTTATATAACATCGATAAAGTAGCTGCAGAATTTTAGTGCTGACGTGATTGTGTAGTCACACTTCGTGCTTTTGAGCAAATCTATTGATTTCCTTTTTAACCGTTGCCATGTTGACGTCCTCGTGCAGATTTTTGTTTCAGATATAAAACAAAGCATCCACGATGTTTCTAAGTACTTTGTTTTGGAATTTTTGAATAAGTGGCTCAACCTCTGATCTGTCCAATTATTTTTCAGAATCTGCTTGTCTAATTCTATCCTTTTATTTCCAACGTGCTCATTTCATCTTAGCTTTAAATCTGGATTGACTCCTAAATATTTCGCTGTGTTTTCATATGATATGTCCAGTCCTTATATTGTGGTAGGTATGCAAGTGCTTTGATTATTGGTTTTATTTGTAAAGTTTATATTTACCGAGTTTTCTTCATTAAGTTTTATTCTTCACTTTTTGGCCCTTTAGTTGAATTTATAAGTGACATTTAGTAACTTTTAGGTAACTTTTTTTGCAGTTATTACGTTGTTCATACCAATAACAAGTGACAAAGAACGGTAACATAATCTCTAAGCTACTAAAGTTTATCGATGACATTGACAAATTACAAAAAATACGAGAGCATTCTTAAAACATTATTGTATCGATAAGCTTGAAGAAGTTTTGGTAACATAGAAAGCACCACCTAGATAGCACAAATATTTTCATTGAACGTCCATTTGATATATATTTTTGGATGTCTGAACGTCCAGAAATGAGTCAGCACCATAAAGAACTATTATTTTTTAATAAATTAAAAAACGTGTGAACCGACTGGAATCGAATTTACGACACGTCGGTTAACGTTCATCACCTTCAGCCACTCTACGCGCTCGACCACGGAGACATGTAAGAATTTGTTAATAGATATGATTCTAATAGTTAATACAATTTCAAACGTTTACTGGTAAAATGAACTGCATTAGATTACATTTTTAAATTTTGAATGACCAAATATATTCTGAAAAGAAAATAAAGTGTATATATGTATTATTTGGTTAGCTAAATAAATAATGACCTACACTGACGTCCATCGGACGTCAAAATACTACTTAACGTGTACTAAACTTATGTTCATAAACGAACGAATACTGGACATCCGAATACGATTATCGATCTAAAATGGACGTTCACTGGACACCTATAAGAAGTTTAATACTATCCAACAAAGCTTTAGCCATAAATATGTGTGGTTTTAAAAGAGATAATAAGGAAATAGAGTGTTTATTTAGAGGTCCACGATTCAATAAGAGTCCTGATTTTGTATAGATGAACTTTTCAGCTTGTTCTTTTATTTGAACTAAGTCTCACTTATGTTTGTTTTTATAGCACTACCTAATGCTTTGCACATCCCTGTAGTAACAATATATTTTGTCACTTGGATGCAGCCTATGTTGAGATTTTCTATTTATCAGATAGAAAAAGTGATCTTACATTGGATGCAGAACCATCGTAAATCCATTTTTGTAGGTAGCGCTCATGTCTCTCAAAATGCGAAGTAGTGAAAAAATGTATCTCTATCAGCTTTATGGTGGAAATGGAATGGAGTTTAGAGGCCGTAGGCTACATCGGTTTAATATTTAGGTACTATGCCTATATCCTTTTTATTTACAGAACGTGGCTTTCATGGTGTAGACATACTCGTATTAGGTGAAAAAAATAATTTATTCCACATATACTGTTCTGTAAATAAAATTTTATATTATTTAGTAAAAAGAAAGAAAAAAGGCTCTTCTGTAAAATTAACATTTTATGACATACGCTACTTCTGCTTCCAAGTGATGATTTATTTGATAATATATTATTAAATTTAATGATTGTAGCTTAAATATTAACATCGACAAATGTTTATATTATCTTTAATTTAGTTTTTTTGTTATTGCGATAAAACAATTTTTCAGTTATAATATTAACTAGTTTATTAAATATTTAAAAAATAAAGAATGAAGAAATGCGTGAAATAATGTAATGCCTGTTGTGGTACTAACCAAAGGAGCAGTTGTTTTCAGAAGGGAATGGTTGTTAAACCTTTATCTGATCTTTTCAGTTTTTCTTATTTTTTTCTTGATTTATTTTATTTGGTAACTCTTTTAGTTTCTCTAATCCATTTTAATCCAGTTTACAATTTGTGTTAGTCCTTATATACTAATTTAAATTTTGATTCGCTTCTACAATAACAGTGGCCAAAGATATAGGACGATTAAAAAATATTAATGTATTTTAAGTTTGTCCTATATTTAAGGTTCTTTGATTCAAAAGCCCAACTAAAATCAATCGATTTTTTGGTGCTGCTTGAATCGCAGGAATCTTGTGTCTATTGAAAATGATCACCAGCTTTTTTTCTAGACGTTTTGAGTGATCTGAGATAAAATTTCGTGATAGTTATGCAAACTAGTGATTCCGAAGAAAGTATTGAGTTTAGAATTAAACCTAATGCCTTTACTTATTATCTTCTATGAAGTTTTGTATATTTGTATCATTGTATTCATTTATATATTTGTACCTAATAAATATATTTAGCAAAAATGCTGTTTTTGAATTTCCTTTTATTGAAAATAAACTTAAAGGTCATGAGTTTTTACAGGGCGAACAACGTATTTAGTTTTTCAACATTTTGATGTGGCGAGTCGTGTGCTAGCATTCGCCGAGTACACATCGCTTACGTTTAAGTGAGTTGTTATCACCAGCAGGTAAAAATAATTAAGTTACTCAAAAAATCGAACTACCTATTGATATTGCTTAATGTGCCTGAGCAGATATAAATTTCTCGCCAGGACTGTATTTCACCTAAAATAAACAAAGCATCAAACACGGAGGATTCTGGTAACAGAAGTCTGCAAAACAGTTCCCAACAGACTAATGAATCAAATAAGATTTACTCTATTGCACTAAACCAATCTTCTACAAAATACCCCAACAAAAAGAAAGCTATTTTAATGAAGGGCCTTATACACTGTTTATTATATGTGATATAAAAACAGAATAGCGTAATAAATATTACAAACCTTGAGATGCAGCATATCGTAAGCATTGTGCACTAAAAATTTCATTTTTGTTAATTACAACTTGATAAGGTTTTTGCCGTACTTTATGTTCAGGTGTAATTTGTCCCTTTACTGTGCAAGTATCTCCTTCTCTCTTAAATTGTACATGGAAAAAGGCATCATCTCCATAAAACTTTATTTAATAAAGTGAATATTTTTTTAGTATTTTCAAGAGCCCTACTCTAAACATTTTGACTAATTATCAGATATTTTTACTAATTTTTATTATTTTTCTGTGTTCCAAATTATTTCATAAAATATAAACATATTTGTGTTCTTATTATCTCAATTTAGAAATATTATCATAAATTTATCCATGTAAACATTAGATATGTGTACAATAAGTGTAAAAGAGTTTATGTACCATTGCAAAAAGTAGTTACGCATATACAAAAATGTACTTAAATTACAATATTATTTACAACGATATGTATCAAGTAGGCAATTTTCAACCAAATAAAAACAGTATTGCAGTAAATACTTGTGCCCTAACCTTCTAAATACATTTTTAGATGTTATTTAGTTTTAATTTTTGAGGTAAACATGTTAAATATTAATGTTTAAGAATCTATAAGAGTCCTGTTTTTGATAATCTAAATTTAAGCAAACACAACCAAGGGCCAAAATGTATAAACTCGCTTTATACAATAACAAATTTGCTATTTCTCAGGTACTTAATACGTAATTATGTTTTTACTTCTAATTACTGAAATAATTTAATGTCTACCGGCAGCAAAACTTTGAACGTCGCTCTCTCTACTTCAAGGTATAGATATATCCTTTCAGTTTCTAGTGTTATATTTTTGGATATCAGTGTACACTGATATATTATGGGAAATACATTTTTTTTATACATATAAATGAGGGTATTCCAAAATATAACAGGGTGGTAAAAGGTATAATTTTGAAAAAAAAAACTGTTAGTGTTCAATAATCCTAATGGCCTGAGATAAATATTTTTTTTACTATAAGGTGTATTACCCCATATAAACTATAACTACTATTAAAACAAACTATAAATAAAGTTTTACATACCTTTCTTTTTGTCTTAACAGGCTTTAACTTTGGCACTTATAAACTGAGTATTGTTAAAAAATGCATTAGTCCTATCTTGGTTTATAATGAGTAAAACACTTGAATCAGCTTTTATAAATCCAGCTAACAAACTCATTAATAATAAAATTAAACCAATTGGCAAAGACAAAAGAAATAAACAACGAATGTTAGGTTAGGTGGTGTCAATTTTAAGTGTCACTAAGATGTGCGTTCACTTCGACATTCTGTGTGTCGGTTTGTTCGGTGGTTTGGTTTTGTATAAAAAAAAACTTTGACACAAGCTGATTGGTCTATTCCCGATGACGTATACATTTCAAATTTTAAATTTTAATTGGGCTTAATTTAAAAACTTTTGGCTTTTTTAACGAACTGATTATTTAGAATAACTTGTATAGCGACTAACTATTACAATATAATTTATAAAACAGCATATCTCACATGTAAACATGGCCCATTGAGGAACCATGAACCAACCGGACCGGTAAGAATGAAATTTTTAAATAAACAATTCAAAGTGTTCAACCCGAGAATATGTTATTCTCAGGTTCAACTATAACAGCTGTTTGCAGCGAATTTCTTAATTATTCCTTAAAGTTAAAGATATCATAAGGGCGGGTTGTATAAAGCTTACTTAAAGTTAAACTCGGTTTAAGGTGACACATGACAAATTTTGTGTGGCATAGGTACAGTCTAAACACCATTTAGCACTTAGGGCTTGTTTCCTCAAACATTAGACTGCACTTATGGTTAGGAAATTAACATGCATAACCTATAATTGAGCGTAACTTTATGTAAGTTTTATACAACCAGTCCTAATCGTATTGTTTTCTATACCATTTAATGTCTCCTTAACTTAAGTGAACAGACGAAATTCATAACAAGTAACAAGTGGTATAAAAAATGAAACAAGGAAGTTTATAATAAAATGTGAGCTTCTAAATTTTTATTGATTTGTAACAAAAATACAAAGTTCGTGTTCCTAGGCCTAGGTACTTGTTAAGGAGGTCCTTTCGCCACCCCTTTCGCCACCAATGTTAAATAAAAAATATTAGATTATGACTAAAATTTATTTTTTTTCTAATAGTTGAAGTCCTTATTTATCTAATGTTGAACTTTTAACTATACCTTACCGTGCAAATTTTTAAGATTTTCTTTTTAAATGTGAGTATTTGTACAGTGTCTTACGAGAAAATAAGACCTCAACAATAATTCTCGAATTATATTATTATTTATTGATTAGATGGAGTAGAAAAAAACTAAAAATAGGGTTTTTGAAATATTTAGGTTTTGTTTTTTACAATAAAATATATAGGTTACCTTGGAATTTATTGAGAAATGAATATTAAAAAAAAAAATTTAAAGTAACCTAGTTGAAAATTTTTTGTGATTTTTTAATATTAATTTCTCAATAAATTCCACGGTAACCTATATATTTTATTGTAAAAAAACAAAACCTAAATATTTCAAAAACCTTATTTTTAGTTTTTTCTACTCCATCTAATCAATAAATAATAGTAAAATTAATTATAATTCGAAAATTTGAAGTCTTACTTTCTCGTAAGACACTGTACAAACACACACATTTTTAAAAAAAAAATTCTCAAAAATTTGCACTGTAAGGTATAGTTAAAAGTTCACTATTAGATAAATAAGGACTTCTACTATTAGAAAAAAATTAATTTTAGTCATAATCTAATATTTTTTATTTAACATTGGACCTCCTTAAGTTAATTAAATATGCACGTCACTGGAATCATTTACTACGCTAGGCGAGCGAGAGGGGGTTTCAAGTGTCGACAAGATCAGAGACAACAGAGACGTGTAACTTAAGAGGAGTATTTACTTGGCCGTAGAGCGAAGCATGCTAGGGTTTCGTAGTACCCCACTTTTAAAGTTTATTTTTGACTTATTCTGAAAGAAAAAAATATGCACGTGTAGGTAAAGGATAAATCTATGCTTCTCTGGAAACACTTTTTTAAAATTTGAAACTGTTTTTTCTAAAAAAAAAATACAAAACTCGACTTTTTTTAACCATTTTTTCATTTTTTTTTTTTTTAGAAAAAAATTGAATTTTGAAAAAGTGGTTCCAGAGAAGCATAGATTTAACCTTTACCTACACATACATATTTTTTTATTTTAAAAATAGTCAAAAATAAATTTTAAAAGTGGGGTACTACGAAACCCTTACATTGCCAGATTTTTCGTCTGGAAAGTGGCGCCTCTGTTAGATTTTAAAGAAATTAATATTTGTGAATGAAAACAATTTATAATATATTTTACTGATGTTTTACGAGGGATGAATAAATTTTACGTATTTGTACACCTTATTTTTTACGTAATTTATTTCTGTAATACTAAGATTGGCATATATATTATATGTAAGGGTTTCATAGTACACCAATTTTACGGATTATTTTTTAATTTTACTAAAAGAAATTTTATGCAAGTACAAGTAAAGGCTTAACCCATACCTCTCTGGATTCACTTTAAAAATATGAATCAGTCTCTTTTGAAAAAATCTAAGAAATGCAACGAAAATAAATAGAAATGTTAAAAAATGCTAGAAGAGAACAATATATTTAATTTTTGCCTACAGGAGCATTTATTTTTATTACAATAAAAATAGAAATACGTTAAAAGCTTTTTCGTCTAGAGGGTGATACCAATAAAATATATATCTTTTTCTACTATTTAGTGATTTGAATTCATGTTGTTATTTTTTAAATACAGTAATTTCGCTCAATTATATTAAATTAATTTTATCATTTATTTATTAAAAAAATATATATACGAAATTGGAAGGTATACACTCAGATGTGAATTATAAATATGTTTTTGTTTAATGAATACTTCTTCAAGTCAACAATAATTATTAATTCCAGCATATTAATATCTTTTCAATCCGTTAAAGTAATGTAAATATTTTTTCTTGCTTTCGCGCATGGCTTTGATCTGTCGCACCCTTTGAGGCGCGTTGGAAGAGAAAATTTTATAAAAAGTTAGCCAATGTCTATAAATGAGAGAAAAACGATTGTGCATTGTGGCACAATAAAAGACGGAAACGAGTCACTGCTTTAAAATTTGGAGAAATTTGTAAAAAATCTAAAATCTTTTATTTATTTCTAAAAGCACCCGATATGGCATGAACCATAAATTCAGAACAAAATAAGATTTGGAAATTTATTTGCAAGTAAAAGTTTTTAAATGTGGACATTTTATTGAATTCGAATTTGATTATGTTGCTGCCAGTCTGGATGGAATTAAAAAAAAAAACAAAACTCTATGATAGAGTTAAAATGTCCGTATGGAACTGAAGTGCTAACTGTAGAAGAAGAAATATGCAGTAGAGAAATAACTTTTTGGAAAAAGAACAATTCCATTAAGGGGATTCTTACTTTTGAAAATAGGCATAAATTTAGAGGATTTTCATAAAGAATTGTAACTGATCTAGTTATCCGATGTCATTGAAAAAAATGTATATTGTATAAATAATTGAAACTTAGATTACTCTTCATTTAAAATTTTCCAAAAATCAATAGGAGACCCATTAAAAAAATTGAAAGTCGGCTTAAACTCGCCCAAGTTCAAAAAATTAACATGCGTATATATTTATAAATATCAAAAAAATAAAAGAATAGCAGACTTTTATTATATATTCTTAATAGTCTTTCAAAATTTCAATTAATTTGATGCGTTAGAATTACCAAAATTCCGTATTTAAAATGCATTGTTTTTAATGCCAAATCCAAGCCTATACACTTCTATCCTTCGCAATCTTTCCTTGTTGTCATGACCTGCAACAAGTGATCCTAGGGATTCAGCGATAATATTATAACATCTGTAACAGATTTTAGCTTTTATATCGATGCCGGTCAGTGCCAGTGGTGTCTAGTTTTTAGTGGTGATATTTTGTGATTTTTATGTGTTCAACTGTGCAATAATGGGAAATAAACAAAAATTGAAAATAAGTAGCCATAGAAAAAATAAGACTTTAATTGCAAAGAGAAGGTGAGTATTGTTTTTATTATTATGATGATAATTAATTAATTATTATTAATATTATTATTATTACTATTGTTATTAATTATTATTATTATTATTAATAATAATTTTATAATTATTTAAAATGTGGTTTGTTTATGGCGGCTTAAATATCAATTTTTTTCCGAGTTGGATAAATTTTGATATGGGTAGTTTTTGGGGTCGCTAGTTAAAATTAAAAATACAGGGTGTTTCGAAAGTAATGGAACTCAGAACAGAGGCAGATTATTTACATAAAACTATGAAATTTCACACTTCATTTGTGGCAGTCCATTTGTATTTTATTAAAAAAAAACTGTAGCTTTACCCTATATGGACCTTGGGTAAATATTTTTTGAGTTTATTAAAATTAGGTATAGTGAGATTTCACTAAAAATCTAAGTAGTGGAACTCATTATGATATACTTAACAGAATAATTTTTAGAATACTAAGGGCCAATAAAAATAATTAAAAGAACGCTTTAAATATTATATCAATTTCATAATACAAATTTATTAACAAAGTACCAACTAAATACCCGTTTATATTCCTTTAGAAGCTTTAAAGCATGCTGTTTCCGATAACGTTTGAAAATTTTTCGTTTTGAATCATAAGTTTGTATGACATGGCGCCAGTTGTTTGGTTTAATTAGATGTGAATACACAAACTAGAATGAAAATATGTAATGCTTATTCAGTTTTTATTCAGATTTTTTTCAGAATCAATAGGCCCTATAAAATCTTTATTTTTCCGGAAGAATTCAAGTTGATATCATTTGTTGTTTCTGAGTTAGGATTTGATTTTAATATTTGAATCCCTCTTAACCCCCTATTTAATCACCTATTTTTAATAATTTTTTTTTAATTTTAACCTTCTTAACCCACCATTTTTATTCAGATTTTTTTCAAAATGAATATGCTTCATTCCATTGTAGAGCTAGATTTTCCTGAAAATTTCAAGTTGATATTGTTTTTCATTTTTATTTTATGATTTTTTTTAATTTTCTATCCCCCCTTAACCCTTCCATTTTTAATCAAATTTTTTCAAAATCAATAGGCTTCGTGCCCTTATAGAGATTGAGTTTTCCTGAAAATTTTAAGTACATATAATTTTTCATTATTGACTTATCGTGTGGACAAAAAACGTGACATCGGATGGCAGACGGACGACCATTTTTAAAAGTTTTAACATATTTGATGAGAAGGATTTTGGTACAAAAATTTTTAAATTTAGATGAACATTAAAAATTTTGGTTTCTTGAAAGTAAACCAATAATACTCTTTACAGACTACTGTGTGAAGAGTATAATAATATAACTTTATTTTGAAATTGTTGAATTTTGATTTTACCTTTTCAACAATTTTCGTCACTTGATTTATATCATTGAAATGTAAAATCAATAATTTTCAAGCTCTATTTTAAAAAAGATTTTCATACTTATTCTAGCTATACCAACATTTTTAACATTCTTTATTTTATGTGTTGTTTTGAATTCCAAAATAATTATATTTTTCAGAACAAGCACTAAAAAAAATATTATAAAATACGAGTATACTAAAACAATTTTGTTTTAAAATTGCTGAGATTAAACCCCTTTTCGCCATAGGACACATTGACAAATACTATAATTTGGGAAATCCCAAACTAAATTTTAAAATGGATTAAAAAGGTTCCTAGAATAGTTAATAAGATTACGCATGGCATTATCCTGCATCCTGTGTCCTACACTGCGGGTATTAATTTCTAGAATAATTAAATTTCAAATCATTCGATTTCTTTTTCAACTACTTTAGAAAAACCCGAAGAGATTACACGATATCTTTATTTGTTGAATAAATATTTATACTTTAAAATTAAATATAAAATACGTTGGAATCCAAAACTTTTCATAGAAAAATTTACTTTTTTGGTGCTAATATTCCGGTGAATTAAACACAGATCAGCAATACCAACATGGTAAAAGTTTGTTTAAGCACGTTTTAGTAAAAGTACATTAGGAAAACCATTATGAAAATGAACTTTAAATAGAAGCTTCCTTTGTTTAAATTTGCCTTCAGGGTTTGATTATGAAATTGGCCCTAATATGGATGAATTAAAGTACCTATTTATCTAGGGGTATCAAATAAGCATAATTTAAAGTGAACTGCGCATTCGATTCATTAACTTGCGTTTAAATTCTATAACATAATCTTTCTAGGTATGCTAAATCGGTAAGTCGTAAAGAACATTTAAAAAGCAGCATAGCTGAAGAATCTTCAAATACGTCGACCGCTGAAAACAGAGAAATTCATGAGAATACATCAGAATTGGAGTATTGTTAGAATTTTTCTTGTATAAAAGAAAAGCAGTTTCCTCTTTTATCATCATCATCCTCGCCATCAGTAGCGTCAGTAGAGAGGTAAAGTTTGTTGGTATTTTATCTAAATATCCTTATTCGCAACTTCTATTTTAATTAAATAAATTGTTTTAGCTTTTTACCTGATATAACAACGAAAGGTACCGAAACTAATATTAATTCCTCAGATATAGAGAAACCTTGTTCCTCGACATCACAAGTGCTCCATCATAGGTATGTACCATACCTTGCTTAATAAGTAATAAATATTAATAAAAATAAATTGTAGCACCACTTTACATATAACCAACGAATTTGTGGAGGATATTGAACATATAAATAGTGACGTAGATAGCACCGTCACTCCAGAAAATAAATCAAAAGGAATAAAAAGGTATCGTGATGACACATTATTATTATTAATATTATTTTATTTTACATAAATAATGTTTTAAATCTCTGAAACATGAATCTTCCACCCTGGAGGGCAATCGTATAGTGAATATTAAGCATTTTTTTAAAGAAATTGTTTCATTTAATCACTGCGGAATGTTTTTCTGTACACCACGAGAGCTTGAAATTGTACATGAAATCAGAAAGTGATTTATGTCACAAATTGTTATTAAATGCAAAATGTGCCGAGTGAAAAAAACTGTTACAACAAGCCCGGACGACGGAAAATTAAATACAAATCAGGCATCTGTTTTAGGAACAATAAGTATTGGTTGTGGATATTCACAGATGTCAGAATTTTTTAGCACTCTTGACATTCCACCATTAGGCTATAAACTGTACAAAACAGAAGAAAAAAACCTACAGCAAGTTATAGAGCAGGAAAACTGGAAGGTCATGATGGAAGCTGGTGCAGAAGAAGCCAAGATCGCTAGAGAAAATGGTGAAGTGGATGACAATGGAATTCCACAAATAACAGTTATAGCCGATGGAGCATGATGCAAAAGATCAGTTCTGGTCCAAGGTCAGAGGCAAGGTCAGAGGCAGAGTCAGAGGCATGTGATGTAATTAGTAATTAATTACACTAAGTACCCACCCCTCACCCTTAGCGCAATTAGCAAGTACCTCCCAATTACTCTGTAAACCATGTAGTGAGTGTAATTACATGGTAAGTACTTTTCAATTATCCTATACACCATGTGTAATGATAATCGTAAGTAGCTCTCATTACTCCATACATATTGAAATGTAATGAGTGTAGGTATCTTGTATATATAGTAATTGCTATGCATGTCATGAAGTATAATGAGTTTATTCTAAGTACCTCTCCGTTATTACTATTGTAGCATACAGAGCGTTTTGTACCCTAAGTACATTCTAAATAATAGGCATAATTGTTTTTAATAAATGGGGGATGAAGTCCGCACATCCTTGACTCTCAACCGCCAAGATTAGAGTGAGGAACCGGCCGTGCGCAAGCATACACGGCATGAATATAGAAGCGTAAGCTTAGGAAAAGTGGGGGATTTAGTTAGCAAGTACTTCACAATTACTCTGTACCCGTACTGTAATGAGTGTAATTGCATAGTAAGTATCTTTCAATGTGTATTAAGCATCGCAAGTACCTTTCATTACTCCATACACATTGAAATGTAATCAGTGTAGGTCACATACTTTGATTACTATTCGCGATTCAAATTAATTTTTGCGCGCCTGTCATTTGTCACGTATAAGTAGGATGTTTGTTTATTTACGTGTTGTGGGATTTTGTATTTGTGATTTTTTAACTGTTTTTAGATAATAATCTTATTATAATAGTGTTTTTGAATTTCATTTAGTGTTAATTTAAGTTTAGTTTTCGTGCTTTCGTTATAAATGTAATTTTTCATGTGTAGTACGAACTAATTTGTTGGAAATATTGACCTATTGGTTGCTACAAGAACATCTAGAAATATGTATTTACTAAACCCAGGACATGTTTTATTATGTGGTTTAAAGGACATATCAGGTACCAAACGTTTATTATTAATGAACTTCTTTAAAAATCTTACTATCCTTATTCTTATATCATGAAGTGAATTGTGTAGTACTTTGTATACATGTAAATGGTAATAAAACCGTCACAACTCATATTGGAGTTTGATTCTAAACAACGTTTTGCAAAATTTCAATATTGTGAATTTGTAGATACCCATTTATCGTAAGAAACAGAATTTTATGACTTGCACTTGAAAAATAATGAATACTCCAGTTTTGATTTTGACAATAACACCATACAGATTGCAATTTGCTGGAGGCTTTTTCGCAGATTTCATTTTTAATTTAAATACTATCACATACTATAAGAAATAAACAAATTTAAAGCTAAAAAGTAACAAAAAACTCTAATTGTAATTGATACAAATTAAAATGTAAACAATGAACACGAACGCCAATGTTGCCAAATGATGAACTGATTTTGTCTCTGACTGATTTTAAAACTAAAATTAATAAATGAACTGATATTAAAAAAAAAAATCAATATAATAAATCGATTTTATAAAAAAATCCTTAAATAAATAGTATGATTACATATTACTAGACACAACAATAATAATAATAATAATAAGCTTTATTGTCTAACAGGTAGTCCCATTTACAAGACAATGCAACTAACATATAATTAAAGTATCTATATAAATTATAAATAAAGTAAACAATGTTGTTTCAATACAATTAACACAATGATTGAAAAAATGATTTATAAAACAATGAAATTGAAACAATGATTAAAACAATGATTGACGAGTACAATTAATGAATTTGGGTAAGGTCATACCAAATATATCAATATCATAATTGAAACTGGCAAGATTATTATATGTTTCACACATGTTGTAGATTGGTGATTTTAACATAAGATTGGTATTACTTTGGTTGAGATAAAATAATGTTCTTAATCTAGTGTTCTTGTTCGGAATACGCCAGCATATTTTATTTAATATTTCCGAGCAGTCAATTCTATTATTTAGCAACTTATACAAAAATATTAACATTAAATAAGATCTTCTCTCTAATAGCGTTGGTAAATCAAATTTACTCAATAACTGCGAGTTATTGTATCCACGGGGAGGATAAAGCCCATCATTTTTTAACATAAGATATTTTGCAAATTTCCGTTGTATATTTTCGAGTTGCTGGATTTGAACTGCATAAAAAGGATTCCAAATTATCGAACAATATTCCAGTTTTGATCTAACATAGCTGTAATACAATAGTTTGATGGTATCAATATTTTTGAAATTTTTGCAAGAACGGTAAATAAAGCCTAACATTTTTGACGCCCCAGCAGATATATCAGCAATATGTTTGTTGAATGAAAATTTTGAATCAAAATTGACCCCTAGATCTTTGAAATTAACAAGACGGTTGGTACTAATGTTTTGTATTTTGTAATCAAACAATATTGGAGTATTTTTTAGAGTATATGTAACCATATTACATTTGCTTATGTTTAGAGGCAATCTATTGTTGTTACACCAATTATTTAGAGAATCAATGTCAGATTGCAGTTGATAACAGTCATCAATTGAGTTAATTATCCTATATATTTTTAAATCATCAGCAAATAGGAGAGAATTACTAGAGATACATTGCGTAATATCATTAATAAAGATAGAGAATAAAAGTGGTGCAAGATTGCTTCCCTGAGGAGCTCCACTAGTTGATTTAAAAGAATATGATTTGTATCCATTAATTTCTACATTCTGATATCTTTCACTCAGATATGAAAAGATAAGTGTAACTAAGTTATGATCGAATCCAAAATTTTTGAGTTTATGCACCAACAGTGTGTGGTCTAGTCGATTAAAGGCCTTTGAGAAGTCTGTGTAAATCGTATCAACCTGTTTGTGATTATCTAAAGACTCTAAGGTAAATTGTGTAAAACATGTAAGGTTGGTAACAGTGCTTCTAGTCGCAAAAAACCCATGTTTATTAAACTTTTTACTTGTGAAAACAGTTTTTCATACACAGCCATCTCAAAGACCTTTGAAAACCCTGAAACTTGACATACTGGCCTGTAATTTTCTACCAAGTTCATGCTACCTTTTTTAAATATAGGTGTAACTTTTGATAATTTCCATTTGTCTGGATACGAGCAAGATTTGATTGATAGATTAAATAAGTAAAGTAAAGGCTTTAAAAATATTTCCGAGCAGTCTTTTATGAGAAAATTAGGTATTTGATCTGGTCCCTGGTTCAATCGAGGCTTAAGTTTTTTTAAAGATGTTTTTATGTCATTTTCAGATAAATGTTTGATATGTATAAGAGAGTTATTAGTGTCTTCTGATTGTAAGAACTTGGAATCTGATGGTAGGGTATATACTGATTGGAAGAAATTTGCAAATTGATTGACTATTTCATGAGGGTCATTTATTATTTTATTATTTATTAAAAGGGTATTGATTGAATTAAACCCATTCCGCTTGGATTTTATGAATGACCAAAATTGCTTTGGCTCTTCTTTAATTTTTTCTTCCGTTATCTTAATATATTTTTCATAAGCCGTTTTTATTTGAGTTTTAATTATTTTCCGTAGATTACAGAATTCCTCCCTTAGAGTATCGTTATTTTGATTTTTTTTTAATTTTTTAGATATTCGAGATTTTTTTTTAATATTTTTAATTATTTCTGATGAATACCAGGCTGGAAATTGTCGCTTGCGATGAATTGATACAGGAACATATTTATTTATTGCTAGATATAGAATATCATAAAATTTATTACAAGCTTCATTGACAGACTGATACTCATTCAGAGCAGACCAGTCGGTATATTGAAGTTCACGATATAGACCAATAAAGTTAGCTTTTTTGAAATTAAATTTTTTATTCATATTGTTAAAGGAAGTAATAGTTCGATGGCTATTATCAATAATAATTTCGATACTAAGGGGAGGGTGGTGCTGATCAATGGGTACGAATGGTAGTTCATTTTCTATAACATTACAGTCAATATTAGATAATACAAAGTCTAAGATATGATTATTTAGATTACGAGTTTTATTATGTTGTGTTAATTCGAATAAGTTACTAAATAAGTTAAACGTACTTACAGTATTATTTAGGAGATTTAATCGACCTTCGCCACTATAGATTTGAGGTATGTTAAAATCACCAACTATAAGCACTTTATTACCGTGTAAGTAATTTAGGAACTCAAAATTTTCGAAGAACATTTCATAATCAGATACTGAGGTATTTGGTGGAATATACACAACAAAAACATAAAGAATTATATGATCAACCTTCACTTTACACCCTACAATGTCAATTTTGGGTACACTTGTATAAAAATTAATGAGATCCAATTCAATGACACTGAAAGATTTATGAATGCCCAATAATACTCCTCCTCCTCTTGAACAAGAAGATGCGGCTAAGTTTCTATCGCGACGATACACTACATAATTCTCGTCGAATAGTTCCGAATTTATTACACCATCTTGAAGCCAAGTTTCGGTTATTGCCACTAAATTATAGTCTGAAGTAATTGTTGATAAAAAAAACTCGGATATTTTAGAATTTAGTCCTCTAACATTTTGATAATATAGTTGCAAGTCTCTGTTATTATTGGGCCTGTTAGACATTAGATATGAAAATTTGTATTGATTTGATTAGAATTAGTAGCTTGAGTTGAGATGCTGTTGAGATCATTATCGGAGGTAATTTGTAAAATTTTTGAGTCATTTGGATTCTTGGCGAAGATTTTCCCATTCTTAGTCCAACAATTAGTTTTTACTGTCTTGCAAACGTCCCTTGTTTTGCTAAAAAGTTGGCTGGTTGGAGGCGTTAGATGTTCATTGATGTAAATACGTGATTCATTGTTAGTAAATTCTATTTCATTTGCTTTTAATATTTTCTTGGTTTTAAATGCCTTAAAGACCATATGCCTTTTTTCATTCGATAGAAGTTTAACCAAAATAGTTTGATGGCCACCTGTTGCTTGATTGCGACCAATTTTATAGCACGTTTCGATCATATTTGTGCATGGCAGATTTAAAGATTTGAAAATATTGGTTACAATATTATTTGCATTTTCGTTGGTCACTGGTAATCCATTTATAATTATGTTGTTTAAACGAATCTGTTGATCCATTGCCTCAACTTGGAGTTTTAGTTTTTCGATTTGTATTTTATTTTCAACACCTGTTGATTCGATAATCGGGATATTCTTTACCTTGGAATCCATCTCTTCAATTTTGTGAGCAAAATCATCAATTTTAGACGCATACAGTTCGAGAGTTTTTGTCATATCTTTTTGTATATTTTTCACTTGATCTATATCATTTTGAATACCACTAAGTTTGTTCATCAGAGCTTCGAATTCGGGAGTACCTAGCGTGGAATCCGTAGAATCGTTTTTACAGGTTTTGCACATCCAGTAAGCATCAGGTGAGATAGCAGGGCTTAAACAATCGGTATGAACCATTTTCTTGCATTTCGCACATTGAACTTTAGTCACCTGTCTGTTTACAAATTTTTTGCACACTAAACACGAGTCATTGACCATGGCTATCAGATTAAGGCACAAAAACTTCACTTGACAAAAAAAAACTTGCTTGATAAATTGCGATTATATTAGAAACGAATATCAAATTAGACTTGTTATTTCTAACTATTTTGAGACACAGATTATATCACTTTCACGGATTTATAATTCTGCATTTAATGATATAAAAATCGCTATAAACTTTGATAGAATTCTACAGTAAATCGCACAATCTTCAGGAGCTCGAACAACAGCGTGTACTCGTCGTACTTATCAACTCAATGAGTGATTTTGATTCTTAAATAAAAGGTCTTATCCATTTCTTCAAGAACTAAAATCCGACGACGTAACGAAATTTTGCTGCTTCTGGCAACACTTAACGTCATCCTACTTATAGGGACCTTTTACTAATTTCCTCCAGAGGGCGTATCACTTAGCTTGAATCGCGAATAAGGTGCAAGAGAGAGGTCCAACACGCCCAACATAGGGCGCGGCCATTTTGATTCCTATGCCACAGTTTATAGCTGAAGAATCAGATCGCTCACTCTGCATCGGCACTTTTGATCTTTATGTTCCAGTTTACACACTGCGTAACTCAGATAATACAATATATGACAACCGCCTATAATAAAACAGCAGTCTTCTGCGTATCCTGAATTTGTATCCCTGGAGTGGATGTTATTTTGGAATTTTCAACTGGTCCGAGTGAGCTAACTGATTCTTTAGCAATAAACTGTAACTCCAAAAATAATATTCACTGACACTGACAGCAGCAAGCAAAATATTAGGTGCGTTTTAATCATGCGCTTCTGCTTCCGGAATTTTCGGTTTAGTCGTTTTAACCTGTCAGATTAAAACAATAAAAGCGACAGTTCCGAAGCAGAAGCGGATGATTAAAACGCACCTATTAAAAATATTGCGCCAAGATGTAGGCAACACGTAATAAGGGATCAAAATGACGGAGTTTATACAGGTAAAAAAATATTTTTTTGTATTCTACCATGGCTCAAGCTCAGATAAATACTCTAAATAAGTTAGTTGATGAATGGTCCACAATATTGGATAAGCGGGAACTAAGGTCATTAGTTGTAGGCCAACTTTATAAAGCGACAGTTCCGAAGCAGAAGCGGATGATTAAAACGAACCTTTTAAAAATATTGCGCCAAGATGTAGACAACACGTAATAAGGGATCAAAATGGCGGAGGTTTCTATCTCCTTTTAAAAGGTACTCAGAAAGCTGCGCAGTGCGACCATTCTCCGTATAGTAAAAGAAAATCAAAGTATGTGGTGTAGGTACTTTAAAATTAGTTATTACGATGTATGTACACTTGTTATTCTATAGCGATGTAACTAGAATTGGAGCAGATCATCAGGCTTATGAATTATAAATAGGGATGGAAACATAGGTGAGGTGGGGATTTTTAGAGAGGATATATAGTAGCGTCTATATCCAAATAAAATCAGTTTAAAATCGTAAGCTTTAAAAGTGTAAAGAAGTTCCAAATAATATCCAAGTGTAGTATTGTGTGTGTTATACAGGTAAAAAAATATTTTTTTGTATTCTACCATAGCTCAAGCTCAGATAGATTCTCTAAATAAGTTAGTTGATGAATGGTCCACAATATTGGATCAGCGGGAACTAAGGTCATTAGTTGTAGGCCAACTTTATATTATTAAGGCGCTATTTCTCAAAGATACTAGGTATGGTAAATGTTTACTCATTCATTTAATTGATTGGCTTACACTTGAGATGTTGGCTGCCGAGACACATTTTTGAAATAATGCCCTGAAACCACTGCTACGATTAATGCCGCTGCCAGCCAATATGAATTGGTCTATTTAGGGGAAATACCGTGTTATGGCTCAACTACTAGAGCTCATATATGATTCGATTTAGTTAGCCAGCAATCAATTCATTAATCTGTGGTAGAGTCATTGTAAATATTTTTTTACTTTTAATTACATAATATAGTTAACACAATATTTCATTATGAAATTCTACAATTTTATTGTAAGTATAACTTGACCCATATTTGTTCCTTTAATAACGGCTAAATACTGTTTCAGATTATTTCGATATGGAGATGATGTATTCCGAAAAGCACTGGCCTAAATCTATCGACTTCGAATCAGCAATAAGCAGACTTGAAAAGGAACTGGATGTACTGGCCATGGATGCTTTACACTCCATCAACTATGATGCTGATATATGGCCGTTCCCGGAAGCCGTAGCATTACAGAATGAATGGTATTGGTATAACGCGAGGAATATTAATTTTTCTTTTACTCCCAGCTGCTTTGATATATTTTCGAGCCGCCTTCACAGAAGATGTAGCAACTACCTTGCGCTATGAAGCAAACATGCCTGAATGCGTGAATTTTGCAAGATTTTTCTTTATGGCCAAGACTTCTCATATGCGCCGGCATCTGATTGGCGGGGATCTCCACATTAGATGATTCGCATCTCCCAATACGTGCTTGCGGTGCTATTGCTCGAGATGTATTCACCGCATGTACACGGGCTTTCTTTACTGCTGGAACATCAGTTCTAGCCGTGACGGTTCTTTTCGTGCCTCCGGATGATTCACCATTGCGATTAGAAATCAGCTTGCAACTTTTGTTTTGATGGCGACGTAAATTATCTGCCCTGCTAAATATTATACCGCAATTACAATTATACATTTCCACTATTTTTATTATTTATTTGATAGTAGATAATGAAACCTTACATTGTGGAAGCTAACGATGTTTAAACTTTTTGAATAGTACGCTACTATATATCCTCTCAAAAAACCCCCACCTCATCTAAGCTCCTCCTTCGATATTCACGCTCTGTACGCTACAATAGTCCAAGAAGATTCAACTCGTTACAATTCATGATAAACATTATACATAGCAGTTACTATACATATGGCACTTACACTCATACCACTTCTTTGTGTTTAAAGTAATGGGGAGTACTTACTATAACTTATTACACATGATATACATACTATATACAAGGTGCCTACACTCATTACATTTTGATATGAATGGAGTAATAAAAGGTACTTGCGATGCACATTACACATTAAAAGATACTTACTATGCAATTACACTCATTACAGTACGGGTACAGAGTAATTAGGAAGTACTTGCTAACTAAATCCCCCACTTTTCCTAAGCTCCTGCTTCGATATTCATGCCGTGTATGCTTGCACACGGGCGGTTCCTCACTCTAATCTTGGCGGTTGAGAGTCAAGGATGTGCGGACTTCATCCCTCATTTATGAAAAACAATTATGCCTATTACTTAGAATGTACTTAGGGTACAAAACGCTCTGTACGCTACAATAGTAATAACGGAGAGGTACTTAGATTAAACTCATTACACTTTATGACATGCATTGCAATTACTACAAGATACCTACACTCATTACATTTCAATATGTATGGAGTAATGAGAGCTACTCGTTAATCATTACACATGGTGTATAGGGTAATTGAAAAGTACTTACTATGTAATTACACTCATTTCATGGTTTACAGAGTAATTGGAAGGTATTTGCTAATTGCGCTAAGGATGGGAGGGTGGATAATTAGGGTATTTACTAATTACATCAATTTTCTCTGACCTTGCCTCTGACCTTGGACCAGAATTGACTAATCATAACTACTAACTCTGTACGTCAGAGGTAAACTGTATTAAGTTACTTTTTTTTAGAAAACGAGGTTTTAGACGTATACCACTTCTGTTAACATACTTGATCTCTGGAAAAAGTTTTAAAGGCCTAGCTTTTAAAACAATCGAAATAACTAGTTTGAATCTATATTAAGTCACCTGCCAGTTGAGGGGTAAATGTGTTAAAACGACTTAAAACATACCCCGCAAATTTCTGTACATGAGGTTGTACTTAACACAAAATTTCACGCAAACCTATCTCACTTGGCTGGCAGCTGGCATTCTGCACGTCAGCGTCTTTCCGTGATGTTGTTTAAATAAGAAGAAATCTTATTTTTAATTGAAGTGTTAATTGGATAATATATTATTACTATCGGTGTGAGAAATATACACAGATTTGTTAACAGTATGAGTGGAATAAGTGACAGAACTTTAAAAATGTTGGCTATGGTGCAAGGAAAACAAAATTGGCCCGACAGTAAGTACCTGTTTAAAATTTAATTGATTAGTAAGTTAGTTTAGGAAGTTTATCAAGTGCTTAGGTTTGGTTCATGTTTATACAGGGATAATGTAGGTAACATACTACGCGTTTCTTTTCATATATTTTAAATTTGGTTCATCATTTTTTTAAATAAAATATTTGTTTAGTTAACTGTGGAGGGTGTTTTAACTGATCGGCTCAACATAGGGTTCTCGGTAACTATTAGAGATACGAAGTTGGTTAAATTAGGACAAATTTGCGTATTTATACATTATTACCATTTTTTAGTGGGACTGCATGTGTGTGTAACTTCTAAACGGTAACATATACGAGGTCGGTCAAATAAGAAAATTTTTAGCAAAACGAATGGGGAATATATAAATCCGTTGTTGAAGCTTTTAAATTTATTTTTGGAAAAAAAGATACTTTTTATATAAATAAACTTTATTTAATTATGAAGAAAATTGAGGTGGAAAATGGAAAATTTTAACTTTAATCTCGATTTTAAGTTTTAGTGTTGAAAAAACGGCAATTTTATTAAATTTTAAAAATGCGTTTAAAATTTTTTACTTGCGTGTAAGTATTTGAACGTGCTAATGCATAAATTCCAAAATTCAAATTTTTTTGTTTTGCAACTTAACCAGTCTCTGGTAGTTACCGATAGTTACCTCATGTTAAGCCGGTTAGTTGGATACCCTTTTCAGGGTGGTCTACGTTAGGTGACCAAATTAAAGTATACTGAGAACCAGAAGAGATTCAAAAAAATGTTAAAGATAAGAATTCTATGTGCGTATAAATTATCCCTAATGACAAAAATTTTTGTCACTTTCAGCTCATGCTACTTCAGACCCCATTCAGCAAGAAAATAAAATGGCTTCACCTAAAAATCTGTCGTTTGTAATACAAACAAAATAATCCATGATGAGCCTTTAGAAGGAAACAAGTTCACCAGCGCCTCAGATGCCTACACTATCAGATAAATCTGATTTGATTAATGAAGATCGCTCACCAAATGTGTCAACCTCGCTTGAAAACCCCGCTATTGTTCAAGATAGCAGTTACACAATACACTATTTAGAAGCTTAACAAGAAATTTACAATAAAAAATTTTTGCACCAAATACGCCAGTGCCATTCGATAAATCTGATCCGTCACTTGCTGAAGACTCTGCAGGTTCCACTAATTGCTCAACAAAAGACTTGACTCCACTTACAAATGTAGCTTTTGAGAGCGTGGAAAGTGACAATGAAAAAAACTGTTTGGAATTACCACAAACAATATAGATGAATTGCTTGCTCAACGTGCCACAACGTAATTGTATAAAAATTCTAGACCGCTTTTTGACTTAGATTCAGACGACTCCTTCGAAGATCCAAGTTACAGTAATGAAGAAAGCTCAGAGGGATCGAAATCAAAAAGTAGCGCAGACGAAGAAGAGCAAAAATATAATACGGAAGAAGCGGAAAAAAATTGTGCAGATAAGCAAGGTGAAGAACATCAAAACGAAAATAATGAGGCAGTAAAAAAATCAAGAAATACGGTAAACAGGAAGTGTAATATTAGAAAGAAGAAACGGTATTCTGGAGAGGAGTATATCTCAAAGAAAAACGTCAAAGTTAGAGCACGAAAAATACGACCACCATGCCAAGAAACGTGCCCTCGAAAATGTTTTCGGAAAATTTCATCTGACACTCGTAACACTATTTTTAAAGAGTTTTGGTCTTCCAGCAGAGATATCAATCAAAAACGGCATTTTGTAGAGTCTTCGATTGAAACATCAAATGTACAAAAGAGAAGAAGTCGAACAGGCGAAAAGGCAAGGAATACAACAAATCAGTATTTTTTCTATCGAAAATGGGAAGATTCGAGTATGCAAGACATTTTTTTGCATACACTAGATATTTCTCAAAGTTTTTGTAAATGTAGCTTTATCTAAAAAACTTTGTGGCGGTATAGTATCGAAAGACAAACGAGGAAAAAAAAAGTCCACCAAATAAACTTGACGATAGAGTAAGAGATGACGTAAGGACCCATATCTGCAAATTTCCTGTAGTTGACAGTCATTACAGTCGTAAAAGAAGCCGTAAAAACTACCTTGGGAATGATCTTATTAACATTACTCGTATGTTTGAGTTGTATAAACAGGAGTGCACTGAGAATAAGATTCCCGAAGAACTTGTTGCCAAAAAGTGGCTATATGAACATATTTTCAATACGGAATTTAATTACGGGTTTAAGCTACCAGACAACGACACCTGTGATGTTTGTGATGAATTCTTAATAAAGTTACAAGATTCTGACATTAGCCAAAGGCTAATCATATAACAAGAATATGATCAGCATCTTCAGAGCGCAAAAGAACGGTACCAACTTAAAAAGGAGGACAAAAATAATGCAAGAGATGGTCACAATACAAAAGTTATCATGGTAGACCTAGAAAAATGTTTGCCTACGCCGGTGTTGACAAGCGCTCAGAGCTTTTATTCCCTCAAGTTGTGGACTTTTAATTATACCATTCGCGACTCCAAAAGAAATAAGACGTATTGCTGCATGTGGGACGAAACTGTGGGTGGCCGTGGTGGAAGTGAGCGTCACGTTTGCTAAAGTGGGCCTTAACTAACGTTTCCAATAATATAGAGGTTTTGACCTTAGACTAGGTAATAAAGAGAGGACTCATAGCGTCGCTGAAAATCTTGTGCCATTTTGACACCAACGATATTTGACCAAAGGCGTAACATGTTGAAAATAAAAAACGAACTTGTATTTATGTTATTAGTACTTCATTGATCTTTTTAGGTATAAAGCAAGTTCAAAGCATAAAATTTAAAATAAATAAGTTACAATAAATAAGACACAAGAAAAATATATTGAAATAAACTAAATGAAATGGTTTACATAATAAAATGAGTGTTTTTTTCTTAAATTCCACAAAATAAAACATAATGATTTACATGTATTACAAAAAGATTTATTTTTACTTAATAAAGAATGACACTACCCAGATAGCACAAAACGTTTTAAAGACATCTTAAATACGTTTAAAAAAACCAAAAAAGGTTGACAGCTGTGTGCACGTAGTTTAGATTCAAAAAGGAAAAACTTGTATTTCGTGCAAAACTTTTTGGGACCATGGTACTCCTTTGTTTAAAACTTTTTTGTTCTCTATTTTGTCTCTTTTAACCATGAGTACGCTTGTTGAGTGATTTAGTAATTTTTAGGACTAAACATCAGATTCACCTTCAGGGACCGCGGGTTCAGTTGTGCCATCTTGGGTTCTCTGAAAGAATGTTCTGCAGAGCCCGGGCTGACACATCTGAATCACGCGAGTGACATTTTTGTTTTGTCTTGACATCAAAATAATCATATCTTTTATATTAAACATTTATCTAAATTTAACTAACAATAAATTAAATCTTTAAATTCAATAACAAATTTTGTTTGTTTGTCTGTTTAAAACTTTTTTGTTCTCTGTTTTGTCTCTTTTAACCATGAGTACGTTTGTTGAGTGATTTAGTAATTTTTAGGACTAAACATCAGATTCACCTTTAGGGACCGCGGGTTCAGTTGTGCCATCTTGGGTTCTCTGAAAGAATGTTCTGCAGAGCCCGGGTTGACACATCTGAATCACGCGAGTGACATTTTTGTTTTGTCCTGACATCAAAATAATAATATCTTTCATATTAAACATTTATTTAAATTTAAATAACAATAAATTAAATCTTTAAATTCAATAACAAATTTTGATCTCCGTCAACCTCCAATCACTCGAATCACACTCGGAGAAACATGTTCCACACTGAGGTGAACGCACCTCCTTCTGTTGACATTTGACAAGTCAAAGTCTTCAAGTGTCGCTTGTCACCACTGTCATGTGGAAACGGTTAAACAACTTGAACCAAAATTTAGATAAATTTAAATTTGAAAATATTAATATTAATAAAATTATGATTTAGCAAGGTGTAAACATCCCGAAATTTATAATTTTGGGAGTGAGGATGACCAGGAACTTGTTGGATACGTTGTGGACAGTAGGTAGACTTTTTCATAATTATAATGTATATAAAACATATAAAAAAAAAAAAAAAACCTTCAGTTTTTTTACTTTGGCCTTCTGCGTTTTACTTTCTTCATATCAAATATTGCATTATAGATTCAAATTTAAATATATATTCCACAGTCACCCTCTAATTGTAAATTTCTTTAAATTTTAATTAATTTGTTAACCTTTTTTCAATTTTGTGAATAGTGAGGGTGGCATGATTCCTTAATTCCACACAAGCTAACTTGCTTTTGGAGATCAGATTTGATTTGTAGGGGCTTATCCCACACTCACTATTCCCAATACCAGGTTTTTTGTCACTTTGTCTGTTTCTTGTAATTTTTAATTCGTTCAAACAATTGTATATATACTATTTTAACTTTTGACTTAAAAGTCTAATTCAGATTTTATAAATTTTTTAAATCTTTTTAAATTGTAAGTTTACATCCACAATTTTTGTAGATGAGCACTGATGATGGCAAATAAGCCGAAAGCGCTTTGCATTAATAAAAAAGTTTTGCACGAAATACAAGTTTTTCCTTTTTAAATACGTTTGCTCACGACGTTCATGACGTTTTGAATATCTACGCTAATATCCAAAAGATGTTTTAAAGGCGTCTATAGGACGTACTTTGTTATAAAACAAGGCTTTTTTAAGACATCTAATTTTATACGTCTTTGTACGTATTGGACGTGTTTAAGTCGTCTATTTACTTGATGGAAATTCATTAAAAAAAAAATGGATACTTGTCTACTATATTTTTTAATGTTTATTATACATTATTAAACTATTAAAACTGACACAGAGTAAATATTATTTTACAGTGTTGGATAAAATAATTAAAAATGATTTTAAGTACTTGTTGCTATAAGAAACTATTCCAGTTTGGTCGATTTAAAAATTTCTTCTATAAAATAAGACATTATTAAAGTGAGGTTATGAAATTAAAAGGCAAATAAATTAAAACTTACTGTTTTTAATGATAAAGTTTACTAGTTCCGGTATATCACAGTTCCAATAATGGCAACTACATAATATAAAAAGACAATATATAAAAAAAAACACAACCACGAAAAAGTAATGACAATGTCCACAGACTGACTCTATAAATATTATACAATGTCTGTTTCGAGAAGAAGGCAGCTAGAGGAAGAACACGACTCCAATTAGCCAATGACAATGATGAATGACGCTCTACATGTGCTGCAGGCAGCATCAGGAACGCTGTTGTGGTGCAATATTCAAATATAGCGGAAAGAGTTCAAAGTCCACATTATCGGCATATTTAAAACGTCCTAAAAACATCCCAATTAAGACGTTTTAAACATGTCTTAAAACCGTCCATTTTACGTCCCAGGACGTTTGGACGAAAGTAAGTGAACTAGACGTCTTTAAGATGTAGTGTGCTCTCCAGATATTATTAAATTAAGCTAGTAAGAAAAATTATACATAAATGAAGATAAATTTATTGCTGACCCTTAACTAATACTAATTTGGTACAATAACAAGAAGTTTTAACAAACAACTCTTTTTTTATATCTTTTAAGTTTTTGTTTAAGAAATTTGATTTGTCTTGTTTTTTTTTCTTTATTCTTTTCTACCTGTTGTAAAAGTTGTCTTCTAAGCCGTTTTATGCTAGGGCTTTCTAGGATAGATTCCTTATTTGAAGTTCTATTCAACGAGCCTAGCTTCCAAATGCAAAGCTCTTCTTTTTAAGTACTACAAACAATCAATTATTACGGTAATATTTTGAATTATACACAGAAGGGTTGTTAAATTCTTAAAAGTTCATACCATAATAATGAAAAGTAATTAAAAAAAAAATATGTTTAATTAGGTTTATTAGTATACGCACCTTCTTCGGCTGCATGTATTTAGAGGATTCAGGAAATATAGTGAGAACGCTCCATTAAGTAAACGTCTTTTACCATAAAAAAATGTCTTTCAAAATGTTTTGAACACTATCTACCATTTGGCGTAGGCATCCAATTTTTAATTTTCGTTGCCGGAATCCAAAGATTTTTTTTTGCTGGATCTACAGGCAATCTAAAATAAAACAACAAATAAACATTGCTGCAATTAAATAAAAAGCAAAAGTAAATTAGGATTTAATAAAAGTTAATATTTAGAATTGTTCGACACGCCACTGGAAAAAATTACATGTTTGGCCATTTTAATATCATTAATTGCCTAAATATCAATGAAAAGCATAAAATAAACAAACTTGGTGGGTAAAATTTATTACTCTGAAATGAGACACGTACAATATGTAAATACCAAGTTGTATAACATCAAATAAAATGAAAAATATAAGAAAATATATAAAGTGAAAACGATTGATGTTTATCATTTACCTGTAAAACGTATTATCTGCTTATTTCTTTCCGCTATAACTTTAACACTGATATGCCACACAATAATCCATTATGATAAACCAATTACTAAATGTCGTTTATTTCAAAAATCAGAAATAACGGCGAACAAAAACTTTGGTGTCACCGAAATGATGGCGGGCAATAGATAATCGGCACAGAATACTAGGTGTGCTCGATATACTTGTTACGCGTCCTCTCTTTATTACCTAGTCTAAGGTTTTGACTATATGGTCCGATAACTGCGTCTCGCAAAATCGCAACATTAAAGCTATACTTGCAAATTTTTTTATTTTAAAAAGTATTCCCACATTAAAGATTATAAACCATAAGTATTTGATAAGAGGCCATACATATTTTGAGGTCGATTGCGATCATTCTATTATAGAACGAGAGAAAAAGAAAGTGCCACCGTGGGACTGGCAGCAGTTAGTCAGAATTGCCAGCCGCTCCAATCCCTTCACGGTAATAAACATGGACATCGATGACTTCAAAAATTTCAGAACATTGATGGAAAACACGACGGCTCCCTTTGTTTCAAGGAAAAAGACAAGCAATAATGAAGATTTTAAAATATCAGAAGTAGTACACATGCAAGTTAGAGGAGATGATATGGGCGTATTGTATTTTAAAACCGATATTGCTTCTGCTGAATTTACCAAAATAGATTTTAATCGAAGTTCATGTAGAGCAGAATTCCCTAACGAAGTTCCTTTAGTTCGGAAAACTTCAAAGCCAATAAGTATCAAGAAATTCCAACATTTGCAGAAGTAATTGCAATGGGTTCCACGTGTTTTTCATCCATTTTATAATAATATAGCGCACCTAGATAATATTAAAGATGAATAAACTTTCTTTGTCGCGTGAATTAAATTTACTTTTTCATCTTTGTGAAACATTTTTACTCTTTTTTTCTGTATTTCTTGCTTGATAAATATGAAAAACAATGCTGCTTTTTTAAATCAAAACAATTAATGTCCATTGGGTACCTAATTATTTTAAAATAATACATAAAATTGTGTGACATACAAATTATCTTATTTTACTTGGAGGTAAGTCATGTTAAGTCACCAAAGTATGTTTTAAGTGACACACCACATCAACTTTACTAGTGGTAAATTATGTTAAGTCACCAAAAACTAACTTTTTTTCCTAAGTTTAGTAAATGTTCCTACTACATCACCTAATAACAACAGCTATGCAAAATTTTAGTTCCTTAAATTATAATGATATTGAGATACACTTAATTTACGTGACTTTCAAACGTTTTTTCGCTATTCTGAATAATTTCGGTTTAATGACTTGATACAGTCTACCTCTGAGGTACAGAACTATTTTTAAATGCCAGATTCCACATCCGAACTATGATAGTTCAGGTCGAACATTTTCCTAAGTACAACAAATTTTTGGAAAAATTTTATTCAAAAAATTTAAAATTTAGGGTTTGTATGTAAAAACAATCATAGAGTCCAACTACTGTTCTATTTAAAAAATAATAACTTTATTTTTTTTAATGTGACACCCCTCCATGTCAGCTAAAGGGTGGGATGGGCGAATTTTTTTTATGAGATTTTTTTTTTTTTTAATAATACTATCACGTTATGTTTTATGATAAGGGTTTGTAATGATTTAGGTGCTCTTTAATAATTAAGGGACTATCTATGCCCCGGGGGTTAACAAGCATATTATATAAATTTGGGATTCAATCATTTATGGATTCTATTGGCTTGAACTTGACTTCGTAGGCCTTAACTGTATAAGAACCTCCAAAGAAAACAGTCTTTTCAAAACTATATTATTATTGTTAATATTATTAATAATAAAAAAATTACACAAAATGTCACAACCGAACATACACAAATATGGGCTCAATGTAATAACAAGTACATAAAATATGAACTTCCTAACTCCAATAAATATCTAGAGCACATGTCACAATCCTTGACTAACTATCCAAAACTCAATTATTCAAAATACAAAAAGACTTTAAATACACACTATAGAGATCCTGAGTCACCGGTTGGAGTCTCGGTGATCAGAAGCCGCTACTGGGAATGTTTTACAGGGGGGGCTCCTATGGGAAGGATCCTGACCTGTGGAAAAATCCCTGTGCGTTCCCTTTAGATTACTTTTATAACTTCTGCATAGTTTGTTGTTATAAAACTAATGTTTAATAACTAAATAATCAACCTTGCACATGATTGCAACCTAAAACAAATTTTCGACATAAATAAACAAAGTTTTATGTACAAGATGTTATTTAAATAATTAATGAAAATAAGGAAAAATATGAACTTATACGAAGCGTGACAATACATCTATATACCAAGTTTAGTCTTAATATCTCGATCCGAACTGCCCTAGCCCCAAGAGCCTAACTCCAACTAATGTAACAGGTATACCCCATGGTATAAAAAATAAAAGGTAGGATATCAACTGTGTCAAAAATAGGACAGACACGCGCATGGCGTCACGCGTAGAGTTTGTATAGGCGCGAATTTAAAAATACTAACGCAGTGTGAGGAAAATATATGCTAACTTATAGAAATTTGATAAATATTAAGGATTCAACACAAGGATAATATTTTAGAAATTACATGAAATATCTATCAATATCTAGCTGAATCATTGTTAAGATATTGTATAATAGTTTGGGGAGGGACTTTTACAACTACTCTGCAGACATTGCAGACTACACAAACTACTCTTTTAAAAATTATATTTTGTAAAAATAGACTATTTCCAACAATTTCATTATATCAGGATACAAATGTACTAAAAGTGAGACAAATATATCTAAGGATGTACCTCAAACAAGCAAACTTCGTAAAAAGAACTACATTTACAAGGGCAGCAACTAATTTAAATATAAACATAGACTTTTTCTACAAAACTGTAACCCAAAGATCTTTTTTCTACTTTGGACTTAAACTGTTCAATTTGGTTCCTTCACGTTTAAAAGAAATAAATAAAATTTCTACATTTAAAAAACAAATTAAAACTTTGATCTTGACAAATCCTCAAGTATTTGAAATTTTTTAAATTATTAAAATTAACTTCAAAATTACTAAATTTTAATTTAGTTCGCCTTGCCTTATCTTTCTCTCTGACTGTGCCTCCCACTTCCTCACTCAATACTCTATCTATTATACTAATTTTTTTTTAATTCACTTAGTTAGCTTCTTCATGTGGAAATGGACATAACAGGCATAAGTGCCTAGGTCACTCCACCATTGAGGAAGCTACCTAAATATATATTATAAATGTAATATTGTAACAATCTGTCATAAGGTAGAAAGTAAATAAAATATAATATTATGAGACATTTAAGGAAAGAACTATGAAGGAACATAAATGCAAATACATACATAAAAGAAGTATTTTCGGGAACAGTTTTTTCCTTTTTTTTTAATGATTTATTTTTTTTATACAAATTCGACTTCTAAAGAATAGTTTTTATAACCAGGATAATAAAATAAAGGGTATCTTCGCAACTCGAAAATGGGGATTACATCTGGATATGTCGAAAATTTTCACCTGATTAGGATTTGCAACTCATTTACCTGCATTATTTGACCAAATTGAATAAAAATAAGTTTAAAAAAAAAATTTATATATTATAATGCAGAAATTCATATAATATAATGCAAAACATAAAAAAATGTACTAAATACAAATAACTGTTACAATACAAAAATAAAATAAAATGTCGCTGAATTTTCCTGGACCTAGTCGCTGACAGTTTTTTAAATCATTCATCAAGTATAAGTCGAAATTTTCTTTTTTTTTTTTTGGTGACATTTACAATTTTACTTTTGCTTATATTGCGAAATTTTTAGCCTTCAAAGGGTAGAGTCTCCAGTTTAGAAGTCCCAAGTTGTGAATTAACCAATGTGATTCACATTGGTTCATTCACAACTTCAAATTATGTGAAGTTCTGATTTAAGATCTCTCTTATAATTGGAAGGTTGAAAATGCTTAAAATACATGTGAAAATTTATCTGCAGGGCCACAAGCCACTGCAAGGGCTGCTCCATGCCGAATTTTCTTGGGCAGGATGGTAGAATTGCCTATTTAATGTAGGGAATTTTAATGTAGGGAACGGCATGCTCCCCTGGGCCTCCGCTGGAGCCGCCCTTGGGCCACTTCTTACTTCTGACTAAGCTCTTACTATCGAGGAAAACGAAAAACCATAATTTCTTTCTTGAATTCTTTCCTTTAATTGTTGCTGTTACATCCGTACCGCAATTTTTCAATGTTTTTCACTAAAACCACTTACAGAGAACCAAGTTTACAACATAATATAATACAAATATCTGCCTAATATCTTATAAATCACTATAAACGACTCACAAATTACTGCAACATCCGTCTTTCATCTGATATTTATTTCGCGCCAGCTCTATTAACTCTACGCATGACGTCAGTGCCGCCATGACACCATGCGCGATATCCCCCCCTGGGTACACCCTATCCACAATAAAAAAAAAATATTTGCAAAAATAGTTCATCAAATACTTAGAAATATACCAGAAAATCATAAGCTACCAGACTAGAAGAAATCAATATTATTTTTTCTTCATTCAAATACGCAAAATTGAAATATGGATAGAATGTCAAGTGTTGTTCTTTGTAACTGTCAAATTATTTTCGGTGTTCACCTCCTGCATTTAAATAAAAAAATTCGGACAGATTTTAAATCACCTTCTAACTGTTCAAAAACATCTCTGATTGGCTGGAAACAGTGATGTAGAAATTTACATACATAATAAATTCAACGAATGGTATTGAAACTATTTATAATCGCCTAAGCTAATGCACGAAACGTGTTGTCAAAAATTTATTTTTAATGGTTTGATATGTAAATTTAAAATTTTAATATTTTAAATGTAACCAATATCTGATATTACTTTAATTATACCTTTATTATTCGTAAATATATTAATTAAATTTTTCTTAAATTGCCCTTTTTCATGTAGAATAATTTTACTAATTTAAACAATTCTAATATCAATCCTCTGAGAACGATAAAATTATATTTTTATACATTCTTACGTCTGTTTATAATTATCGTGGGGTAATAGTAATTCTATATATTTATACAGTGTGTCTACTTAAGTTTGAACCATATGGAAAACATTTTTATTATTGATTTTAGGAAAAAAGTTATTCCTGATAAAAAGTCATGCATGACCCAAAACCTAAAATACAGTCATCACATATTAAATTTTTCAAGCCGTATACGAGGTTTGTCAAAAAATATGAATTTTGCTCAAGAGTAAAGTACGTTTATTTTTGACAAAATCGAAAATTTTCATTAAGAAAAGTTGATTAGAATTGAATATTACATTCAAATATGCAATTACACCGATCTATCTGAAAAAACAGATTTTCTTATTTTTTATAAACTCTACACTCTACACATTGATTGTAAATATCTGAAAACGTTATAAATTACGTTAGCTACTATAAACATGATACGCTTTCCTTTTGTTGATGTTTGTGAAGAATTTAGCAAATTTCTTAATGAAAATTTTCGATTTTGTAAAAAAATAAACGTACTTTACTCTTGAGCAAAATTCATATTTTTTGACAAACCTCGTATACGGCTTGAAAAATTTGATATCTGATGACTAGAGGGCGGAATATATGCATCACAATATAAAAAAACATGCGCATATATATATGCATCGTTTTTACCAAAAATATGCAGTTATTTTGTCCAATTATGCCTAAATATGCAAATGCATATTTGTTAAAAATACTTAAAAAAAAGTAGGAATGGGTAGCTCAGTGGTTAGTGCGTTGGCCTGTGGACTTAGGGGTCCCGGGTTCAAATTCCAGCCGGGACGCGATTTTTTAAATTAATTAATTTATTTAAATATTAATTCTGATGCCTAGCGAATATTTCCACTTGACCATTCACTGTTGGGTTCTAATTAACATCGCTCTTCCTAATTTGGTACGCTATCAAAGCCATTACACGAAAAAAAAAAAACAAAAGAAAATATGTAATATAAAAATTTATTTAAAACAAACGAAACACAAAAACTAGTAGAAGTATAGAATAGTATAAAAATATTAAATAGTAATATTATAATAGGAATTTATAATTAAATATTTTTCGAAATTTTCTATTAAAAATTTTTGTCTTCTGTCTGTAAAAATATGTTTTGATATAAAAAAGGTCCTTTCAACATCTACCGAAGTAATAGGACAATACCGTAATTTTGGAAGTAATGTACAGGGCCAACGTAAAACTTCTTTGGAAAATTTTCCCTCAAAAATGTTTTTCACTTCCGTTATTTCATTAAACCCTTCATTCTTTAATAAAGTTATATTTAATTTTTTTCTAATCTTAAGGCCTATGTCACCAGGAACATTGTTACATTTATCGGAAACTGTTGCAATAAAATTTGTTGATTCGATTAAACTTAAATTTTTCTTTTCCAATGAAGTTATTACATCAGGTAAAAAACTAAAATTAACCTTTATAAACACAAGTTGCTTAGGCACAAGGGGATTTTTTAACAATTCTTTACTTTGCACTACACATTGTGAATTGTCTTCTATATCAAAAATTAAATCCTTAATTGCTTCAAAATTTTCTGCATAGAATATAGCTGCTTTAATCCATGTCCCCCATCGCGTAATTACGGGTTTTGGGGGCAAACACACCCCTACCATTCTCTCTTTATACAACTGCACTCTTAAAGGGGCTTTTTAAAATATTTTTTCACATTCGAAATTAGCTTGTTAACCAAGGGATATTCTGTTCTCACAGTTTCTGCAACTAAGTTTATTCCATGCAGAAGACAAGTAACGTGGACCATATTTGGATAAAATATTTTTAAGTTTTGCCCTACTTTTATTATATATGGTGCTGCGTCAGATAAAAACACTAAGAACTTCTCTGAGGGAATATGATTTGGTAAAAAAAAATCTGCTAGAGATTGTTGAATAAATCGGGTAACAGTTGTATTGTTAGTTTTTTCTAACTGTTTTGATGCAATTAAATATGATGTACCTGGTTCATTTTCTTTTAAGGCTCCAATCATAAGATGTACCATATATCTTCCACAAGCATCTGTGCTTTCATCAACAATGATGTAAAAATTGCTATCATCCAGTAAAACTTTAATTTCTTCTGTTACTTATATATATATATATATATATATATAGCATGTACATTTTTTTTCTGGGTGTAGATTCGTCAGGAATGGTTTGATTGCAATATTTTTGTAAAAATTCTCTTATATGTAGGTTTTGTAACTTCTTTAATGGAATATTTGCCGTAACAAGAGCTTTGCACAAGTCCTGATTAAATACCTCCTTGTCACTTTTTGTTTTGTCGGCGTTTTGAAATGACCTCACAACGCATTGTTGAAACGGTTGTGATTTCATTTTTTGCAATTTGGCTTTATACAATGATGTTTTCACGTGTTGAACCACTTTGAACTTTTTTTCCCAAACCACTATTTTGGCACAAGCTTTACAAAAAACTTTATCCCCATTGATTTCCAACTCTGGAAAGTTAATAATCCACGAAGAAATTCTCGACATTTTAGGACACTTTTAAAACAACAAATTATTACAAGACTTTTCAGTGGCAAATAACGAGGATACTATCTCATTAAACTGAATGAAAAACATTCAAAATATTCCGATGTTAGGGTAGATTGGTTACAAGAAATTACTGAGAATTTTATATAAACCGTTTTATTGCATTGTAGGTAATACTTTATCTGTGTAAATACCATCTATTACCAATTACCTTAATGGACTTAATCTTTTAAGAAGGTAAAAACCCAGTGCATGCCACCCTCCAAGAACTAATTAACAAGAATTTACAAGAAGTGACACTTAAAAACAAATACAAAAATTTAAAAGGTCTTTATTTCAAATATATCTGTATAATCTGTTAAAACAGTTTTTGATTTGCACAGTATAGTAATACATTTTTTTTTTCGAAAATATGCAATATTTTCTTAAATTTTCTGAACTTTGGTAAAATATGCAATATTTTCTGAATTTTGGAAAAATATGCAATATTTTCTGAACTTTGGTAAAATATGCAAAAAATGCATATATATGCATTTTGCATATATTCCGCTCTCTACTGATGACTGTATTTTAAGTTTTGGGTCATGCAGGACTTTTTATCAAGAATAACTTTTTTTCCTAAAATCAATAATAAAAATGTTTTCGATATAGTTCCAACTTAAGTAGACACACTGTATAACCAGAAATTACCTAAATGAGAAATTAGAATTTTATAAAAAACTGACAATAATTATAATTATAAGAAGCATCATTATTTTTAAATTAACATTAATGGACCTAATATACTTTTAACTATTTTTAAGTAGGTATTTAAGACATAAAAATAATAAATTCACTTAGTATTTATAATAATTATCTACAATAATTCCATTAGGAAAATTTACTAATAATTTCTAAGGGACATTAACGACGAAATTATTAATGAAAATGCAAATTGAAAAACTAACACAATAATCAAATTTACTGCACCAAATGCTTCCGCGCCCAAGTGTTTCTGCTCCCAAATGCCTCCGCATCCAAAACAGCTCTGTAATAATATAATGTATTTCACGAAGATGTGTTTTAAAATTTAAAGAGTAATTAATCTTGTATATAAACAATGCTTATTTTTTCTATCTGGCGTGCAGTTATAATGTAAAGAGACACAATTGATGAAAATGGGATTCAAGAGGCATAGTGCTTTGTGGTCCGATTTGCTTGGCCGAACACATTCTATGCCAGAGACTAAAAATTCTTTTAAATATATTATGCTTTCATCTCCTTTCTAAGCTTTGTCGATGTTTATAAGGTGTATTTCAAGTTTCTTAACAATTTGCAACTAATTTTACTTTAACACTTCTTCTTCATAGAAAAATATTTTTAAATAACTTTAATTAAATTGGTAAGGATATTTCTTTATTCCTTGAGAAAACGCGCTTGTGAATATGCATCTACAAGATCGGTTACTCGGGCGCCAGATTATTTAAACAGTTTACTTCACTAATTGTTGATACTGCATCAAAAGTTCTCTGATAGTTTCAGATGGAGATGCAAAATTGCAGGTGTCAAGTTGATTCTAGACTTTGTTTACTGAGGGAACAAACAGCAGGCTTAATTTTCCTGAGGTTGCAAAAAGAAAGTCAGGAGCGGACAGTGCGGACACGGTTTAATAAACGCAATAATATGCAAGTTGTCTAATAATTCAATACATCTCTGGCTACCAAAAGCACATCTCTTACTTAGCAATTTTGTCAACTTTCTTAAGATCTATTTTAAGCTTCATTACAATTTGTCACTTATTTTATTTCAATACTCCATTTCCTTCATAAGATAATTTATTTTAAATGGATTTCCATCAATTGTCATCCCTTTATCTTCTCTCTCTAAGCACTTTCGTCGATTTTTCTAAGACATTGCATGCTTTTAATAATTTGACATTCTTTTTAGTTTATTACTTAATTTCCTACATATGGAAATTTAATGTTAAATAGATATTTAATGTTATCTTATTATATTTTACCCCTCCCCTTTCTAAACACTTATTTCAGATTTTTTAACAGTTTTCTACCTATTTCTCTTAAAAAGAAATTAATTTTTAACTGGATTTTTATTAAATTCAACCCCTTATCCCATTATAATCACTTTTGCCAAGATGTATTTAATATTTCGACTAAGTGCTTAAAACGACAATTTGCATAAGGTGTATTTCAAGTTTCTTAACAGTTTGGCTATAATTTTATTTCCTTTAAAGATTTGATTTTAAAATTGATTTTTAATAAATTTCGCTCCTTCATCACTATCTAAATATGTTTGTGGATTTTTCTAAGGTGCATTTCGAGTTTTCTAACAATTTGGCATCGATTCAATGCGCCATTTCCTTCATAGGAAAATACATTTTTTAATGTTGAAAAGGTAGTATCATATCTTAAAACGTCGACTTTTATTTTGAATTATTTAGATAGCTGTTTATAAGTAATATGTCTGAAAAATTGTGTATCTGCATTAAAAAGTATTTCTATGAAATTTATTTTGATAGGTAGTGAAAGGGAAATGTTTGACGATTAAGTGTGATGAGTTTTTAATTATAAATTTTCCCAAAACTATTTGAAATTTTTTCAGCTGTACAAAATAAAGGGGGTAGTTTAAATTAATCAAGCTTGGCAAGTTCAACATACCTACAAAAAATTATTCATTCTCTTAGAATCAAGGTTTGTCAAAATGCAAATGGTATTGCTCTATATTTCTGTACAATTCTCACTTCTTGTTTTATTGCAACAAAACCCAAAACGTGTTTTAAAATTGTTCGTCTTTAAATCGTCTTTATAACAGACTAGCCCAGTAAAAATTTTAACAACAGTTATGACTGAACTATCAGTTGTAACTGAACTATCAATATTTTAAATCACATTCACGATGAAAGGCAATTATTACAGGTGTTTTAACTTCCCTAAAATCCCAAATAAAAACAAAAGACATTATAGGACTAAACACAACGTAGTTCCAAAAAATCCACCAGAAGTCGTTAGAAGGTGAGGTACCCATTTCACCATTATAAGAGTTAGATAAAGTATATTTTAACATTAACATGTATCCAACCTCAAGATCTGGCCATTAGATGATTGGTCAATCATTTGACGGGTTAATATATTGCATGCTAAAACGCTAAAATTAGACATTGCAAACCTGGAATTTTGACATTAGAGCCATTGTCCTTTTACTTATTTCTAACTTAATTTTAAATTACAGTTCATATTTTTTGTTGTCTATAATAGTACATAATATTGAAGAAGCATTAGAAATTATAATTTTAGAAGGTTTAGATGACGATTATATTAAATATTTAATATTAAAAAACTTCGAATGGATACGAATGTCGGCGAGCGCACCCAAGAGGATACCCAGTCAATTCGTCGCGCGACCTTTCAGAGCCGACAATTCATCGCCACGACTTTTCATCGCTACGACAGTTTATCGCTACGACAATTCATCGCAACAAAAATATCGTATTGTATCTATGATTTATACAGTATGTCTGAAAAACAAACAATTTTTTTGTGCTATATTGAATTTTTCTTATAAGTACCAAATAAAATTATTTTTTCGAAAAAATTACAAAATATCTTACTCTAAATTACACAAAAATATGATTTACTTTTTTTCTGCAAATCAAGTAGTTTTTACTAAGAAAAATATAATAAATATCAATAATGTATTATTGATAAGCCAATTTAAAGTGTATAAGCGGCAGTTGCAGGTTCTCAACAGTCCTTTACCTACTATTTAAAAAGATTATCTTCATTAGCCAATTCGGGTAAGTTACCACATTAGTTAATAATAGTAGAGAATTATAATTATCCTTTATTAATCCTTTCAAGGAGAAATTCATAGTGCAATCAATATTTAATTCTAAAAAGGATTATCTTCAATAGCTTGTTTGTGTAAGTTAGTATTTTAGATGCCCTGTTTATAATATATGTATATAAGGTTTAAATAAGAAATACCAACGAACTGTAATCATTCTTATTTTGTCTTTGTACGAGTTTACATCATTGTAAAATTTGAAAATGCCGTTACAATTTGTTGACAGTGAAAGAGGTCACAAAATGCTTTTATACAATGGCCATACACATTCTAGAGAAAACATTTCTGGAGAAAAAGGTATTTGGAAATGTTCTCTATATCATAAATGGAGATGTACCGGTCGCATTTATACCATGAAATTGTGAAGAGTAACGAACATAATCATGTGTCAGATAGTGCTGATGCCGAAGTAAGAAGAGCTGTTAAAAAAATGAAAGTTTTAGCTGAACAAAGTGGTTCCACTACACAACAAATCATTGCAAATTTTCCGAGGGTTTATCATCATCGGCTGCAGCCAGATTACTACAAGCCCCTAATATGTTTTCCCAAATATATACAATCCATGGCGTCAAATATTCAAATACCATTCCAACAGTATATGCAATTCTGCCGAATAAAAGAGAAGAAAGCTATAGACGTTTCTATGCAGCATTAAAAAATTTGGAACCTGAACTTTGCCCTACATCTTTTTTAATGGATTTCGAAAAAGCAGCGATGAATGCGGTACGAAGTGAATTCCCTAATACTCAAATTCGTGGATGCTTTTTTCATTTTTCTCAGTGTATATGGAGACAAATCCAGAATACCGGATTTCAGAGGCGATATGTGGATGAAGAAGTGTTTTCATCAAATTTGCGACTTATGTTCCTGAAGACGATGTAGAGAGTGCTTTTGATTTGTTATTGGAAAGTGAATTTTATGCAGAAAACGAGGACTTAGCAGATTTAATAAACTATTTTGAAGACACGTGGATTGGTAGATTAGACAGAAGAGGAAGAAGACGGTTACCAAAATTTCCTATATCTTCTTGGAATTGTTACAATGCAGCCAGAGAGGGAATTGCTAGAACCAATAATGCAGTTGAAGGATGGCATAACAGTTTCAGTTCAATTGTTTCCATTGCACATCCCAACATTTGGAGGCTAATTAAGGCTTTACAAAAGGAGGAAAGCCTTAACAAATTGAAAATAGAGCAAATTGTGGCAGGTAATGAAATTACTCAAAAAAAAATTTACAAAGATTCTGCACGTCGTTTAAAACTACTTACAGAATCCTACGACGCTCGTAATACCATGGAATATCTTCGAGGAATTGCGCATAAGGTTCTGGTAAAGGATCCTGAGGTGCGAATTTCATAATTTTAGCATTAATATATTGAAGTAACTTACTTTTTATGATATTTTAACTGAAATTAAATATGGAAGGATACGTTTCATTTGCTATTTTTATTTATATTATAATAAAATGCAATATTTGGACTGATTTAACCTAACTTTTAATCATTTCCTTCCATAAAACCTAAAATAAAGTGATTCCATGAAATTGTCAGTTCTTGACACATAGGGTCCTCGAGTTTGCAACGTTGCCATACTATATTGATTTTTATCACTGATAATTTCCAAGTTTACGATTTCTGTTTGAATGAGAAGAAAATAAGTTATAGGTGAAAATATAATGTGTTATTTGAGACATTTCAATTTGAGCTGTGTCCAGGCCGTTGGAGTCTATGCCGGTAGGCGTAGCCAGGTATGGGTTGAAATTTTTTGGTGGCGGCGAAGCCGCCACGCTACGGAAAGTCGTTGTTTTGTTTTGGGTGAAAGAAAATTTAAAAAAAGTTGTCTAGGTATTAGGTACATGTTAAGTGATTTAATTAATTTTAATTTTGTATGTAGTTTTTTTTGATCTGCAGTTTTAAAATTAATTTGGTTGATATATTAATTTTTTCATTTTAGATACGATTATTACCGTGCTTATCTTTTTGAAGCAAACGAAAAATGTATGATTTTTGATTATAATGTGTTATGTGAGACTTTTCATTTCAATTTGAGCTGTGTCCAGGCCGTTGGAGTCTATGCCGGTAGGCGTAGCCAGGTATGGGTTAAAATTTTTTGGTGGCGGCGAAGCCGCCACCCTATGGGAAGTCGTTTTGAGTAAAAGAAAATTTAAAAAAGTTGTCTAGGCATTATATGTTAAGTGATTTAATTAATTTCACTTTTTAATTTTGTATGTAGTTTTTTTGAGCTGCATTCTTAAAATTAATTTGGTTGATATATTATTTTTTTCATTTGATATACGATTATTACCGTACTTATCTTTTTGAAGCAAACGAAAAATGTATGATTTTGGATTATAATGTGTTATGTGAGACTTTTCATTTCAATTTGAGCTGTGTCCAGGCCGTTGGAATCTATGCCGGTAGGCGTAGCCAGGTATGGATTAAAATTTTTTGGTGGCGGCGAAGCCGCCACGCTACCGGAAGTCGTTGTTTCGTTTTGAGTGAAAGAAAATTTAAAAAAGGTTGTCTATGTATTACATGTTGAGTGATTTAATTAATTTCACTTTTTAATTTTGTATGTAGTATTTTTGAGCTGCATTTTTAAAATTAATTTGGTTGATATATTAATTTTTGCATTTTATATACGATTATTACCGTACTTATCTTTTTAAACCAAACGAAAAATTTATGATTATAAATTTAAATAATCCTTAAACTTATAATTTTATTAACAACTTGGCAACGTTTGTTATTTTTAAGACAGAAACGTCAGAAACTGTCATTTGGAGTAATTGTTTTGTGATTATAACCTGTAAAATTGGGATTTTTAATTCAATTTTTTTCGAAAAGTACTGCTTCATCCATAAATTTTTTTTCGAAAATTTACTATAGAAACTAGTTACTTTTGAGTGTTTAAAAAATTTTTGTGAATTTCGCACCTCAGGATCCTTTACCGGACCCGCGCATAATTTTCGAATGCAAGTCTAAATTATTTTATATTATTATATTATATTAATTCAATTTAAAATGTAATAACTAGCAACTACAATTTTTTATAATATATTTTTTTTTTAATATACCTACTTGTTTTTATTACCTATACTAAAAAATATATAAAATAAAATTTTGATTATAATAAAAAAAATAAAATAAACCACAAAATGAATTCTAAAAAATGGCTGGCGACAAATTGTCGTGGCGGTGAATTGTCGTAGCGGTGAATCGTCTTACGATGAAATGTCGGCTCTGAATTTTCGCGCGATGAATTGTCGGGCGATGAATTGACGTAGATCCCCCTAGAGCTATAAGGCCGCCACTACCTGCTGCCCTTAAACATCCACAATTAAAGACAGGCACAATCTTTAATAAAGTCAGTTTTAGTATATAAACAACTGAGATTTTCAAAGGGCCAGTTTAAAAAAACCATAGGAGTACGAGGGCCAAGAACAGATGTAATTTTTTTTAGCAGCGGGGGATGTAGGCGAAAGGTTTCGCAGGTGCAACGCTCAAATACGTTGATCTTGAGGCTCTAAAAAATTAATTTATAGTTTATTTTTAAAAGTTGTTTTTTAAATAAAATAAACATTATTTATTAAGTTCTTTATTAAATACTTACAATAAAGTTTTACTCAGTAAAGTTTTTTTGTGTTTTACCAAATATATGATTTGACATCTATTGAGGCAATTAATTAATGCAATTTTGTTACTGAAAAATATATAGTTTGACGTAGGCGAGCCAAATTGGTAAAGGAATAAAGGGCCATGAAAACGACAATGGCAAGCCGCAAGCGGCCCGTATGTAGTGCAGGCTTGGTTTAAAGTAATGCTTCTTTCATCTTTGTTGGGGTCTAGTTATTGTCTAGTCTACTTATTGTTGACCTCAGATATGACTGATGTACCTAGATGTACTGATATCAAGTGTTAATTTAGATGTTAAAAGTAGAAGTGGACGATGTAGAAATAAAATAATGAAGACGATAGTAATTACTATTATAGGCTTTAATAACATTTTGTAGAAAAAGAGAAGAAACGAATGAAGGCATTTTCAATTTTTTAAATGAGGATGTGTGTACATTTTATTAGAATAAGCAGTTCGGCTGTCAAGACATCATCCGTATATTATAAATGTAAACAAGAATAGAATGATTGATAATAATTTGTTCTTTTTTAACATTTATAATGCAAGCTCTTGACGAATACTAATAAAATGTCCACACTTGAAAAGACCTACCTTTCCTTTGTTTTTTCTTTATCAACCTACAAACCTTTGATTGATTTTGTAAATGAGTAGGAGTAGTATATGGTACTGAATCTTTTGAAAACAATCCTCTGCGTATATATATATATATTGATATGAAAATTATTTTGTTTAGTTATAAATTATGTATATAATTTTGATGAAATATAAAAAATTTTGTTATGACAAATCAATTTTGTAATGTACTAAAAAAATGTTTAACTCACCCGATAACTTAACTCTTACTGCTTACTCTCAGGGTCCGTAGGTTCAACACAAATGTAATGATTTGGACTTTAGTTAGTAGGAAAATTCTTACCTCCAAGTTTAATTGATCTACTCGAAAATTCCCTCAACGTTTGGTGAATTTACATACAATAATTTTGAAACTAAAAAAATTAAAATATTAATTCAATAACTATACTAAAGGTTTCTTTCTTCTGCTTCTTATTCTTGTATTCGTCGACTTCCTACTATTTACGCCTCACTGTTTAATTTCCTTTTTCCCCTTGTACCCTATTTGTACCTCACTGCTTATTTTCTTTTTCCTTTGTACCCTCTAAATCTGTTTCTGTCCTGGTGCTCTACCTGACTCTTTCTCCTTTACTGCTTTTACTAACAAAAATGTACCTTACTTTCCTTTTTAAATTGTTTTATTTATGTTTCAACTGACAACATACATATTCCATTCTTATAATATTTTTTTTTTATTCAATAATCCATTTTAATATACAATCCCAACTTTCCAAATTTTGATGTGACAATTTCTTAAAAATTTATTTTACAATTCCCTTCATTCTCTTTCTGACAATTCATAGTCGGCATCCTGATTTCTTTCTTAAAAATTAATTTTTCCAGGACCGACCTTACTCATCAAACGTTGATTATCAAATTATAAATTTGAAAACCACAACATGTAATACTTCTAATTTTGAATATTGATATATAACATTTTTAACTTCAAATTATTACTTTCGAGTTACACAAAAAAGTACATTTCTGAATTAGTTAAGTTCGTTTCCATATTTAAAGAGACCAGAAAAAAACTAAAATTAGTCATGTTATTGTACAATGATTTTACTGCTAAAATATAACGTTTAAATTTTATTTTTGAGCATTTTCGAGATAAAAAATGAAACTAAAGGGGGTTTTAAGTAACTTCAATACGTTATAATTAGGATAATTTAATTCCAACTGAATTTTTAAAAACTATATATTATGTTGGTACTTTTATATATCTGTGCCTATCAGTACCTACCAAAAGCAATGCTTTTGAATCAATTTTGCCTAGAGTCTAGCGATTATGATGTTGGTACGGCATGCAGTGATTAATTCAAAAGTAATGATTATATTTGGTCATAAATATGGACTTGTAAGTACATTTTATTGTAGTGTACACGCATAACATGTAACTTTTAAAATATGCTTGGTTTAAAAATAATATAAAAACAGTTAATTTTAGTAATAAAATCATCTAGTAAAAATTAAAAGCATATAAGTAATTATTTTTTTTGTGCTTTTTCCAAATATGGATACAAATTTAACGACTTATAGTGTGTTCTTATAAGGATAGACAAATTTTTAATTTTTTTTGAAAAGATGGAACTGCATTTTGTTTCTTATTAATACGTTAATAGATTATGGTAAGTTGTAGAGAATACATGTGCCAAATTTCAATAACATGTAAGGGTGGATCATATTTTTTATGTTAGGTCGAACCGTAAGAAGGGCTAATTATTTATTTTAATCTATGTTATAATTTATTTAATTTTTTTTATTAACTTTGATTTAAATTGATTTACATTGAATTAAATTGATTTAAATTGATTTAAATTGATTTAAATTGATTTAAATTGATTTAAATTGATTTAAATTGATTTAAATTGATTTAAATTGATTTAAATTGATTTAAATTGATTTAAATTTAAATAGCTTTAAATAAATTTATTTAACACCTTGAGTACGAACGTGAAGAAAAAAAAGTCATGTTAAAGGATGGGAAATTTTTTGACCCCTCATATTACTTTGGATGAAGTCTATTTTTTATATTTTATATTTCAATTATTTTTTTTAAGTATTTGTCAAATATTTCATTTTTTTTTCTGGATATACATTGATGCCTTCCCCACAGAATTTGTCTCTTACTTTCAAGGCCAGTGAAACTTTTCTAATACTATAGATGGCTAAAAGTGAGTTCTTATGTTTTGTAGCATTATAGTGAGGACGTATTATAAAACACACGCCATCCTTGCTAATTTTCTGACTGTTGCAAGTGTGGCACCATATTGATGTCTCGCCGTCTCAAAAAGGACAAGCAGTGAGGCATCCGTTAAATGCCACACCGTACTCAACATGTTTAAATTTATTTAAATTTATTTTAATTTAATTTATTTTAATTTATTTTAATTTATTTTAATTTATTTTTAATTTATTTTAATTTATTTATTTAATTTATTTTAATTTATTTTAATTTATTTAATTTATTTTAATTTATTTTAATTTATTTTAATTTATTTTAATTTATTTTAATTTATTTTAATTTATTTTAATTTATTTTAATTTATTTTAATTTATTTTAATTTATTTTAATTTATTTTAATTTATTTTAATTTATTTTAATTTATTTTAATTTATTTTAATTTATTTTAATTTATTTTAATTTATTTTAATTTATTTTAATTTATTTTAATTTATTTTAATTTATTTTAATTTATTTTAATTTATTTTAATTTATTTTAATTTATTTTAATTTATTTTAATTTATTTTAATTTATTTTAATTTATTTTAATTTATTTTAATTTATTTTAATTTATTTTAATTTATTTTAATTTATTTTAATTTATTTTAATTTATTTTAATTTATTTTAATTTATTTTAATTTATTTTAATTTATTTTAATTTATTTTAATTTATTTTAATTTATTTTAATTTATTTTAATTTATTTTAATTTATTTTAATTTATTTTAATTTATTTTAATTTATTTTAATTTATTTTAATTTATTTTAATTTATTTTAATTTATTTTAATTTATTTTAATTTATTTTAATTTTATTTTAATTTATTTTAATTTATTTTAATTTATTTTAATTTATTTTAATTTATTTTAATTTATTTTAATTTATTTTAATTTATTTTAATTTTATTTAATTTATTTTAATTTATTTTTAATTTATTTTAATTTATTTTAATTTATTTTAATTTATTTTAATTTATTTTAATTTATTTTAATTTATTTTAATTTATTTTAATTTATTTTAATTTATTTTAATTTATTTTAATTTATTTTAATTTATTTTAATTTATTTTAATTTATTTTAATTTATTTTAATTTATTTTAATTTATTTTAATTTATTTTAATTTATTTTAATTTATTTTAATTTATTTTAATTTATTTTAATTTATTTTAATTTATTTTAATTTAATTTATTTTATTTTAATATTTTATTTTAATTTCGTATGATTTCTTTTAATATAAATTAGTCATCGTTCACTCACCCATTGTTGATACACCTTGTATCAATATAGATGCATATTAATATATATTTATTAAATAGTCACAGAGAGTGAATGCATTTAAGAAAACTTGTTGGCTTCATGCGAAACTCAAGAAAAAATTTTGGCAGCTTATGTGTTAACATAAAATAGATCTTAAAATGAAAATCCAAATATATCTAAAATAAATTTTTTGGATGTCACATAACCTAGTGTGTAAAGTTCTAATATACTCTATGGTGGATGTCAGATAGTCGGGTGAGTAAGTTTTAATATACTGAATGTTGGATGTCAGACAGTCGAGTGAGTAAATTCTAATATACTTAATGGTGGATGTTATACAGTCGAGGGACTGAAATATTTAATATACAAAATATACTATTACATACACATTAAACATTAAACGTGAAATATTATTTTATTGTAAAAATTACTTTAACAGTGAGTTAACATTAATTATTATAACGTCGCGTCAGTCTGACAGCTTTCCTATCCGTTACCGTGGCGGTTAGTACATGACAATCCTCCGCCGCGATTCCTGGATGCCGCACTCCCGGGGCTGGTAACAACTGCTCGAAATGCCTACGCCAAACAGCGCCACCATCAGTCTGTATTTCATAGTGTAGTCGACCATGCCGGCGCGCCACTGTGCCGAACTCCCACTTCCGCTTCGAGTTGTAGTAGGTTCTGGCTTGGACACGATCACCTACTGAGTAAGTTCTGACGGTTGGGGAAGCGTTGTCGGGTCTAGATGCTGTTGGAGGTAATGAACGTCTGAACATCACGTGCATCTTAGTTCTAACGTCCCTTTTGAACATTAGTTCATACGGAGTCTGACTGTTCTGGTTCGGTGTTCGCCTGAGTCTAGTCTTAAGGATAAGGAGCTTATCCGTTAAGTTGCCTTTCTCGCTCTCCATCGCGCGAAGCGATTTCTTTATAGTTTGTACATAGCGTTCGGCCTGGCCGTTTGTAGCTGGGTGGTACGGAGCGGACGTCACGTGCGTAACCCCGCAGCTTGAAAGGTAGTTTTTAAATTCTTGTGATACAAACTGCCGTCCATTATCCGATACAATTACGTAAGGTGTGCCGAATGTGCAAAATAACTCCTTGAACTTAAGAATGCACCATGAGCTCGTGGTAGTTTTCGTGGGAAAAATTTCTACCCATTTTGTGAAAGCATCCACAATAATCAGAAGTTGATGTCCTAGGATAGGCCCAGCAAAATCTATGTGTAGTCTTTGCCAGGGTCCACTAGGTAGTTCCCAGTGATGTAAAGGAGCTTTTGATGGCTCATTCTGTTCTAATCTGCACGCTCTGCAGGATTTTACTTTGTTTTCGATGTCTCTATCTATGTTTTTCCAATATACGTAGCTGCGTGCTAGTAATTTCATTTTTAAAATACCAATGTGTCCGGCATGAAGTTCATCAAGTACACGTGCACGTAAACTCTGCGGTATTACTACTCGCGTTCCCTTAAGTATACAGTTATCTTGGAGTGTTAGTTCATTGTCATTGTAACCGTGTTGACGTAATGAGCGTCCAGTTTGCAATGTTTTTAGTAAAATCTTTAGTTCATCGTCATTCCTTGTTTCGGTAGCTATGACTTCTGGTCGAACTTCAAAGATGTTAATCTGTTGTAATTGAAAACTGCAATGTTGGTCTTTTGATGTTTCTTTTACTATTTCTACTGGAAATCTTGATAAATAATCGGCATTTGAATGTTTCGCGGAGGCTCTGTATTGTACTTCATAGTCAAATCCAGATAAAAAAATGTGCGTAATGGAACAATCTCATTGTACTTAGTGCTGGTAAGGTTTGGTGAGGATGAAATATCGAGGTAAGGGGCTTATGATCCGTTATTAATGTGAACTTTCGGCCGTAACAATAATGAAAGAATTTTTTTATACCCCAATAGATGGCCGTAGCTTCTTTGTCAATTTGACTGTATTTTCTTTCACTTGATGAAAGTGTTCTAGAGGCGAATGCAATTGGCCTTTCTGATCCATCTTGTAATTTGTGAGCAAGAACAGCTCCCAATCCAGTTGGTGATGCGTCCGTGGCAAGTATCAATGGTTTCTTAGGGTCAAAATGGATGAGAACTCTTTCACTTAAAATTTCCTTTTTAATGTTATTAAAGCTGTCTTCGCATCTCGATGTCCAAGTAAAATCTTTCTCTTTCTTAAGCAATTCATTTAGAGGGCTAGTAATGGAGGCGAGGTTCGGTATAAATTTGTTGTAGTAGTTTGCCATGCCGAGGAAGGTTCGTAGTTCGTTAATGTTAGTTGGTCTACATGTATTGGTTATTGCTTTGATTTTATCTTTATTTTTATGTAGCCCATCTTTATCAATTGTATGACCCAGGTAAGTAATGCTTCGTTTGTAAAATTGACATTTTTCTTTGTTAACGCGAAGATTATTGTTTTTCAGTTTCTGCAATACTTGTTTAAGTCGTGTTAAGAGTTGTTCTTCTGACGCTCCTTGAATTATGATATCATCAAAAAAACATTTGACTCCGTCTAATCCTTGCAGTAGCTGGTCCATGAACTTTTGCCAAAGGTTCGGTGCAACCTTGACTCCAAACATTAAGCGATTGACTTTGTAGGTGCCTTTGTGCGTACTTAATGTTTGTAATAAGGCACTTTCTTCATCCATGACCATGTTAAGGTAGGCTTGACAAATATCTAGAGTACAGAAGTATTTGCCTCCATTCATTTCTGCAAATATATCCTCAATTATGGGAATTGGATAGTTTTCTTCCCTGATGACTTTGTTAAGAGTGACTTTGTAGTCTGCACATAGTCGAATGCTGCCATTCGGTTTTACAATAGGTACAATTGGAGTACCCCAATCTGATTGGTCTACTTTCGTGATCACCCCCTCCTTACATAGTCGGTCGATTTCTTTATCAACTTTCTCTTTTAAAGCATACGGTATACGTCGAGCCTTAATAAAAATAGGTTGTGTATTTTCTTTCAGAATTAAGTGAGCTTGGAAGTTTGGTATTTTTCCTAGGTCAGATCTAAAGACAGTTGTTGCATATTCTTCTAATAGTTTGTCAAGTTGGATAGAATGTTCTGAAGACTGTATTACTCTCATGTCTGCAAGTTCCACGTTAACTTCTTTCATCCAGCTCCTGCCGAATATTGGGTCGACGTTTTGATTTATGATGTATAATTTTCCGTTGAAAATCTGATTTTTATAAGCGCATTGAACGTACGTTACTCCTGTAGGCTTAATAATTTCTCCAGTATAGGTCCTTAATTTCATTTCAGTTTTGAATATTTTATTTGCTATGTTTAGCTTTTTGTATTGTTTCAGTGACATTGACGATAAGGTTGCTCCTGTGTCGAATTCCATGCAAACATTTTTATTCTCTATTTTAACTGTAATCGTATATTTTTCAGATATCTCGCTTTTAATGAGGTTTATATCTCCCGTGCTTTCGATACTTATGTTACTGCTATTCTCATCTAATTGATTGGTGTTTAAGTTTCGTTGTAAGCATACTCGCGCCAGATGACCAGTTTTCTTGCATTTTAAGCAGGTGGATTTGATTGCACCACATGCATTGGATCTGTGATCGATTTTACCGCATCGGAAACATCTCCCTTTTAAGTCTCTTATTGTTATCGAAGGTGATAATGAAGCGGACGGCTGTATTATACTTGGTCGTGAGGATGCGGGACGTGGATAGTTGAGTTTTTGTGCCGAGCTCGAAATTTTGTGTACTGTGTCAGAATGTTTGTATAAGTCTTCGGATATTTTAATATTTTCTGATTTTCCCATTTCTATCGACGTAGCTATATCTAGTAGTTTTGTAAATAATTGTGATGTATCTCGTTCTTGAATAATTTTTGTTCGTATATCACTGTCCTTCAATCCTCGAATAAATTGAAGAGATAGGAAACTTTCTAAGGTAGATTTTTGACAATTTTGGCACTTGAATTCACAGTTCAATGAAAGTTTCTTCAGTTCTGAGGCGTATGTTGCTACTGTTTCATCTTCGTGTTGTAAACGTGTGATAAATTTGTGTTGTAACGCCCATATGCTAGGTTTTGGATCTACGTAATCGTCTAGTACTTTCGTTAGTTTTTCAAAATTCATATTAAGCGGATCTTCTGGAGAGCACAAATCATGTAATCTCTCGTGCAATTCTGGGGATAGAGCAGCAAGTAAAATATACACCTTTATTTTAGCGTCTTCGATCTTGTTCAGGAGGAAAAATACAGTAAGTCTTTTCGTAAAATTTCTAAATGTTTCTGTTTCTTGAAAAGGCTGAAAGTTCATTTTTGGACCTCGCTCTGGCTGTATAGGTATATTAGTCTGTGACTGTGATGTGGATGGTTGTACAGGTGGACTATTTCTGTTCTGTAATACAAGAAGTTTCGTTTTTATGATTGTACATCGTTCTTCAAAATCGAACCTTGTTTCGATTTCTTGGTTAAGATGTTCTTCTGGGGTTTCCAATTCTATGTTGTGTTGTATATCTTGTAATTTCTGTAATGTTTCTTGAAGTGATTGAAGTCTTGTTTCGATTTCTTCATATGATATTATTTCTTGAGTGTTTACGTAGTTTTCTAGTTTTGCAATTAAGCCTTGTAATGAGGTGCGGGTTTTCCTTAGTTTTTTAATATCAGTAGTGGGCATCTCGTCGCCAATTTATTACATACACATTAAACATTAAACGTGAAATATTATTTTATTGTAAAAATTACTTTAACAGTGAGTTAACATTAATTATTATAACGTCGCGTCAGTCTGACAGCTTTCCTATCCGTTACCGTGGCGGTTAGTACATGACATATACAAAACCAACTGACGCGAGCGCCACCTTCGCATCTATACACTGGAACTAAATATATACATAAAATTGAAAATTAGGCATTATGACATCCAGCTGAAATTTTTTTGGCGCCCTTTTAAACCTACTTTATGATGTTTGAACCCCAAAAACGTTGTGACATCCGAATTTGGATGTCACATCGCAGACGGATGTTATAAAGATAGCAACTTTTTTGCGACATGATGTCACAACGTCGGCAGGACGAATCTATATATATATATATATATATATATATATATATATATATATATATATATATATATATATAAGAGAGTTGATAGTCGTTGCTGACTAGTTAATAATTTAACCAGTAATTTGTGGGTAATGCAGCAAATGAAAGTTTACTTTTTTAAGTTTATTCCAAGCTTTCGGAAATGTTTATTTCCATCATCAGGGAGACTAAAATAAAATAATACCACATATTATGATAAAGTAAGGTAAAATTTTTTAATTACTTACATCTTAATTAAGGTTGTTCATTATGGTGGTATTATTCATTTTAGCGTAAATATACAATGGACAAGCTGAATCAATTACAAAATAATATACACAAACAATAATTACGATACTTTAAAACTAAAAAAATATAAATAACGAAAGATCAATTTGACAATTTGACATGACAAGTAAAATTTTAAATAAATAACAAGTTATTAAAGGTTAGGAAATAAATGTGGATAATGCTATATTTACATAACATTAATATTTTTTTAATGTTCAAAGAGTGATTTTTATATTAAATTAGCTCTGTATTATTTAAATTATGAATTTGGTTTGGTTTATTGTCCAAATCCAATAAATAAGAATAAATTTCACTTAAATTGTTAATATCTGTCTTTTTGTTCATAGAATTTGGTTCCTGTGAAATGAAAGCCATCTCCAAGAAAAGTCTTTTATGGTAGTTATTTTCAATGGCTAATATTTTAAAAGACAGATATTAACAATTTAAGTGAAATTTATTCTTATTTATTGGATTTGGACAATAAACCAAACCAAATTCATAATTTAAATAATACAGAGCTAATTTAATATAAAAATCACTCTTTGAACATTAAAAAAATATTAATGTTATGTAAATATAGCATTATCCACATTTATTTCCTAACCTTTAATAACTTGTTATTTATTTAAAATTTTACTTGTCATGTCAAATTGTCAAATTGATCTTTCGTTATTTATATTTTTTTAGTTTTAAAGTATCGTAATTATTGTTTGTGTATATTATTTTGTAATTGATTCAGCTTGTCCATTGTATATTTACGCTAAAATGAATAATACCACCATAATGAACAACCTTAATTAAGATGTAAGTAATTAAAAAATTTTACCTTACTTTATCATAATATGTGGTATTATTTTATTTTAGTCTCCCTGATGATGGAAATAAACATTTCCGAAAGCTTGGAATAAACTTAAAAAAGTAAACTTTCATTTGCTGCATTACCCACAAATTACTGGTTAAATTATATATATATATATATATTAATAAAACACTTATAAGTAATAAATATTTATAGATTATTTTTGTACCTACCTTTTTCATTAAGTTGCCTTGTAAGAACTACCACATTTTATTGCAATTATGAGATCCCTCCATGTGAAATTGTTTACTCCATGTGAAATTGTTTAGAACTGGTAACAAAATAAGCATGCATCTTTGGAATGTGTTTATTAATTATCTGGCAGCTATAATTTAATGCCTACTCTTCTGTAAACATAACATCAAACTGTCACTACACACTTATTTTTTCAAAATCCATTTGAACAATATTTACAATTTTATCGGAAAGAATACACACTATTTTCCTTATTTAATTATTGTTGTCTTGTACACTTTGTTTTGATGAACTATATGAGTGGTTATTATTATAGGTATGTGATGTAGTATTTTTCTTCTCGTTTTCACTTTTCATTTCATTTGTTACATAGAGTATAATTAGTAGACATTAATAAATTACCATGATTTTAAAAATATTGGATACAGTCTTTTTTACACGATAAAGATAAAATTAACTGAATTTGTCTGACAGTTTGCAGTCATTATTTATTTTCATTTGAGGTTCACCTTCTACCGACCTCTGGTGGATTTTTTATATACCTTTCTGTGGTTGGTGCTATATACATATAAAACAAGTAAGCTATAAAATTTTTTATAAAAACATAACTGGACATCCTACCTCAATATTTGAGACACTATTATATCTAACAAATATTATAAATAAATAACTAAAAATACTTATACCGTCAGAAAAAAAATAATATAATACAAAAAAAAGAATGGATAACTAATGCATGCATAAATGAAATACTTGCAGAAACTGGAGAACTTACAAATAACCGCACACAAATATCCAATCTTTTTATTTGTTTTTTGAAAGAAAAATTAGCACTCGAAATTACACAACCAAACACTCCTTATCCAAAAAGGTATTATGCCCAAAATTCTCTATTTTTAGAACCTGTCTCTGAAGAAGAAATAAAGATAATTGTAAACTCTATAAAAAACAAAAAACTCCAGGGATAGATGGTACTCAAGCTAAAACAATTAAATATTTGGTAGAGGATATTGTGCCACTTCTTGTTGATCTAATTAATACAATTTTTAATTCAGGTAAATGCCCAAGCGTTTTAAAAAAAACAGTTATTCTGCTCATTTACAAAAAGGACAAAAACGAAGTACTTAATATTTATCGGCCTATCTCACTCATTACATCATTTTCAAAAGATTATGAGAAAACGCTAAAAAATCGAATAACAACCTTTTTTAAAAAATACATTGTCTAAATGCCAGTTCGGATTTCAGGAGGGTTTGAGTGTTTGAGTACAAATGATGCAATCACGACTTTAATTCACAAGATAAATAAGGTAATGAATAATACTAAACTGTCACTCTACGTTTTTTGGATCTTACTAAGGCCTTTGATATTGTGAGCCATACACAATTGCTCCAATCTATCGAAGATACAGGTATTCGCAGAGGCTCTCTAGTCCTATTAAAAAATTACTTAACAAACAAAGAGCAAGTGGTAAAAATTAGTAAATATTTAAGTGATACGAAAATAGTAAAATTCGGTGTACCACAAGGCACTGGTACTTAATCCTCTTCTATTCTCAATGTATTTAAACAATCTCTTTAAAACAAATACGGCAGAAAAAATTGTAAGCTTTGCAGACGATACATTCTATGAGGCAAACAACTCGACCAAATTAAAAGAATTAAACATAAACTGTTTACAGTAAATTATGAAAAACTTTTTTGTTCCGTTTTGTAGCTAAAAAAATTTACTTCCAAATTATGATGCATTTCAAATAAACAATGTAACAAACAGTGAAGTTTAGTAGAATCCCAAATAAGATCTAAAAAAACTGGAAATAGCACAAAAAAATAACTTAAGTTATTTACAATAAAAAAATTACTTACCAATCAAATCTATTGTTCCAATGAACACAATTACTGCATGTTAGACAAATTTTTATTTTTAATATCTTATTATATACCACGTTGACTACCGCATTGAAAAATCTTATTTCTCACATAGGGACCGGCATTTTGTTATTGTTAATTACGTATATTATTTGTTAAATATGTTTTTAGTGCACAATAATTTGAGGTAGACATTATTTAACCCCTAGATTTATTTCAATTAAAGTGCCCACGGGTGATCACCCGGTCCCAACGTGTAAATTTACTTTCGTAAACCGCATGCCCACCGGTGAGTCAGTTTGTCTTGTACATTCTAGCTAAGATGAAACTAAATAAGTTGTAGCACAAATATTGAATATAATATATATTAAAAGTTGTGTTCTAGATGATTTTTTATTTTTATTTTACCTTGATAATTTTGTTTGAATTAATTAAGTCCGCTATATATGCAGTATCTCTTCGAGGGACCAGCAAATGAACTACTGTACATAACTTGAATTTAAATCATGCCCACTGGTCTACAAGCGCTCCCTAGACAGGTAAAACATTTCGTGTGCCCACGCGTAAGCACACCTCTCTTAAGCTAGCAGGACCAACTGGGCAGAATCGATTAAAATCTTTTACATTATTTAGTGCCTATTTTGTACTAATTTGTACCACCAATAAAAAATTTGTACCATGTGCCGTTTTCAAAAAAAAAACGTGGCGCTGATAGGTTAATATTAAGCTAGCAGGACCACATTAAAAAAATAAAATAAAAAATAAAACAAAGGTAGAATTAAAACAAACTGAATTTGTACCAATTTGTACACCAATCAATTTTTTGTACTGTGTACAGTTTATAAAAAAACACATGGTGCTTCTAGTTTAATATTAAGCTAGCAGGACCACATTAAAAAATAAAATAAAAAATGAAACAAAAGTAGAATTAAAAAGAACTAAATTTGTACCAATTTATACCACCAATAAATTTTTCGTACTATGTACCGTTTACAAAAAAACACAAGGTTCTTCTAGTTCAATATTAGGCTAGCAGGACCACATTGAAAAATACAAAGGTAAAATTAAAATGGACTGATTTTGTAACAATATGTACCATTAAAAAAACCTAATTTATTTAATCAAACTGCCTGAAACAACTTTCAAATTAATCCAAATCTGTTATAATTAAAAATAAAGAGACTTTTGCAGAAAAAGAATCTATTGCTATTTCTGCATAAAGCACAACATAATTTGTACCGTTAAAATATAAATTTTCAGAATATGCACCCCTGTCGTTCCTTAGAAACTATCCTAAATTCATATTCCTATTAAACAGCAAAATCAATCGTTACTTCTGCAATAAAAGTACGTTAAAATGTAAATTGTTAGATTCTGTACCCTTGCCGTTCCTATAGAAACTAACCTAAATTCATATTAGGCTCAAGAGTAAAGTACCCTTTTTCACGAGCAGTATCAGTAGTTACTCCTGCAATAAAATTAACATAATTTGTACCAGTGGCGGCTCGTGGTTTAACACTTTGGGGGGTGCACAACCTTAGAATAAAAAGGTAGCGCCGCAGACGAAAATTTTTGCACATTTCAAGGTCAAATACCTTAGATGAGAAGTAGAAAATTACATAAGTAAAAAAAAACTCGCTAAAATGTGTGTTTCCTTAAGTTATTTTTCCGTTTAATTGTATTGAAAAATTGAAAAAAATTTAACATACAAAAATAGGTAACCAACTAATAATAAGGTAATACATATTATACAAAATGAACATGTAAATTAAATGATCTAATATTGGATTTATTTAAAGAGAAAATCCATACGACGATCTTTAGCAGTAGCAAACTTATCAATAACTCTGATTGAAATCGGGTATGCTTTCAATAAGATCCCTTTCTTTAGAAAGCATTGCTAATGCAGAAAGTCTTTCTTGGCACATGGTATTTCTTAAAAATGTTTTAATTCGTTTAAGGGTTGAAAAGCACCGTTCTGCTTTAGCAGAAGCCATAGGAATAATAATTAAATTTTTTTAGAGTTTTAGAGTTTCACTAAAAGTTTCACTTAACTCGATATTTTGAGAGATAAAGTCATAAAGCACAAGGAGTCCAGAAACTGATTTAAGTTCTTCTGTATCATAAATGACGGTTAATTCTGTACGGAGTTTTTGCTCGATGAAAAATGGGTAATTTTTTTTTGTCTCTTTAAATTTTTTTTCGGGAAAACAGGTACTATATTGGCCATATTCTTCTGGAAAGAAGAGACTGGCTGCGACTAAGTGGCTTGTGAAGCTGAATCGTTCTTTTGCTTGACAAATAATAATATCACAAACTTCTTTTGCTTCTCGTGAAAATTCCGCAGAGTCATCCAGCTTATGTCGCTTTGAATTAGATGAAGTCGGCTCAACGTCATATAAAGTGATGCTATTTCTAATCTCTGTTAATTTAGTTTCAAATGATAAGATAATTTTTTTTGCGATAACAGCGTCAATTTGTCTTGTTTGAAACTTACCAAATAACAAATGAACATGTGGCATTATCTTGTAAAATTTGTTTAACCAGGATACAAAACTTTTGCTTTTAAGGATTTTGACATATCCTGATGCTTGGTTGGTAGTACTTACGTTTCTACTTTCATTTAGAAGAGTTTTCATTGTCTCCAGAATGCCGTCTTTGTACTCAAATACGGTACAAACCACTCTGGAATTAAAATTCCATCTGGTCGGGGCTGAACGTGGTAAGCGTTTTTTAACGATTTGATCTAGAATTGCAGATATCTGAGGACTACTTGAAAAAAAAGTACAAATTCCTTGTAAATTTTCAAAAAAATTCAGACATTTTTGTTTGCGGAAGCCGAGTTTAACATTACCAAATTTAATTGATGTGCATAACAATGCACGTATGCAGCGTGTTCATACGTTTTTTTAATAATTGCTTGTACCCCGTTAGAAGACCCGCTCATAACTGATGCACCATCATATGTTTGTGCAATAAGTTTGTCTTTCACATGCTTCTCAAGCTCGGTGAGAATAACCGTAGATAAAGCTTTGGCATCATGATCTTAAGGCATTAAAAAATCCCAAAATCGTTCAACTGGCTTGCCTTTTAAAATGTATCTAAATACAATTGCCATTTGGAATTTATTTGATACGTCACTAGTTTCATCAGCAAATTATAGATAAATAATCGGCATTTTCTATTTCCTTAGAAATTTCCTCTTGGCATACAGTAAACATTGTAAAATTTTATTTTGAATGGTTTTTGACGTACCTTTAAATACCGATGCTTTGTCTAGATGCTGTTTTAGAGCACCGTCTAACTCAGAACTAAAATCAATTAATCCTCGAAAAACCCCGGGATTAGAGGAAGACGTAGACTCATCATGTCCTCTTAATGCGAGCTCGAAAGCTCCATAAAAACGCACACAATTAATTATGTTTAAAATGTATCGATTTTGTCTCACTTGCTCATTCTGCAATGCAATATTTCGTCGATAAGCGGTACTCAATTGAGCAGCCACGTTTACAGTTCCAAAAAGTGAATATTGTAAAACATTTTTAATGTGCTTTGCTGACGATGTATATGCTTTTTGATGCGGTCACCAGAATGATTCAAGTCGGTAAACCCTATTTTTGTCCAGGAATCTTCTCCTCCGAATAGCAAACAAGGGAAACAATAAAGAGCATTTTTAATTTCACACCCACAAAGCCATGTATGTTTATTATAAAGCTCCGGGTTAAATGTTCTGGTAAAAGTCCTTTTTTTGCTAGACACAGATTGTTCCATTTTTAAATTCGGAGTAGGCCTACCAAGTCTTTTTATTTTAGCCTTATCAATTAATGAATCGACCACAGAATGGGTTTGCAATTAAACTTTCAACCGAATTCATTTTTACACACAAAACAAACGAAAAAAGTGATTACCCACCACACTATAAACTAAAATCACTAATTAGCGGGCGAAATAAAGAAGAAGTTTGCACTCGTCCTGCAACCTAACTGAGCTTACGGGACGGAATTTGAAATCAACGCGTAGTAACACAAACACGCGCTTATTAATATAGCCGGATTGGTTTGCATTCGAGCTGCAAACTACATCGCAACGACAAAGCCGTCGCGTGGCGAGAAAATTAAAGACATTTAGGAAAAGGTGGTGAAATTGAAATTATTTCAGTCATTGACTGCTCCTCGCATATAAATGTAGGTACAGAATTTTGGTATGAATTTAAAAAAATATAATTGTAGTTCTTTTTTTATTTTACCAAAATTTTTTGGGGGTGGCGCAAACCTGCAAACCTAAGGAAGAGCCGCCACTGATTTGTACCACTAAAATATGAAATTTCAGATTTTGTACCCCTGCGGTTCCTATAGAAATTAACCTAAATTCATATTAGGCTCAAGAGTAAAGTACCCTTTTGCACAAGCAGTATCAATAGTTACTCCTGCAATGAAAGTAACATAATTTGTAGCACTAAAATATGAAATTTCAGATTTTGTACCCCTGCCGTTCCTATAGAAATTAACCTAAATTCATATTAGGCTCAAGAGTAAAGTAAAGTAAATCTGAAATTTCATATTTTAGTGGTACAAATTATGTTAGTTTCATTGCAGGAGTAACTATTGATTCTGCTCGTGCAAAAGGGTACTTTACTCTGAAGCCTAATATAAATGTAGGTTAATTTCTATAGGAACGGCAGATGTACAAAATCTGAAATTTCATATTTTAGTGGTACAAATTATGTTACTTTCATTGAAAAAGTAACTATTGATTCTGCTCGTGCAAAAGGGTACTTTACTCTTGAGCCTATTATGAATTTAGGTTAGTTTCTATAGGAACGGCAGGGGTACAAAATCTGAAATTTCATATTTTAGTGGTACAAATTATGTTAGTTTTATTGTAGAAGTAACTACTGATTCTGCTCGTGCAAAAGGGTACTTTACTCTTGGGCCTAATATGAATTTAGGTTAATTTCTATAGGAACGGCAGGGTTACAAAATCTGAAATTTCATATTTTAGTGTTACAAATTATGTTAATTTCATTGCAGGAGTAACTACTGATTCTGCTCGTGCAAAAAGGTACTTTACTCTTGAGCCTAATATGAAATTAGGTTAGTTTCTATAGGAACGGCAAGGGTACAGAATCTAACAATTTGCATTTTAACGTACTTTTATTGCAGAAGTAACGATTGATTTTGCTGTTTAAAAGGAATATGAATTTAGGATAGTTTCTAAGGAACGGCAGGGGTGCATATTCTGAAAATTTATATTTTAACGGTACAAATTATGTTGTATTTTATGCAAAAATAGCAATAGATTCTTTTTCTGCAAAAGTCTCTTTATTTTTAATTATAACAGATTTGGATTAATTTGAAAGCTGTTTCAGGCAGTTTGATTAAATATATTAGGTTTTTTAATGGTACATATTGTTACAAAATCAGTCCTTTTTAATTGTACCTTCGTATTTTTCAATGTGGTCCTGCTAGCCTAATATTGAACTAGAAGCTCCTTGTGTTTTTTTGTAAACGGTACATAGTACGAAAAATTTATTGGTGGTACAAATTGGTACGAATTTAGTTCTTTTTAATTCTACTTTGTTTCATTTTTTATTTTATTTTTTTAATGTGGTCCTGCTAGCTTAATATTAAACTAGGAACACCATGTGCTTTTTTATAAACCGTACATAGTACAAAAAATTGATTGGTGGTACAAATTGGTACAAATTCTGTTCGTTTTAATTCTACCTTTGTTTTATTTTTTATTTTATTTTTTAATGTGGTCCTGCTAGCTTAATATTAACCTAGCAGTGCCACGTTTTTTTTTTTTTTTTGAAAACGGCACATGGTACAAATTTTTTATTGGTGGTACAAATTAGTACAAAATAGGTACTAAATAATGTAATAGATTTTAATCGATTCTGCCTAGTTGGTCCTGCTAGCTTAAGAGAGGTCGTAAGCACGCGGGCCGGTGATGTTGCAAAGTGACTCACCGGTGGGCATGCGGTCTTTAACGTGATACCAACAAAAATATAAATGAAAAAAATTCCAAATATTATCCATTTGTCAAAGTGGCCCGAAGTAGATTAAAGGAAAGTAAAAGGCTCAAAGTCTGTCGACCACATAAATTTATTAGGTTGGGTTGCAAGCGCTTTCGACCTAAAAGGTCATCATCAGGCAAAAAAATTTTTGTAAGAGAGTAGGTAGGTACAATCTGCAATAATGATTTAAGGATAACAAAACGTTTTTTATAGAAATGCTAGGTGTCTTACCACTATACTTATACTTATACTTATACTTTTGAATAAAGATTATTATTATTATTATTATTATTATTATTATATTTTAAAAAGAGTTGAAATACCTGTAAAATGTCATTCACCGGTGTCACATTCGGAAACTTGTCATGACGGTGTCAAATGATAAAATTTTATTTGATTTTAGGTTGTAAAACGTAGTAAATTGCAGTAAACTACTGTTACAACCATGTATGTAATCATGTTATTTTTAAAACATTCCAACTTTGGAAAAGAACACTATTTTTGCATTAAAAGTTAATGAACTTCGTATTTTGTTTAATAATTTTCAATAATAAAATTTTTTCAGACCTTTTTTTAATTTTGTATCACTCTATCACTGTCTTGTGCGGGATAAATAACAACATTCGCCGAAATATTCTTCTGTAGTACAGATTATGCGTTATGTGTCTACTGTTTATATGATTATAAACTGGTTAAATTACTCCTTCATGGGCAGAAAATCAGGTAGAAAATAATGTTTTAACAATTTATATAATTAAAATAAAGTCTATTTTCCTAATGTTTTTTCTCAATAACAGTGATTTATTTGTAGGTATTTAATTATATAGTGTATTAAAAATTGAAATTCTATTTATTACAGTGTTAATCAACTTCGCAATCGTTTAGTGCGGCCATATCGGTACATTCCATAATTTTCGGGATTTTTTTCAGACATTCTTCATCAAAATAGTCAAATTCTTTCATGACTTTCTTCACGTCCAGTTCTCCGTTGGAATCGATGAGTTCCATCGAGACGAAGATGCAGCGCAGATAACAGTAAGCATCTTCGTCGAGTCTTTCAAGAGTATCGTCTTCCATTTTTTTAACAGTTTCTTTGGCAATCGCAGTTTCTTTGATGCAGTAGTCCTTGACGTTCGCGATATCGATAGGATCACACTAAAATATAAAATATTATTTAATTGCAAGTTATTTTTTAAGATTTACTTGTTTGGGCAATTTCCTACCCATTAAAAGCTATGTCGTTTTTGACTTAATTCCGCAAAAACATGATAAAATTTACATATACATAGAATGATTTATAGCAGGGGTAGAAGTTGGAAATGCTAGGTAGAGAAGGATTAAACGTGAAACCACGTCGAACGACTTCAAAAATTTCCCAATAATGTTTACCTGCAAGGTAGCTATTCTTGAATTCGAGGAAATAGAAACCTGGTTTCTCCTCTTTATCTACAACGCAAAAAATTTGTATTTTTGTCTCGTTCTTCCCTCAAAATTTCTACTCCCTGAGAATAGATACCCTGGTGTCGTTTCATAGAATAAGTAATTTTAAATTATTATTGGCGGAACCGGACAATCGAACGTATTTATGGACTAGGAATAATTAATAAACAAGTATATTAATATCCAACTCATAATTATTCTACAAAAATTTAACAACTATTCACATTTTATTATACTATTTACCCGAAATTGTTATTAACATCTATAAAATAACTTTGTACGCCAATGTATCGCGTCCACTTTGGTAAGCTTCGCTGCAAAACTATCAATTTATGTAAGTGGAAGAAGTGTAAAAAGCCTTTCCAATTTCTGCCCCTGCTATAATCAATATATACAATTCTAATAATAATTATAAAAAACGACGTAACACTGGCAAAATATTTTTTTTATAATTGTCTAGTTTACAAAATGAGTATTAACAGTAGACCTATTACCCAGACAGCATACATAGTTCAATGGACGTCCACTTTAGAACCATTTGAGGGCCAGAACGTCCATATCCGTATTCGGACATCCAGTGTACGTCCGTTTATGATTAATAATTTGACAGCTGCATATCGATCGCCAGAGGACGTCTGTTTTTGCCTCAAGTATAAATAAAAATATTTGGTACCCAATAGACACAGAATGGTGCAAATAAGCCTCTTAAGGAGAAATGTAGATGAGTATATGCCTACATAATAAAATAAAATTATCGGTACACAACAAAGTAAGTTGGTACCTAAAAGGCACAAAATAGTGCAAATAAGTCTCTTAAGGAGAAATGTAGATGAATTATACCTACATAATAAAATAAAATTTTCGGTACACAACAAAGTAGTTTGGTACCTAAAAGGCACAAAATGGTGCAAATAAGTCTCTTAAGGAGAGATGTAGATGAGTATATGCCTACACTATAAATTTTTTTTTGGTACCCAGTAAAGTCATAATTATAACGAATAGATGAAAGGAAATTGGTACCCAAAGGGCACAAAAAAGGTGCGATTAAAATGCATATAAATTAGTAATGGGATGACGTTCCGAGATAATTGAAAAAAATGCATTTGTAGAAAAGTATTGATTATATTAGAAATATTATTGATATTAAAGGTATTGTGATTTAAAAATTTTATCGAAAAAATACACCATAACAAGGTATGTTATGTTGATAATGGGGTGTTAATACACTGCGACCTAAAAGATCTATTGTGCCCCCTTCTGTCGCCACTGCACTAAGGAAATGTCTCAATGCCTATAGCGACCCTACCATAACAAGGTAAATAAACTAAATAATAAACAAGTAGAATTAAACCTAGTGAAGCATATCAACAATAACTAACTACTAAAATACATTTTTTTTTACTACAAAATAAATATATAAGACAATTATCGTTCACAGAATTTTATCATTGGGTGGGAAAATTTAATTTTCTATTTTAATATTTTTTAAAAGCTTGAATTTAATAAATGGGTGGAAAAAGCTGAATTTTCAGTTTTAATTTGTTTCCTCTTATTTTAAAGGCAAGGGCAAATTGCTTAAATAACCTGGAAAAGTATTGTAATATAAAAACTATAAATTTGTAAAGGGTTTGCCCTTGTCCAAATTAATTTTAAGTCAAATAATTCAGGATAAAATTTCATATAACTTTACTTTTGTTTTTTTTTGCATATGAAAACACACCCACGAGTCAAGCACTTCTCCAGTTCAAGGACCCAATCCAGCCTCAGTCACGATCATCCTTGAAGCTAGCCCTAAGAGACAGGAACCAACCGGATCTCATTAATAGTCTAAGATCCGAAGTAAGGTCGACCTTCACCCATCTGTTTAATGGATGAAAGTTTCTTTATATTAAATAAAATGTGTTTATAAATATATCGCAAATGGGTTGCCTAAGAAAATGCGGTCCAGACTATTTATTTTCTTAAAGTAAAAAAAAAACAACACCCTGTAAAATATTCCCAAGATGCTTCGACTATGCCCAAACTTTAATCAGCTCACTGTAGGATGGATTAAAGCTTAAGTTTTAAATTTAATGTTTTTCTCTTCATCCGTTTTTGAGTTATCCTCAAAATTCGAAATTTGCACAAAAAGTGCAAATTTTTAAATATCTCGAATTATGTCCATTTTAGAAAAATCATGTATAGAGACAAAATAATAGAGAATGTCATCATAAGCAACTTTTATCATAATTCCTATACTTTTCTTATCTGTACACAGAAAGGAAAGTAAAAAATGGATGTGACTGTATTTTCCTAGGCAACCCATTTGCGGTATATTTAAAAAAATATTTTATTTAATAATAAGAACTTTTATCCATGGGTGAAGGTCGACATTACTTACGGATCCCGGACTATAATGACATATTGCCAGTGGTCATTCCAATACTTTCTCAGTGGACAACTTTCGAGGCCATTAGAATGGAGTATTTTTTAAATACAGAAACACTAAAACGAAGGAAGGACTGGGTATCAGTCAAAACTACCCAGTCAAAACCTTCTTATGCATGAAACCCATATGTTCTGAAGATGACAAACTATTTTAAGAAGAAATACAGAACAAGCACGAGTCAGCAACACAGTAAATACTAGCCGTTAGCTGCAAACCCTCTCAGACAAGGCGAGTTCCTATTTGCGAAACTTCAACTAGTTGGTCGGTGCAGTTGATGTCCTTGATGAATCTTCGCAACGATCCTGTAAAATTAGTCTATTTATAAGTATACAACCATAACTGAGAAAAGCGTCAATAAAACCAAGGCCCTCGAGGAATCCATTGAACTACTGAACCACGCACAGCAGCCTTCAACCAAGCCGCAGCTGGAATCAGACGATCCAAGTTCCGAGTCTCCAGATTGCTAAGATGGAAACGCAAGCAGAAGAAAAGGCTGAACCAGGGGCTGGATGAGAAAAAAGAGACTGTATTTGTGTTCGGAGTGTTTGACTGTCAGTGATACGGGACTATTTCGTGTGTGCGAAAGTTGTTTCCTCTAAAATTGTACACATTCATGTTTGTTTAATTGTTTTTCTTCTCTCAATTTAATTTTTTTTTATTGTTATTAATGTTTGTATATTTTTTTTTCTCTGAATTGAGATATTATATTAAAATTTCTCTTTTCGTGTTAGGTTTAAGGAAAAGCCCAAGTCTGGCTTTAACCGTTGGGGGGCATGTCACGTCCAGTAAAATATTAAAAAACCATTAATAAAATACATTAAATAAATTAATATACTTTTAAATAATTCCTAGAATAAAAATAGTTATCTCTAATAGAAAATCTCAATAATCTCTTAAATGTAAATATATCCTTAAGTAAATAATATTGTATACATTTCATAACAAAAACATAGACGTTGAACTATTAACGACCTGCATTAATTGTGTCGAATTAAAGAAATAGCAAAATCAGCAAATAGTTAATAGGTATAAATTCGACACTGACTACTGTTACGAGAACAGTTCTCCTTTTGCTGTACCCGGAGATATCTTAAGTAAAGATACCTTTTAGTCTTTGAGAAAGCGTCGTGACGTGCCACTCACGGGGAATGTTTTGGTAAGGCTCTTTTATATTGTATTTTATTGTTATCTGTTTTATATTTTGGATATTGATTATTTATTGATTGATTAATAAAATTGTTTTGTTTTAACTCGACTTTTATTTCATAAAGAAAGGTAGCCACAATTATTAACATTAAATAATTGTTTCGACCCTTAGAAAAGGGGGTCGTGACAATAACCTCAATAAACTACCCAAATCGAGCAAATCGGCACCATAGAGCTGGCGAGTGACTCGCAATCGTTTTAGTCGATGATTTCCCACAAATCGGAATTCACCAAACTGTCGCAATCGAGTATTTCGATATCGAATTGTCAATGGGAATCTGCCTGCAGAACGAAATAATGCAACGTTTTTGTGGGTATGTGCAGTTTCGGTATGTATCTATATTTATGATCTACAGACTTACATTAATAAGTAAATTAATACATTCTGGATTTTTCAACTATTTGAAACTTCAAATTTTAACTAGGACCGGCGCTTGAAGGACCGGGAAATATCCCCCGGTTTCCTGGTGGGACTATCTGCCCATGGCTATAAACCAATAAGAACGCCGGAAACAAGATTTGTTCTCAAATAGAGGAACAAAGTGGTGTTTTTGGCAAGTTATACTGGTGATATTGTGTAAAGTTAAGAACATTAAAACACTTTTTAAACAATCCTTCAATTACAGTTTTTACAAAATTTAGTTATACATAAATAACAAGTCAAATTAATTTAGAAATTTTTTTATTTAATCATAGATTGAAATTAATTATTTTAACGCAGAGTAACATAATAAATATTTATTCAGCCAGCTAAGAAATGTCTTTATTTTATTTAACGGGTAAATGTATGTGGGATAAGCAGATCGAGGTCCCGCAACATAACGAGTTACACAAAACGGCATTTTGTAAAGTGTTACATATAAGATTTTTTCTAATTTTTACTAAATTATAAAACTGCCTTGCATTGAAATAGTTTACATCGTATTTATCAGAGATATTTCAGAATTTATTACTGAATGGTAAAGTCTTGTCTAGTCCTAAAATTTTAGATGGTATATCGCAGAGTTCTGTCCTTGGTCCTGTATTGTTTTTAATATATTTCTATTATTTGGCTAGCGTTAAAATAAATGGACATTTTACATTCTTTGCAGATGACACGAGCATACAATGGTACAATAAATCCATTTATGATTTATCTAGTATTATTAATAATGATATTTATTCAATAAAAGAGTGGTGTGACTCGAATTCATTATCATTAAATATTTCAAAAACAAACTTAATCACTTTTAAATGTGATTTATTATCAGACAAATTCCTTGGATAACAAAACATTTAAGCTGTAAATAATTATATTTATTTTATGTAATACCTACCAAATATGGTGAAAAACTGTATTTAAAGGTTTAAAAAGTGCTTTAGAGTTCTTACTATCTGAAATGAGTCATTAAAAAAAATAATAATATTATCTGGTATTAAACTAACGCTATATTAGATGAGCGTGATTTTACCAAATTAACGAGAATATAACTTTTTATTAATTTAACAGGTAATTTAGAGGGTAATAATATTATGTGAAAATCCAATAACGGCATAAGAAATAACAAAATTATGGTTGGCAGCTCGACAACAAAAAAAAAACATTGAAAAAACTTTTCTACAAAAATATTCTCTATTAATTGCCATAAAAGGGCATTTTGTTATTAATTAAAAAACTACATAACTAAAAAATTTTGAAAATTGATTTAAACTCACCATCAAATTCTCCAAAACATTCCCTGTTTAACCGACCTACTATCTCCTTTATTAAGTGAGATGAGATACCAATATAGTGACTCAAGTTTGGGACGCAATTTATTTGGGAAACTATAATAGTATATTATGCAACGATCATGTAATGATGGTTATTAATACACGAGCATTAACCGGGATACGAAACGAGCCAAAGGCGAGTTTCGTATGGTTTATGCGAGTGTTTTAATAACCATTACATGAGAGTTGCATACGCTATTTTTTCTACACCCGATAAATAATCAAGACCTATAAATATTCTATTTATATTGGCATTGAACACAATAACAGTAATTACTCGTATTTCTATAAAAAATTCTACAAAATTGTAATTAATGGTATTACCTTGGGTATTGGTATTACCACAGATTTTTGGGGCAAAATATTTTGTACTGCATTTTCTCCTTTCTCCGATATGTGTGGAGGAGTCTTCTATATCGCTGATATCAGACATTTTAATATTATAATTATCGAAGTTTAGCTATCTACGAAAATTTAATACGTTTTGACAACTAAAACAATTACATAGGAATTTAGGACAAACGTCAAACATCATGCTTGATTGAAAAATTGTAGGTTTCTATTGATTAAAAATCTGTATCATAATGAAAAATCTGTATCATAATGGGTATCATTATGAAACGGATTATGGGCATATAAGTGCATTATTATAATACGGGTGTAGAAAAACTAACATATTTGATTTAAACGACTATTTTAACAGTTTGACAAAACAACAAATAAATGACAAACGTAATTAAAAATAAAAAAAAATGTAAAAGTACCAGGTTTCGTCAAAAATATTATAATCCAATTTTATCATAACATATTATTGCTCATAATGAAATTAAAAATGATAAAAAATTATATTATTTGCCAAAAATTATAACAACTCTGTATTTATTTGATATTGTGGTTATATTATGGCTGGTGGCAAACAAACCATCTTCTACCAAATGATAACGCGTCACAGTAATACCACAGAGGTGGTATGGATCTTACTTTAATGAAAAAACTGCACTGTTGTTGGCGGATTTTTTAGTAGAACCATAAAAATTAGAAAGAAAAATGAAAAACAAAGAATATACAAACAAAATAACATTTTTGAAAGATTTCTGACCGAAACTTATGTTAAATCACAGTGTAATAATCAGAGTTTCTACTTTTAAAAAATCGTATTAAAGTTCCCAATTTTATAGAACAAGTTAAATGAAATAATGAATAAAAATAAAGCATCTGCTGATTCAAATGAAACACCTGCTTTTATTATTAGGAAAGTTTTACGTTTTATTTTAGGTTTTGTCAGGAAATAGCACTAAACGAAATAGTGCGTATCAAAAGAGCGCCTGAACGAAATAGCGCGTATCAAGAGTGCATGAACGAAATAGCGCTGATCCAAAGAGCGTCAGTCAAAATAGGCTCGAACAAATTAGCGATTTTTTAAAAAATGTTGGTTAAAATAGGACTATAAAAATATAAAAACAATTTAAAAAAATAATGTACCTAATCTGTGCGCCCTGAATTCTTTGAGGGTTGATTCGCAGAAATTATAAATAAAATGAGAAAATCTATAAAAAAAATAAACTAATTTATTTAACCCGTGCGTGAGCGATCTTTTAATTTTAAGTGACTTCAGGTCGTACAGGCTTGGTAAATTTGACCATTTTTTTATGTTTTTCATTTTATGTGTAATTTTTTCTTCTCACCGGTAAATAAGATATGTTTTTTAATCAATTTATAAAAAACAACAGCGCTATTTAATTCCGCTGTATTTCATCACAGAACCATGTCAGTCCGATGCTATTTCAATACTCACTATTTTATTAAGGCGGTGTTTTATTTGGGCGCTATTCTGAATGACGGTCTTTTGATACGTGCCGTTTCGTTCAGCGCTAGTCTCACATATTGTCACTTGGGTGGAAAGTAAATTAATATTCATACGCGTGTGATATAGGGCACTTTCCATAGGACTATATAGTGTGATATGTGTCACTTTCCTAAGTGGTCGTAGGAAAACGCTATTTTGATAATCTCTATTTCGTTCAGCGCTGTTTCGGGACAGACCCTTTATTTTAAAACCTCAGACATGTCCTGTTAGTTTATCTTTATCTACCAAGGGCGGAGAGGCTTACCTCTGATCATATTTTTTATACCAATTATAAACGCTGTAGTTTTACGGCGTCGTGTTGTCCGTCAGCCCGGTCATGTAATCTCCATCTAATCTCCCATCTCTATTGGTTCACGACTAAGCTTTCGATGTTTGATAACGTCACAGTTTACAGTAACGCCATCCCACCCCCGCTCTATGTCGAGGTGAACCAATCCGGCAGGTTAGAGGCAGAGACAATCCAGCGAGACGTGTAACTCAATCTATTTTTTTTGTTCGGTAAAAGTTATTTGGGCGATTGTAACCACAACCAGTCTATGATGGCGCCACTAGTAAATAGCGGGAAAATTAAAAATGCTTTAGGGCGGGAAATTCAAACATGGATTCAGAAATAAAGTTTTTCTATACAAATTTACAGGAGAAACAAAAACTATTGTTTCACTGTATATTAAAAAAATATAAAAGCTTCCAATAACATCAAATTTTTTATCACATAAATAATCATTTTAATAAAGGAAGTTTTAATCAGTTTAATATAAACAGTGAACATAGTTTTTATTACTCTTGTAAATTTCGCTAAAAAAAAACTTGAAAATTCTATTGATTATTAAATATTTAAACTTGGAAAAATAATACACCAAACTCTTCTTCTATAAATTATATTTTTGTAAGGTACAGAAAAGCAAACTACAATTGCTTCGTTTAGAAAGTACCTCGTATCATTTTGTGACAAATTACAAAGAAAGTAACAGTTGTTATATATTCATAATATATTTAAAAATTAATGTAACAAATATTTTATAAAGTATAGTATCGATACCTTTTTGCCAGACTATCATAAGTGCCATTTGAACAAATGTCACTTATGTTAGTCTGGCAAAAAGGTATGGATATGTTATGACTGTTTATTTTAATAGAAACCATGGAAACGAAACACACATACACTCAACACAAATGTATAAGGCCCGAGTCAAGTAAGTTCCCATCCTGTAAACTGGATTGAAACCTGCTAGACCCCTGCTAACTCCTCTTATAGTAATCAAGATCAATATATTTATATGCCATGCCTTCTAAAAGGGAATGAAGGATGACATACTATCATCATTTAAACAGGACGTTGCTGAAGGCTTACCCCTGTTATTTCGTTTGTTTGTGTATCTTGTATGTGTGCATTCCTGTTGTGTCCCCAGTCATGTAAAAGTTTTCCTAGTCTCCTAATTTGGTTACTAGGTGGACCTTCTCCAACTAGTAGTCTAATCTATTCAATCTGTTCGGAAGCAGGAGGTACTTTTCAAACATAGCAAATAATATTATTAATAATAAACACTATTTAAAGATAAATACATTTTTGTAATTTTTTGTCATTGCCCCTTACCTTTCTCTTACACCACCAGGGTATACCTATTTTCCATATTCCCTTAATTATAGATTACCTTACAATGTTCGAATGAATATAACATTTTACTCATGAAAAATCTAATTTCATATTTAACTCTTTTTCAATTTCATTTGAAACAATAATTGGTACCTATATTACAATTTATTATCAAAGAAAATGTCTAATAAAGTTATAGCAAATCCTACTTAAACTACTGGTTGTTCTGCAGGATAAATTAACTTTTCTTGAGATTGATCTCTCTATAAAATCCAAAACCGACCTGATGTCCCCAAATTTATTTTCCAATGCATCCAGATTTAAAATTCTGCCCTTTTGTGATTCAATTTTTTTTTTCTTCCTTTAGAGTGGCTGTTAGAGGTAGGTGTATGTAATAAATAGCTAATCTCTAATCATTTCAAAAGTCCTTTGCCAATACTACATTTTACAGCATACATTTTACTTTTCTAGTAGATAGGAACTTTGTGCTGCCATTAAAGCTGTCCAGACTTCATCTACCTACTTAATGAACACAAGTAGCTGTAACAATGGATCTCTGTTCCAATTCACCTAAAATAATTATAGTCATTGTGTAATATATTATTAAACACACACATTATACAGTGGTTTTCTTAATAAATTGGAAATTACTTACCTCTAGAAAGAAATGTGTACAAAAACGCGAGTTTGGTTCCAGAAATTGCTTCATGCAAAAATAAACATTCCCCCCCAAAGAAAATTAATTAAACAACAAAATCAGACTAAAAGAAATATACGGGACCCAAATTAAATTAATTTTAATAAAATGCACATGTTCATAACAACATTCATAACATTGTCAGTTGTCAGTTTTAATACTTTTAATCGATATTTCGACGTCAAAAAACCAGCAACACCAGCGCCCTCTGAAAATGGTGTTAGTTTTATTGGAGAGAGATAGACATATGTAAAGATCCATGTAAAAGAAAAAGAGGGTCATATATGTAATTTAAATGGACCACCGAACATATTTTCCTATTAAGTTACACGTCTCTGTTGTCTCTGTTAGAGGTCAGTTCATCTCTGTGGTTCAGCCATTCCGCTCATAGTTTTCGCGCTTGTTTAACGTGGTATGTAGGAAAAAATCTAGACGATTCAACAAGAACTATGTTGCTTGAGAAGCATTGGTTGCCACCCCCAAATTATATTTTTCCACACTGCGTTGTTACCAAAAAAGGAAAAACAAACAAAGAAATATGCACAGCTTGATAAGTTTCACTGGCTTGTTTTATCGCATAAAGATCAGGGCCTTTATTGCAAATATTGTGTTTTATTTGCAGAAACATTCGGAGGTGGCATTCGGTCGAAAACATCTCTAAAACGTCTAGTCAAAGAACAATTAAAAGCTTTTAATGATTTGCTTGATAAAAATGGCGTATTGCTAACTCACCAGCGAAATCAGTACTATCAAATAGCTGTCAAAAGTGGAAAAAACTTTTTAACAATTTTTTGCAAACCTGAACTTAATATTATTAACCAAATAAGTAGCCAAAGAATGACACAAGTTAATGAAAACAGGGAACGATTACGACCTATTGTTAAAAACGATAATTTTTTGTGGTCATTAAAATATATCTTTACGTGGCCACCGCGACGATGGCAATTTGTTGGATGTGGAAGCAAGTAATAACAGCTGACGAAGGAAATTTTAGAGCACTCTTGAAATTCCGTATAAAATCTGGTGACAAAGCATTGTAAGATCATTTAGAGACTTGTAAGTCGAATGCAACATACATTAGCAAAACTGTGCAAAATGAGTTGATTGATGTTTGCAAAGAAATTATTCAGGAAAATATTTTACAGAATGTGAAGGCTGCTAAGTACTTTTCAATTTTATTCGATGAAACAACGGACCTATCACATATCTCGCAGCTGAGCCTTTCATTTAGATATCTATAAAGGAAGATTTTGTGACTCTCTGTGATGCTCACGATATGCTTAAATGTGATGATAATGATACAAGTGATGTGGAGCCCCGGGTGATAGGAGTAGCACTAGCGAAAATAGTTGAAACTCTTTGTATAAAATTTAATTTGGATATAACATGGTGTATGGGTATTGGGACAGACAGCTGCTCGGTTATGGCTTCAGATACAAAGGCAGCTGTAAAAGAGTTATCAAAAAAGCTGTACATGCCAAACGTATCCGTGAGCAGAGTATTACAAATGAGCTTGATTGATTTAAAGAGGGCTACAGATGCTATAAACGACACAACGAGTTTTCTGGGACAAAAAAGGGAACAAGTAAACACAGTGTTTCAACAACTTTTTGATGAAGCAAAAGAATTAGCCGAACAACTTGACGTTAAAATAAAATGCCCCAGATTAGTGTCAAGACAAGTACATAGAGCTAATAATCATCAACCAGCTCAATCAGTCGAGGAGTATTTTCGCAGAAGCGTCTAAAATCTACATTCCTCTTCTGGACTCCATAATAAATGATCTGCAAGAGCGGTTATCTCCATGTACTTGATTAATTCCAACTTGGCGTGTTCATTTCAAAAGCTAATTAGTAGTAATGAGGAAATGGAAACGGTTAAACATCTCGCCATAACCTATAAACCACTAATAGACAACACGCTAGGTCGGTCATAATCAGCTAATATCGGCTGTGGACAGAAAAATGGAAACGGGATCAGGCTATACCGCAGACGTTTTCTGATCTGATAATGCATAAAAAAGCTTCTGTGTATTCTTGCTACACTACCAGTCAGTGTAGCGACGGTAGAGAGGTCCTTCTCCACACTTAGGAGGCTGAAAACTTGGCATCAATGGCGGAAAACCGTCTAACAGGATTGGCGCTTCTCCACATTCATAAAAATATTCCTGTTGATGTGGAAGAAGTAATTATCCGTTTCGCGAGAAGGCAGAAGAGAAAATTGATTTCGTTATTTAATTTGAAGTAAGTATTAAAATGTTAAGTATAAGGGGTTAAAGAAAAGGTCCTTTATTTCTCAAAAGTCAATTTTAATTGACTTGTGAGAAATAAAGGACCTTTTATTTAACCCCTTATACTTAATCCCTACTACTCATATATGGCTACCCTCACTCCACATTAAAATGTTGGTCTTACAAGTTGTTCCAAGTTATTTATCTACTAAATTGATATTAATAGATTTTTTGAGTAAATATTTTTTGCGTTTTTTTTTTCATCTTTGGGAGAGGGCCTTTGATGGTCTGATGTGACCCCCCCCGACTAAAAGGCTGGATCCGCCCTTGTTATCTACAAGTGCTTTTCTTCCATATCTAAAATCCGGTAAAGTCATATCTGATTTTAAATAATTATAGAGCAATTACTAACATCTCTTGCTTTTTAAAAAATCTATCTAGTTATTAGTGGCTTTTTCCGGTTATTTTGTACAACCTATTTCAGCACCTCTAAATGTTTAGAGGATAAACTAAATATATACATTTTCCACATACATCTACCTTGAAACATTTTTTTATAGATATTCATTGAAACGAAAATACTGAAAAATTTAAATTTAGCTTTTCTACAATTTTTTCATTACGGTCCATTTTAGAAAAATCATGTGAAAACAAAAATTATAGAGATCGATATCGCAAACAACTTTTAGTTCAACAATTTTCATAAAAATTAGAATTTTGCACATTTTGTCAAATTTCTCGGATACGGACCATTTCAGGAAATTTTAACATAAAGCAAAAATTATAGATAATAATATTAGAAGTAACTTTTATTTGAACAATTTTTTTCTCCAAACATAATTAACAGATATATTCCATAAAATATAAAAACAGCCTCTCATAAAGTACCCCCCAGATGTTCCGACTTTGTCCAAAATCTAATAACTTTTATTTGAACAATTTTTATAAAAAATTATTTTTTTTTACATTTTGTCAAATTTATCGAATACAGACCATTTTAGGAAAATTTTGTATGGAACAAAAATTATAGATATTAATATTAGAAGTAACTTTTATTTAAAGAATTTTCTTCTCCAAACGTACATAACAGATATATTCCATAAAATATAAAAATGACCACCTATAAAGTAACCCCCAGATGTTCCGACTCTGCCCAAAATCTAATCAATTCATTGGACGCCGAAATAAAGCTTAAGTTTAAAATTTGGTGTTTTTCTGTGTATCGGTTCATGAGTTATGATGGATACAGACACACACACAAACACACACACACACACACACACACACAAACACACACACACACACACACACACACACACACACACACACACACACACACACACACAAACACACAGAGAGAGAGAGAGAGAGACATCATCGCGAAAATAGTCAAAACGGATGCAGGGGACCTCAAAATGTAAAAATCCGTCGAAAACTCGAGGTCGAAAAAAAAAATGATTTCTATACTTTCCTTATATCTGTATAAAGATAGGAAAGTAAAAATGTATTTGATTATTGTTTTCTCATAGACTTCTGAGTTTTACAGTGGGTCATAACATTTTTTTCAGACACTAAACATGGTTTTTAGTCAGGAAGTTCAACAAATACTGTAATTTTACAAAACTGTGACCGAATTTATTGAATCAAGCGAATGCCCTCTTTGGATATTTTATGATCTCAGCAAAGCATTTTACTGTATACATCATGATCAGCTTTTATCTAAATTACAACTGTATGCAACCACTGGTGTTCCACTAAATTGTTTAGATTCATTTTGGAGAAAATATTAATTATTCTATTAAACAGTCACTCTGGGTTTTGCACAAGGATCCAGTCTGAGACCTATGCTATTTTTGTTTTATACAAACCACTTAGATAATACTAATGCTAATGCTAATTTTATTAGATACTCCAAAGACACAACTGTTCTTATTTCAAATAGATCTGAAGTAACTCTAGGAAGAAATTATTTGTCAGCTTTGGATGACTTAATTTCGTGGTGCAATAATAATTTATTTTTATTTATTGGTGACAAGACAAAGGGCCCGTTCACTTTCATTTTTGAATGTGAATTATTTATAAATTTATAAAGATATTAAACTCTTTTGTCTGGTGGTACTTTTCCCGTTAAGATATTTTTGCTAGAAGTAAGGGAATTCCCATAAAATTCTTTCAGTGACTCATTGCGTCAGAAAACCCCTAATTCCCTTCAGGTCTTGTATCGGTTAATAGTTAAAAGGGCGCGGTTGTCGGATGTATCATTGCACCACCATTTCTCTTCTGCATTTATTAAAGAAATTTACATGATAAAAATATATTATTTTTTAAAAATAATGTGTTTATATTTTCAGATAAAGCTAGAAGCCTTACCTTTTTTAAATTTTAATAAAAACAATTAGTATTACTCAAGCTGAATATTACCAGATCGAAATTTTATTTGAGAAAATGTATCTGGTAAACGTGACAACGTTGTAAGTACTTCTAAATAGTGTTGTCTACCACTTCTAGAAATAAATGCAACGTTGCCACGTTTACCAGATAAATATTGCAAATCAAATTTCTACTTTTTGATTATGGTCTGGTTAATTTTCAGCCTGAGTAATAATAATTGTTTTAATTAAAAAGTAAAAAATAAGCTCCCAGCTTTAAATCTGAAAATACAAGTTCATGATTTTTAGAAAAATAATGGAATTTTACTATTTAAATTACATATATAAATGCAGAAATGCTATATTAGGGATACTTCCGACAAGCTCCGTCTTTAAGCATAGCCGATACGAGAAGTGAACGGAATTAGGGATTTTCTGACGCAATGAGTCACTGAAAGAATTTTATGGGAATTCCCTTACTTCTAGCAAAAATATCTTAACGGGAAAAGTACCACCAGACAAAAGAATTTAATATCTTTATAAATATATAATTAATTCACGTTCAAAAATGAAAGTGAACGGGCCCAATATGATTTGATTCTATAATTATTAACAACACTATGTTGACCCATAATATATTTATCAATATTATATTTCTTAAGCCCACATGTAAAGTAAACATTTTAGGCCTAATCTAACCTAACCAAATTTCTCACTTTTTGCATAAAAATTACGTTATCGAATTTGATTTTGGGGTGTTTTTACTAGAACACATGATGTCTTGAAATTCAAAAACGTATTATGCGGTGTTTGATATTGAATGATTTCCACAAGCACTGAAGTGAGTTTTTAGGACACCAATATGATTTTAAAACCAACCGCTATTCAACCACATTCTAGTAATGTAAATATACTGGAATAATACAAATTCAGAAACGTGAGAAAATTTATTAGTTGTATGTTGGGTTGAATTTGGATGTAGTGAGTGTTTGAATTATTTGTATGTTTTAGTCAATCCATATCTTTATTAAAGTAGTTTATAATGACGGAAACCATGTAAAGTTTCTCGTTATACGAGTAGGTAATTTAAATTTTTGACATCTTTTGTAGCGGAACTTTCTAATTTATTACCAAATACATATTTCCACGTTGACTTTATTCCACCATAATACTATATTTATATTAATTTGTAAATATGTTAATTTGTTCTCTTATTAGTTTAACTAAGTGCTTAGAACGCATTTTTAATGAGTACTCCAAGGGAGAACATATTTTCTATTAAAAAAATCGGTTAAGATCCGTAAAACTTAAATGCAATTTTAAAAATATGAAAGAAAATAGATAACCCCCCGAAATTATGAAAAATATTCCTCCATATCCCTAAAATGAAAACAACGTCATAATACGTAAATAACCGCTGTAATATATGATAACAACGACATGAATCATTCAAATGGTAATAATTAAAGATAAAGAAATCGCAGAGTAAGTGCTATTGAATTAGAGAGTCAAAATTGAATACACAACCCTAACTGTTTTTCACTACATCTCGAAAACGAAGCAAAATTTAAATTAATTGGATTTTTTTGCAGAGAATGCGATTTCTCACACCCACACCCAGCCAAAAACAACTAAATTATAGTGACACTACAGAAAACGTACTAATGTCATTTAACTTTCTGCAAGACATAAATCGCACGTAACTTTCGTCGGATATTGGTTTACGGTACGTTATCAAATCTTTAATTCCTAGATTCGGAAGAACCTGGATGATTCCCCTACTTCTACAAATTTTTGTCTGTGTCGGAAAACAACTTAATAAAAGACATTGCTTATTTTTTCGTAAAGCATACGACTAATATACAAGTTAATGAAATGGCAACATAGAAACAAACAGTCGTTTAATATTGAAAAGAAAATTTATAATGTAGAAATCACCAGATCTATAACTATCCTTTCCATATTTTACCTTGTGATTGTTTTTGTTACTTGCTGTTTCTGCTTGTGCAAAATATGCTTCTTAATGTTACTTTGTTGTCGTTGTATTTATACTTGAAAACTACGTTAGAATTTTTAGGTGCAATTCTTTAATCAATGATTTTGACCATGAGATTACTAACCCTAATGCATTTTGTGTAACAAAAATATTTCATCACAAATGATAATAAAAACAGCAGACTGTAAAAACTTACATAAACTTCCAATGCAAAACAGGCCACAACCACAATGATGAAGATATTCCAGTTCATTTTTGAATTTACCAAGTAACTTTGTTCTTCAAACTGTGAATGGACTGAAGTAAGTCCAGCTAATTGCAATTATATTTAAGTATGTTACTTTATGTTTTGACTCATTATGTAACGATTATGTTAATGATTATCCCTGATACCTCATGCAGTAGCGCACAAACAAAAAAAAACAAATAAGTAAAACTAGAATAATGTTGGAAAGGTTATATTTTTTGGGTTAAATTGGAACCGGATATGATTTAAAACGAAAGGAACATATTATGTTGCATAGAAGTTTTATTATTCTATTAAATGATTTTATTTTATTTTTATTACAAACCGATTTAAGTGTATAAGTACTTCTGCTTTTTTTTTAAGAAGTAGAATTGTACAATTATTTTAATTTTATTCATTACACAAAAAAGTCCCATTTTAGGACAATGTCCACCATTATTAATCAGACCTAAACTATGAAGACTAGAGATAAGTAGACAAATCGGCTTTCTCGAAATACTGTCCCAAAAAACGAACGCATGGGCGCTAGTGTTGCAAGCGCTGTTAAAAATGCTTGGCGTCTTATGGGAATTTTGTGAAAATAATAAAAATAATCTTTTTACTTTCCTATCTGTATACAGATATAAGGAAAGTATAGGAATCATGATTTTTTTCGACCTCGAGTTTTCGACGGATTTTTACGTTTTGAGGTCCCCTGAATCCGTTTTGACTATTTTCGCGATGCTGTGTGTGTGTGTGTGTGTGTGTGTGTGTGTGTGTGTGTGTGTGTGTGTGTGTGTGTGTGTGTGTGTGTGTGTGTGTGTGTGTGTGGGCGCGTGTGTGTGTGTGTGTGCGCGCGCGCGCGCGCGAAATTTGACAAAATGTAAAAAAATATTTTTTTTTATAAAAATTGTTCAAACAAAAGTTGTTTGTAATATAATTCTCTATAATTTTTATCCTATAGATAATTTCTCTAAAATGGACCGTATTCGAGATATTTGAGAAAATGTGTAAATTTCGAATTTTGAAGAAAACTCAAAAACGGATAAAACAAAAAACCTTAAATTTTAAACTTAAGTTTTATTTCGGCCTGACGTGAAATGATTAGATTTTGGACAAAGTCGGAACATCTGGGGGGATACTTTATGGGAGGCCGTTTTTATATTTTATGGAATATATCTGTTATTTATGTTTGGAGAAAAAAATTGTTCAAATAAAAGTTACTTCTAATATTATTATCTATAATTTTTGTTTTATGTAAAAATTTCCTGAAATGGTCCGTATTCGAAAAATTTGACAAAATGTGCAAAATTCTGATTTTTATGAAAATTGTTAAAATAAAAGTTGTTTGCGATATCGATCTCTATAATATTTGTTCATACATGATTTTATTCAAATGGACCTTAATGGAAAAATTGTAGGAAAAGTGCTAAATTTAAATTATTCATTATTTTCATTTTCAATGAATATCTATAGAAAAATGTTTCGCGGTAGATGTATGTGGACAATGTATATATTTAGTTTATCCTCTAAACATTTATAGAGATGCTGCAATAGGTTGTACAAAATAACCGGAAAAAGCCTGTAATAACTAGATAGGAAAGTCATGTGTTGTACACATCAGATTTTTATTGCTAAATAAAGCACATAACATACTGTTGTATTTATTTCTAAATAAGTCTTTTAATTGATAAATTATTTAATTTTATGTATATAAAATACAAATTAGGTAGGAATGAGCAAATTTAAAAAGGTTTGTTGAATGGTGAAATTTTGTAAGTACAATTTTGTGGCTAATTTTTTTGAATTAAACCTAAATAGTGTTTTAAGAGCAAAATAAAACACAGTTTAAAGATTTTTTATTGTTTTAATACAAGCATAGAGGGAGATTTGGGAAGGTACATGGTATTACCCCATCCTTTAATTTCAGCCTTTTCCTATTTATTTTGCTAACAGTACCGTCAGTAAAAAGAGTCTCATAATATTTGGAAATATTGTAATGTGAGCCATTTCATTATTCAGTCATGCTCTAATACTCCAAGTCCCTCTCTGTATTATTTGGCCTCTGAGGCTCAACTTTTCCGCTTATTATACATAATTAAACCCCTTAAGACCAAACCTATGGGACGACTATGGTGGAGATGCTTTCGATGATGTTCGAGAAAGAACGAGATAATGTTTCTAGTGTATTGGAGAGAATATGTGAACTTACTAGAACATTCGCCAATTTTTTAAATTTGTATAAATATTGATGGAGGATCCATCAGAGTTAGTTATTATATGGACAGTGAAGATAAATAGTAATTAGTAAGTAGACAGTGGTAAATATAAATAGTGATCAGTTTAAAGACATTCGAAGTATATATAAATTAGAATAGTTGTGTTATAAAATAAATAAGTGTTTAAATAAATTAATAATAAATAAACTTTTGTTTTAAAGTAAACAAACATCACAATATCTTCTAAAAGGCGTAGAACAGCATCATCTCTAGAAAGTGCTTTATCGGCCCTAGGAACGATATATTTATATGCTGCCACTGTTCTTAGCGTTTATGATCCTATAAAAACATTTACATTAACAAAATTGGGGTTCAATAAAAAAATAACAGTAGTAACTCTTCATCTAACATTAAAACAAATTTTCTTTTTTGTAAGTTAAATTTAATGTGTAATTGTTGTTTAAATGCCGGATTTATAACTGTGAAATTTTATATAATAGAAACTTGTAATAAAATTATACTCCGTAATTTGAAGCTTTGAAAAAACATTGTATTGATTTCTTCTTGTTTTCTTCAGTTTTACATCTGATTTGTATCCCATTTTACAATCTGGAACAAAGCAAATTTTGCATTGATATTTTTTGTCACTCATGTTACTTGTACTCAGGTACTGTTTTCACATTATTTTATTCTTTTCACCATTTAAAAAAAATACTTAATTTTACATTGACTTACATAGAAAACTGACAGCGGTGCCGTTCGACCTGCCAAATACAGTCGATATGGCAAACTTTATAAGAAGAAGAAGAACGGAAATTTGAAATTTGACCATTGCCGAATCGCCTTCGTCTCTCTCTTTATATGTAATACATACAATAGTAGAAAATATAAATAAACCCAGCGACCACGGTAAACATTGCGTTAGATAGATGAAAAGATGAGACTCAGTAAATAAGGTAGTACTCACCGTAAATATGCAAAATTATAAAATTAGAACAGGTAAACTATGCTGGATGTTCTTCAGAAACAAGAGTCTATGGTGAAGAATAAAGGGCGACAGTAACTTAGTAACTGGTAACAGGTGAAATACCTCCCTGGGAGTATATATCGTCTCTGTCCAGACAAATTATCGTATGCGCCATTTAAGTAATTTTACCAAAACTGTTTTTTCCACTTTTTTGGAGATATTTTATATTATTATCGAATGATGTATTACTAGAGATAATAAGCCATGATTTTAGGGCTAATTGCTAAAAACTATACTTATTGGGTAAAATAAAGGTCACTTAAGATATTTTATAAAGGCGGCTGCGATATTTAATAACCTAAAACTGCCGTTAAAATTAAGAATCTAAACAAAAAATATATCATAAGTGACGGGTGAATACAATATTTATATTGAACATTGTGGGCCTTGAGGTGTTACAATCCATGCAATGTTTAAAAGGTTTTGGAATTTTGGCTATATAATAAAACGTAAGCGACATCAGCTTACGATATTTTAGGAAGACTGGTGGATACAAAGTGACAAATGTTGATAATATTGTACCTTGCGCTATTTTATGATTTGTGGGCGTATACGACGGAGAACTTATAAATTGAAATTTGATGTTTTATGAGTTTTGTATCGTACAATATTTTTTTGAGTCGATCACAGTTTCGCAAAAAATGTCGCTTACGATACTTTGCCTGGTCAGGGACGATATAAAAAATGAAGGATGGTTAACTATCTTTAAAATTACATGATGCAGATAAATTAAGTAGCAATAAAAAGCAGATAAAAAAAATGTAGCAATATTTCAAAATCTGGACGAAACAAAAATAGAAATACTATTATTTATCGATTGTATACACAATATACTGACAATTATTATTTTGACAGAATTGCCACTTGTTTAAAATTTTAAAAATAATTGTAGTTGGGTGAACAAAATATAAACTGTGATTGGTGTAATTAATTTTTTTGGATTGTTCTCACTACCTAGAATGGATATAAAACATATTCGTTCAGTTGAACACCATAGCATACTTTTTCGTTTTGTAGTCAGTGCGTAGATAAGCTTATATCCATGTATGTAAAGAAAAAAATAATATCGAAATTCGAGTCTCTATATTGGTATCTCACCTATTATAAGAGATAGAAGGTCGGTTAAATAGGGAATTATTAAAAGTTATGTAGTTTTTCACTTATTTTATAAATTGAAAATACCCGATTTTGCTTTTGTTTAATGGCGGTTAATTTGACCTGTTGTAACGATATGTCTTTCATACCGTTATTTTTCAAACACCTCTATTGCCCTTCGATGACAATTCTGTCTGTCAGTCGAAAAACATTTTACGATTTACTTTCTATTTGAACTTGGAGTCGAAGAGGCTAATTTTAAATTATCGAGATGGTCCTCTAATAAAGAGAATATTTTTCAATTTAAAATTTCATTAGTTTAAATATGATAAGTACTAGGTATATTTTTTGATTTCATACACTGGTTTTCAAATTTTAATTTTAAGGTTATTTTTTTGTGGGTCGAATGTTTGGAATATTGGTTTTTGTAAAATATATTACACAAAATGTTCGTCTCGTCCTTTCTACTTATCCGATTGTCCATTAATTTTATGTTTAAATTAAAAAAAGATTGAGATTATCACCTTGTTATATAAAGAAGGATTTGC